>OY804595.1:73687416-74139916 GCA_963680895.1 Fragum sueziense
AAAAAGAATAGGGGCGGGGGCCAAGCTACCCAGGGTGGGGGCTAAGATACCCCGGGGTAGCTTGGCCCCCGGGGGCCAAGCTGCCCGCGGGTAGCTTAGCCCCCGGGGGCCAAGCTGCCCAGGGGCCAAGATAAACTGATACACCTGTAACCGGCTGTGTCGATGACTGTGACCTTATTTGCGAGGGATACGTGGAAATGTTTATTTTGTACAAACACTGAACATTTATATGCATATTTATCAACTGTAGAATACCAAAGATCCTTTCGTTAATTTATGAAAGTTAATTCATTTGACCTACCATGCACATGACATCAGATGCTGAATCTGTCCTCGCAAACTTTTGACGCAGTCGGTTGTACGGTGTGTTGAATCTCGCTGATCACAGATGACGTACCTCTGACGTAATTGATTTTTGAAGGTTGGGCATATGTAGCCGTTACAAAACAAAAACAAGGACAAGAACAACTGGCTGCACGTTATTCATTGACTTGGATTTTAATACTTGATAAAGCTTGATGTGTGCTAAAAATGGACGTAAGTGATCTACCCCTTCAGGTTGGTAATTTCATACGTTATTTCTGGTTTGTAATTATTGTGCCATTTGCATTTTCGACAGCGTAGCTGGCCCCACTTTTATATTTCCTTTACTTAGATCTTGGACACTTTTAAATTTGATTAGTCTAAAATTGTGTTGTTTGGAAAATTTTAATTTTTGACGAAAGCAATAAATTAATATGAAAGTATAACTTAGATGTTAAAAAAAGTTATAGTTTTTCCCTCAATTAGGTTTAATAAAATGGTTCAATGATTGTATATATAACATCTTAATATAAATCTTGTGAATAAATTACAGCGGTAAAAGCAGATGTTTAGATATATTTTATTTCTTTGTGAGAAAACAATATTATTACTTTTCCCTTATAAAGAATATTTAATATCTAATGAATATCGGCACTTCACAAAAATAAGTGTGCTATATTTGTTATTTCATGAAAAATTTTTTTTAACTCTTCACTGAGAGGCAAAATTTGGCTTGTTCTATTTTTATACATTTTGAAGGCGACAAATTAATGTAGATGTTGATAAAGATTTTGCTTTTTACAACGTGACTCAGAAAATATTGAAGTAAAAGGAGAAATTGCTGGTTATCAGCATTTTCTTCTTTTTCCTCAATGTTCTTCCAAACCTTTTATATTAGATGTCAAAACCTGATATTGTTAGAGAAAGGGTTAACTTTTATCATTTAGCCTTATATTTCATAATATTGCTGCTTTTCTTTGAAAACCTAGTAACTGCAACTTGTTTTAAGCTGCAGTTACAAGGTTTTTATAAAAAAGCAACAATATATTATTTTTATTGCAGACTTATGCTTGGAAAAAGATTTAGAGGAATTATGAACTAGTCCTTAGAACGTAAGTGCTTACATAAGTTATACATCAGGGTATTTTTTCCCAAATTAAGGGCTCCTGTAGGCCCCTAAATTCCCCTAGTCATTAACCCTTTCCCAAACGACAAAATTTAAGGATGACCGAATTCAAAAAGTAATGAAAATGACAAAATGGGTCTAGATTACGATCAAATTTGTGTACGGATTAGCATAGAAAATATTGACGTAAAATGAGAAAATGCTGATAATCACATTTGGAAAAACAAACACACAGTGAGATACGAAAGCATTCTCGATTCAAATTTAGAAAATATTCAAACAGTGAAAAGTTTAATAATCTTTAGAATAGTCTACACAGTGCACACAGACTGACTATATACTTTTCACTCTTGCAGGAACATGCCTTTTAGTATGATGGGTCACAAAATTAATGATAAAAAAATCACATTAAAATGTCACATATTGGTTCAACAATGGGAATTTGGGAGAGTTTATTTAAAGTTTATTTATGTTTTATTACCTAATTGTACAACAGGGGTAGCTCTAATTGGTCAACAATGGCTCCGGTCTTTGACCCCATATGACCCCTGATTGGTCCTAACACCTGTATCAATTTGTATTAACCCTTTTCCACACATACAGTACAGCTCGCGTATCTTTTGCCTAAAACACTCTCCCAACGCGGACACAAATAAATTTTGGGAGGAAAATCGCGGTGATATACCATCACGACTACTGCATTTTTCCACTCAAAATTTTCACATGTCAGTCTGAATCATGGCGATGTGTGGAAAATGGTGGTGATTGCGGCAATTTGCCTGTCCGCGCAAATCACAGTGATTCCCCGTGGTCGAGTTGAAAATTGTAGCGATTGTCGCGGATTTGGTTGTAAAAACACGCTTGCCACCCCCATCCCGTTTTCCCACTAGTATCCTTCAGAAATCCAATCTTCCCAATGTAAGGAAATAGGCAAAAATGCATGAGCTGTACTGTGGACTCTTTTTGACTCCCTGAAATGCTTTAGGAAACATTGTAGAAAATGAAGAAATTGCTTGTGACAAGCAATTTCTTTATTTCCCATTTTTTCTACCAAAAAAGGTGTACAACTTCACAATTACATCACATTGAAAATGGTGTCTGCAACATCTTTGAATTTAGACCTTTAGATTTTTTTAAAAAAAAAACCAGTCCAACTTTGAATTACTTTTAAATGACAAAGTGATTGATTGATATATCAAAAGTAGACAATGTGTATGTTATAGACTTAAAGCAAATAAAATGTTGAGGGAAAAGGAGGAAATGCTGGATTTCAACACTTTCTTTTTTTCCTTCAATATTTTCCAAAGGTGTTTACTTTATCCAAATATTGTCAAAATATGAAGGAATTATTTGAAAAAGGGATAATTTGGGAAGAAAACATGTTATTTTATCGGGTGTTAAGTTTTTGACACCCCCTGCTTGGTTCAAACGAAATGTTTAATTTGAACTGATTGAATATGAATTCACATTATTATATGAACTTGTTAACCCGTCATTTTGTGTACATGGAATTCTTACACCTTTTAACGCTTTCATTAATAATTTTTTCTTTTTATCCCTTTTGGCAGAAAATTTGTTGAACAATGAAGGAAAAGAAGACAATGTCGGAAAATTTTATTTGCTCCTTTTTCTTTTGATTGAATCCTTTCCAAAACAAGGCCTGACTTTGACATCCCTAGTAGAAATCGTTTGGAAAATATTAAGACAAAGAAGAAAATGCTAAAAATCCTTTTGCCTTAATGTTTTCTGTGATATATTCTAAACAAAGTATATCTTCATCAACATCTATTTAGTGGTCTACAGCACCTTTAATATTGGAGCATCTTAAAATTTTGCTGTTAACCCTTTCCAGAATGGCAAGAACGCCAATCTGCTCCATTTTGAAGAATGCTACAGAAGACACTTAATGGATGTTTATTAAGATTGAATTTGTGATTAACATTGCTGTTTTTGAACATAAGTCTCATAACTGCAGCTTGTTGTAATTACGAGGTTTTTGTTGAAAAGCAGCAGAAATATAGCACCTAAAATTTTTAGGCAATGGGAGAAGGTGCTTGTCATCAAAATTGCCTTCCTTTCCCTTAAATGTTTTTCTCAAGCTTTTTCTATATTGGATGTCAGTCTACTATTTCTCTTTTGCAGAAGTTTTGTTGATACAAGAGATTTTGTGAAAGAATATTGAAGGATCAATATTGTCATCTTACCCTTACTCAAACAGCGCTAAATTCTGGATAGTGGTTTAACCCTTTCCCAAACAACAAAATTTAGACTGGTTCAAATTCAAAGGGGTTGAAGGCGACAAAATAAATTATATCAAAAGGAGAAAATATGCATGTTATAGCCAAGAAAAAATTGAGGCAATAGGAGAAAGTGAGGGTCACCAGCACTTTCTTCTTTTGCCTCAATGTTTTCCCACGCATTTTCTATTAGGAGCGTCAAAACCCGGTCTTGTTTGGGAAAGGGTTAATTAAAAAAGGTGCTGCAGACGACAAAATGATGTGAAAAAAAGGTGATATTTGTGTAAATTATACTAGAAAATATTGAGGAAAAATGAGAAAATGCTGGTAACTATCATTTTCTTCTTTAGGTTCATTGTTTTATCAAGCCTTTTGTATTAAGAACTTGTTTTGTTTTGGAAAGGGAAATAAGTTATAGATTATTTCGGATTGATCGCACGCAAAGATATAAGTGAGCAATGTTAAAACATGTAACTACAGCTAATTCAAGTTTTAGTTAAAGTGACAGTTCACAGATATTATTTCGTAAATTTGACTTTTATTTTTATCTGAAAGAGCATACTTTCTTTTGAAAATTCTTAGAATTTCAAGTCAAAGTATTGCGACGTTTACTAACAAGAGTTGTCCGCAGATAACATAGCTCGCCTATACGAGAGCTTGTCACAAAAAAAAGAGTTCAAGGTTAAAGGTCAAGGTCACTAGGTGAAAGGTCATGGTCTCAAGGTCAAGGTCATGACATGAGATATCCATATGTGAAATATCAAGGCTCTATCTGTAATAGTGCATGAGATATAGGCCAGGTTAAAGTTTTTTAAATGTAGGTCAAACTCCAAGGTCACTAGGTCAAAGGTCATGGTCCCAAATGAAAGGTCTTGGCAGGAGGTATCCATGTGTGAAGTATCAAGGCTGTATCTCTAGTAGTGCCTGAGATATAGACCAGGTTAAAGTTTTTGAAGACGCGACGCCGACACCGACACTAGGGCTGTGACATTAGCTCCCCGGACATAAAGTCCCGGCTCGCTAAAAATATGTATTTTGTGTTACAATTAAACATTGATGTATACAGCAGTTCAGATGTATATGGAATTTGTCATTTTTGTCTCAATTTTAAAGTTGTGTTTTTCGCTTATCAGCAACAACTTCAAAAAGCTGATAACATTTATATGCATTAGAATAAGCAATCTTGGCATCAAGACATTGAAAAAAAATTAAATGGGAATGTAATGTTTCTTTAAGGACAGATCCTCCAGTTGTTACTGCGCAACTTACTGCGCATACCCAAAATAACGAAATAAAGCTGTTTCAATAATTGGCCTTTTTCAGCAAATGTATTTTTTACTCTTAGTTAATGTTTGGTTGATAAATGACAATACCTTTTTCGGTTATTTCAATTTTCTCAGTTTGGTCAATTAAAGTGTAATAGTACTCGGATGGTACATTTTGCTTTTTATTACGCGTTCAACATGTGGCGTTGTCGATAGGAAACGGAGCAACAAAAGCAAAATGGTGTCTTTATGAGCTAGTCCGCTTCAGATGGACACAAAAGATGACACTTTTTATTATCTAAAGCTGGTAATAAGGAAGAAAATGGATAAAAGTAGTGAAACAATTTCGGACAGAGCTGCAAAAAGTAAACCAAATTTTACTTATAACTAAGAAAAACGCTTGGTTTGATATATTTTTCTTTTTTTGTTTTTGTAGGTATGACCAAGCACTATGTCTATACCAAAAAAGAAAAAATTCTTACCGCTGGAATATTTTTTATTATCAGAAACGTTGCGAAATAAGAGCAATGTCAGCTACTTTTGAGAGAATGTTTTCCTAAAAATTTCAAAATCATCACTAAATCTTCCCAAATTGATACTCATTTAGACAGAATAAAACATATCGAACACAATAAAGACTTATATATGTAATCCTAGTCATTACAAACACCTTTTTTGTGGGTATTTAAGTGACACCCCATTTTTGCAATTTTAGACAAGAGTAGTCTCCCTTGAAATCCAATAACTTTTTAATTCGCTTGGTGACCTATAGTTTTTAAGTCATTTTTTTACTTCTCATATATTTAAATATCAGTACAGAAAAAATAAAAAAATTCTTACCGTAGGAAATAAATGGAGGATCTGTCCTTAAAACATTTTTTGAACATAGTCACGAATATTTAGGTGCGTTATCTTAACCTACACGTGTGCGCAAATTTGGTTTGTTATCAAATGCATGGGATAGCTCCTGCTATTTCTTTTAGGGATGTCAAAATTAGGTCCTGGTTTCTCGAAAAAACTTAAGCACATACTCATGAGTACATGTTCAACTCAATGGAATACTCTCCAGCATTGAAGGGTATTCGATTGAAGTGCACATGGATTTCGTGTGATTTGAGTACTGTGCTCAGATTTGAGTCTGAGAATGCACTAAAGTTTTTTCGAGAAACCGGGGCCAGGTGTTGTTTTGCAAAAGGTTACTTAAAAAGGTATGCAGAAAGAAGATAAAAGTATTGTCCCTTTTCAACAAAAACTTTGTAGCTGCTGCTTAACCCTTTCCCAAACAAGACCTGGCTTTGACGTCCCTAATAGAAAAGGCTTGGGAAAACATTGAAACAAAAGAAGAAACTGCTGATAACCAGCAGTTTCTCCTTTTGTCTCAATATTTTCTGTGCCATATTTTACACAAATTCTATCTTTGATAACTCCCATTTTGTCATTTGTGGCAGTTTTTGAAGTGGATCAGCCTAAAATTTTGTCGTTTGGGAAAGGGTTAAAACAAGCTGCAGTTACGAGGTTTTTGTTGAAAAGCAGCATATTGTGGTTTTCCATTCACACATTTCAACCTGTAGGAGTTTCTATTTAAATGGGGGAAAGAAAAGGCAGTGCATGTTATTAAAACTGATATTTGCATGTTATTTAAAACTGATATTTCATTTGGATTTCATGAGTGCAGTCTTTGACCCTTTTCCCAAATGATTAATCCATTTCCACATTTAAACTCTTTTTGAATTTTGATAAGATAAAGGCTTTGGAAAACAATGTGGGAAATGAAGAAATTGCTTGTCACAAGCAATTTCTTCATTTTCCACATTGTCTCCTATCCAAAAAGTATTTACATTTAAAATGAATCAATTTTATCTTAAAATTTTGTCATTTGATAATGGGTTTAAAATGAGGTTTGTTTGGGAAAGGCATTATTATGGCGACATTGAAATCGGGCTTATCGTTAAAAGCTTTTGATATATGTCTAATATTCCTTATCATTTCTACCATTGTCAAATATCAATTGTAACTATTTTAAAACATTAAAATTCATGGCGTTCAGATTTTAATTTAACCCTTTCCTAAAAAGACATTTTTGACATCCCTACTAGATTGATTGGATTATGCTTTTACATCCTACTCAACAGCTAAGGTTTATATGCAGACACGAGACCTTAGTTTAACCCATTACCAGATGACAAAATTTTAGACTGGTCTAAATTTAAAGACGTTGCAGACAACAATAACTTTATCAAGTTGATTGAATTTTAAAAAATCTTTCCATTGTGGGTTAGAAAACATCGTGGAAAATGAAGAAATTGCTTGTTACATGTACAACAATTTCTTCATTTTCCACAGTGTTTTCACCGGCCTTTTCTTGTGGGGGAGTCAAAAGGCATCACTGTGCAGTAATGGGTTATAAAGTCTCATCTGAAAAACTGGAGTGGCGGGGGAAAGAACCCGAGACAGCTCTTGTTCCTATTTGGGATGGGGTTCATGCAATTTAGACTTACATGTTGAAATTTTGATGATAGAGGAAAGAGGTTCATGAGGTTTCAATTGGCCTTCTTGTCTCTGGACAAAGTGCTTTTGATTAAAATTCTTTGTACTGGCCACGGCCATAGCGCAGTTGGTAGCGCATCTGCCTCACACTCAATAGGTCCCAGGTTCGATCCCTGGCAGCTACTTATATCCAATGGATTGATTATCTTTACCAATGGTATGAGAAATGACAGGAATCCATGTTTGATGTTCCAATATGACCATAGCAGCATCCACTTCTTTTCCCATAATGTTTTTAAATCTGTTGTAATTGATATGAAATGTCAAAACCAGGGCTATTCATGGATGAGATGAAATAGATATTCAAATTCTTTGTAATAATTTCAGAAAGATCCCCAAAGTTTACTTTAATGATTATGTATCAAGGGCAAATAAGTTTTCAAATTTTGGAATATGCCTGATTACGCAAACAGTTTAGAAATGAATATGAATAGGATTTTAAATCCTGTATTTGTGATATCCTTTTCAGTTTGGATAGTTTTGAAAATCCTCGATATCCTTACGGTTTTGGTGGACGGAACCACAACTCGGACTGCATGTAGCAAAGAATTGGCTGTACAATTATTTAGCCTCTCTTACAACCGGTCGGATGTCCTTATATTTTAATCTTGTGTTTTAAAAATCTCCAAAGACATACCATTTATAAAGACGCACATCAGGTTGTAAGAGAGGCTTAACTTACACCTTACAAACAATGTTTTATCAACTTACTGTCATCTTAGAAGAAAATGAATTTTCATGGTCATATTGCAATGTCGTTATAGCTCATGATAAATGACCTGGCAGAGCATCCCTTGCTAATAGCTAGAGATGCTCTGCCAGGTCATTTATTGTGAGCTATAAAGGGATGTATAATACAAAGACAAACAAAAGCGTTATTTTGAAAGCGCAGGTGAATGGATATGAATATCCTTTTTAGCTCACCTGAGCACGAAGTGCTTAAGGTGAGCTATTGTGGTCGCTTTTTGTCCGTCGTCCGTCCGTCCATCCATCTGTCCGTCCATCTGTCCGTCTGTTCAAAATTTCTTTCAACATCTTCTCCTCCTAAACCATTGGACCAATTTTGACCAAACTTGGCAGGAATGTTCCTTGTGTGATACTCTTCAAAACTTGTTCGTGAATTTTTGATTTGTCAAAAAATGTGGGCGTGGCAGGCAGAAAGGGGCTTATCAGACTAGAAATCATAAGAAAATTCTTTAAAAATCAACCATGGGGCCCAATGGAACCAAACTTGGCAGGAATATTCCTTGAGTCACTCTCTTCAAAATTTGTTCACAAATTTTTATATTTGTCAAAAAATGTGGCCATGGCAGGGAGAAAGGGGCTTATTAGACTTAGAGAAATCATTAGAAAATTCTTTAAAAATCAACCATTGGGCCAATTTGAACCATACTTTGCAGGAATGTGCCTTGAGTCATTCTTGTCAAAATTTGTTCACAAATTTTTTCATTTGTCAAAAATTGTGGCCGTGGCAGGGAAAAAGGGGCTTATCAGACTTGGAGAAATCATAAGAAAATTCTTTAAAAATCAACCATTGGGCCAATTTGAACCATACTTGGCAGGAATGTGCCTTAAGTCATTCTTTTCAAAATTTGTTCAGAAATTTTACATTTGAAAAAAAAAAAAAACATGGCCGTGGCAGGGATAAAGGGGCTTATTAGACTTAGAGAAATCATAAGAAAATTCTTTAAAAATCAACCATTTAGTCCGTCGGATGAAATCAAATAAGGGGGCTATTTAAGGAGTTCGCTGCACCCCCCTAGGTACCAAGGTTGTTATATACCATTTTAAAGCTTGAAATATGCTGGATACGATGCACAATGTTGTCAAGTTGTAAACCTGTGCAAAACCCGTGGAAACACACAAATATGTGGGTGGGGTAAGATAACATTTAAATTATTTGAAATACATTTGTAAAATAAAAGTTGTTTAAAACCCAAAAACTTTTAATGTACCCATTCGAATTCATACAATAGTTATTGAATAAACCAGAAGAGACATACAAAACATATTTCAACTGATTATACGTAGAAGTAAGGCTCAGATATTTGGTCAATTTGCATATGGTGGGTGGGGTAATTTTGACACAGTAAAACACTTGGTCACAAAAACAAATTATCGCATTATTGTTCCATGAAACGTTGTACAACCGTTTTTAGATTAAATACAACTTATTTTGATCTTAGTAAAACACATTTACCAAAAATCTAATCGGATATTCACAAGAAACGGTTCTAAGCTTATCTTGAAAGTACCCCCTATTTCCCAGTAAATAACAACACCGTCCGTCAAATGATTTCAAATAAGGCGGATTTGTATGGAGATCGCTGCACTCCTAACCCCCGATGTACCAAGACTTTTATATACCATTTTAAAGTTTGAAATATGTTGGAAACAATGTACGATGTTGTCAAGTTGTAAACCCGTGCAGCTAGGTCCCGTGTAAACAAATACATATGTGGGTGGGGTAAGATAACATATGATATATTTGGAATACATTTGTCATATAAAAATCGTTTTAAACCCAACAACTTAGGAATGTATTCATTCAAATTCATAAAATTATTATAGAATAAAGCAGAAGAGACATACAAAACACATTTCAACCGATTATACGAGGTAATAAAGCTCAGATATTTCGTCAAATTGCATATGGTGGGTGGGGGTAATTTATACACAGTAAAAAACTTAGCCACACGAACAAATAATCGCTTTATTGATCCGTGAAACGTTTGTGCAACCGTTTTTAATTTGAAAACAACTTATTTGGATCTTAGTTAAACATCTACACCAAATACGTAATCAGTTATAAACAATATATAATTCTAGGCTTTTCTTGAAAGTACCTCCTACTTCCCTGATATTACAACAACGTCGTCAAATGATTTAAAAAAAGGAGGGGGGTGTAAGTAGATCTCTGCACCCCTAACCCCCGATGCACCAAGGTTGTTATATACCATTTTAAAGCTTGGAATAAGCTGAATACAATATACGATGTTGTCAAGTTGTAAACCTGTGCAGGTCCCGTATAAACAAATAAATATGTGGGTGGGGTAAAATAACATAAATTATTTGAAATATATTTGTCAAATCAAAATTGTCTTAAACTCAACCACTTATGAATTAGCACATTCGAATTCATAAAATTATCATTGATATAACCTGAAGGGATATACACAACACGTTTCAATAGATTGTAGGCAGAAATAATGCTCAGATATTTCGTAAAAAATGCATATGACGGGGGTGTTTTTTATTCACAGTTATATACGTAGCCACACAAACAAATGATCGCAGTTCTGTGAAACGTCAGTCCAACCGTTTACAGATGAAATGCAAACTTATTTGGATCTTAGTCATCCACCTTCACCCAATATCTTATCAGATATATACAAGACAGAGTTGCAGACTGCGCTTGAAAATTTCCCACCCAACCGCTGTTACTTACAACACAGTCTTTTAGTTAATATCTCGCAAGGCGACTATTACAGGAGTTGCTAATTCCGACCTTGATGTACCCATGCTGTTATATACCATTTTAAAGCTTTAAATAGGCTGGATACGATGCACAATGTTGTCAAGTTGTAAACATGTGGAGGTCCCGTGTAAGCATACAAATATATGGGTGGGGTTAGATAACTTTTTTTTGAAAAGCAATTGTCAAATATAAATCGTCTTAAACTCACAAGAAATGTTCTCACTCTTCAAATGCATGAAATTATTATTTAAATGGCCAGAGGCGATATACAAATTACATTTCAATCGGTTATACGCAGAAATAGTTCCAGATAGTTAGTCAATTTGCATGCGGTTGGTGTGTGGTTTGTGTGTGTGTGGGTGGGGGGGGGGGGGTAATTTATACACAGTTAAATACTTAGCAACACAAACAAATATTCCTTTTATTATTCCATGAAACGTTTGTACACCATTTATAGATTAAATACAAATTATTTGGAGATTAGTTCAACATCTTCACCCAATTAAACAGATATAAACAAGACCTGATAGTTCTAAGCTGCTCTCATATGTTCGATATTCACCCCTAACTTACAATTATCTCTGCTTTTACTATCCATAGTCAGATAGCAAAACTACCTATTGTATGGACAGTTCATCTGAGCAAGAACATCTTTTGAAAATATTTTAGCATTTTTAAATAAGATATATTGATTTGTGAATGAAAAATATTTTACTGTAGCATCATTGGACAACACACTAATAACATGATGGCGTCCAAGATGACGGCCAACACATCCGATCTACACATGGAATAGGCGCATACAACATTCGTTTTGTTTCTAAATTGATGTGGAAAAGTAATACAGATAATTCTAAGGACAGCAAAGATTCATAAAAAGATGTATATGTCAACTTTAAATCGATAATATAGTCCGGTAATGATTAATACGGGGGCGTTGAAACTTTTGGGAGTAAAAGATTTCCACGGGCTCTTTTAGAGAATGGTTTTGTTGGGTTCATGTTTCCCCTTATGTTGTTCATTTCTTGATATTTTTCTATTTTTAATAATCAATTAAAATGAGAAACGAGGGACACAATTCAGCTATTTTGATCATCTGGGCTTGCAATTTAACTCTTCTATTTGCACTTCCGAATAAATCAGACCATTGTATCAAGAGTTAACTGTCCTCAAAAATTGATTAAAGGTTTTTTTTTGTCTTAGCGTACACCTATATGTTATGTTTTTACTAAACTTTGGAGACTTACACATTACAATCAGTTTAATAGCTGTTACATGGTTGATGTCCATGATTATCATAATCACTGCAGTCATCACGATTGTAAGCTGTCATTGTGCGATTATGTGCACCGGTAGCACATCTGTGGTGTGAATCACCACAAAAAGAATCTCTGCAATATTTTTTCTGATCACAATCTAATCGTTATTATCCAATTAGTGTGTGAAAATTCCCAATGAGCACCCAGATTTCCCCAAGATAAGGCAAAATCTTCATTTGCAAACCTTTTGAATACAGTTTTTATGAATGTTCTTAAACAAGAGTATTTACAAGTGTATTTTACATACATACAGTCTAATTGATAGCTGTCATACATTTTTAGTTTTTCCCAATTTACGACAAAACGTCGCTATTTGCCCAATTCCACCGGCCCAGGGCCAAAACAGAATTTTGGAACAAGACCTCAGGACACTGACATCACCTTTTTTAGCTCCACTGGCCGACAGGCCAGCGGGCTATTGTCATGGCGGTGTGTCCGTCGTGCGTCCGTCCGTCCGTCCGTCCGTCCGTAAACTTTTTCTTTAAAAATCTTCTTCTCAGAAACTACCAGATGGATTTCAATTAAACTTCACAAGAATGATCCTTGGGTGACCCTCTCTCAGATTCCTTCAAAGAATTTGGATTGAATCAGAATAACCTGAGTTATCTGCCCTTGAATGTCAAAAATAGCTGGTTTTGACTTTAATTTTACTCTAAAATCCTCAAATATTAACCAATCAAGACAAAACTGAAAGAGAATGTTGGTGACTATAAGATCTTGCCTTGTTATAATTTTCAGCTTGATCTGAATTTTACATCGTGAGTTATGTGCCCTTGAAATTGACAAAATTGCCGTTTTCGGCTCTATTTTGACTTTGATTTTACTCTAGCAACTACAAATATTGGTCAATCAAGACAAAACTTGTACAGATTGTTGTTGACTATAAGATCTTGCCCTGGTATAATTTTGAGTTTGATCTGAATTTTACATCATGAGTTATGTGCCCTTTAAATTGACAAAATTGCCGTTTTCGGCTCTATTTTGACTTTGTTTTCACTCTAGCAACTACAAATATTGGTCAATCAAGACAAAACTTGTACATATTGTTGGTGACCATAAGATCTTGCCTTGGTGTAATTTTCAGCTTGATCTGAATTTTACATCATGAGTTATGTGCCCTTGAAATTGACAAAATTGTAATTTTCGACTCTATTTTGACTTTGTTTTCACTCTAGAAACTACAAATACTGGTCAATCAAGACAAAACTTGTACAGAATGATGGTTACCATAAGATCTTGCCTTGGCATAATTTTGAGTTTGATCTGAATTTTACATCATGAGTTATGTGCCCTTGAAATTGACAAAATTGCCATTTTCGACTCTATTTTGACTTTGTTTTCACTCTAGCAACTACAAATATTGGTCAATCAAGAGGAAACTTGAACAGAATGTTGGTGACTATAAGATCTTGCCTTTGTATAATTTTCAGCTTGATCTGAATTTTATATGAGTTATGTGCTCTTGTTATTGACAAAATTGCCATTTTTGGCTTTATTTTCACTTTTACAACCATTAGTATTAACTAATCAATACATAACTTTCACAGAAATCTTACTGACCATATGATCTTACTTGCTCGTAGATTTCAGCTTGGTCATGCATTTGCTTGTTTGCGCAACCTGAATCTTTGAAATTACATTCAACAAGACAAACAATCAGGCCTGTGGAGCGCTTCCAGGCCGCCAGGACTGTCTAGTTATTTAATAGAAATTAATATAGTTGATTTTTCCAATTTTTCAGGTGGAATATTGAAGAAAAATGGATTCATTTAGATGAAATCCTGGATCCGCCGTAGCCTTTTTCTTGGTGTCATCGATTGAAATGTATTAAGTATTTCTCTTCAGGTAATTTCAATTATAATTCCATGCATTTGAATGAGCACATTTCTAAAATGGTGGGTTTAAGACGATATGTATTTGACAAATGCATTTGAAAAAATGTTTATCCTAGCCCACCCACATATTTATGTGTTGACACAGGACCTCCACAGGTTTAGAAATTAACGACATCGTGCATTGTATCCAGCATATATCAAGCTTTAAAGTGGTATGTAACAGATTTGGTAAATTGTGGTTGGATGCAGCAACTCCTTCAATAGCCCGCATGAGTGATATCATCTAAATGACTATGTTGTAAGTTACAGGGGGCATTTTCAAGTACAGTCTAAAACCCTGTCTTGTATGTATCTGTTAAGATATTGGGTAAAGGCGTTTTACTAAGATCCAAAAAAGTTTGTATTTAATCTATAACGGTTGGACTGACGTTTCACAGAACCATAATGATATTATTTGTTTGTGTGGCTACGTATATTACTGTGTATAAAACACCCCACCCGCATAAGCAATTCTACGAAAAATATGAGCATTATTTCTGCCTATAATAAATTGAAACGTTTTCTGTATATCCCTTCGGGTTTATTCAATAATAAAATCATGAATTCGAATTTGCTAAACCCTAAGTGGTTGGGTTTACGACAATTTCAATTTGACAATGTATTTCATATAATTTGTTTCTTATCTTACCCCATCTACATAATTATGTGTTTACACGGGACCTACACAGGTTCACAACTTGACAACATCGTGCATTGTATCCAGCATTTTCCAAGCTTTAAACTGGTATATAACAGCCTTGGTGCATCAGGGGTTAGGGTAGCAGATATCTCCTTAAAAACCTCCTTATTAAAAATCATTTGACGGACGATGTTGTAATTTACAGGGAAATTGGATCGCTTTCAAGATAAACCTAGAACTGTACCTTGTTTATATCTGATACGATATTTAGTAAAGATTATTTACTAAGATCCAAATAAGTTGTATTCAATCTAAAGACGACTGTACAAATGTTTCACGGAACAATAAAGCGATTATTTGTTTGTGTGACCAAGTGTTTTACTGTGTTTAAATTGCCCCACCCTTCATACACAATTAGACGAGATATCTGAGCCTTATTACCTCGTGTAATCGGTTGAAATGTGTTTTGCATGTCTCTCCTGCTTTATTCTATAATAATTTTATAAATTTGAATGAATATATTCCTAAGTTGTTGGGTTTAAAACGATTTTTATATGACAAATGTATTTCAAATATACTATATATCATCTTACCCCACCCACATATGTATTTGTTTACACGGGACCTGCACGGGTTTACAACTTGACAACATCGTACATTGTATTCAGCTTATTCCAAGCTTTAAAATGGTATATAACAACCTTGGTGCATCGGGGGTTAGGGGTGCAGAGATCTACTTACACCCCCCTCCTTTTTTGAAATCATTTGACGACGTTGTTGTAATTTACTGGGAAATAGGGGGCGCTTTCAAGATAAGCCTAGAACCGTTTCTTGTGTATATCCGATAAGATTTTTGGTGAATGTGTTTAGCTAAGATCCAAATTAGTTGTATTCAATCTAAAAACGATTGTACAAACGTTTCACGGAACAATAAAGCGATTATTTGCTTTTTTGGTCAAGTGTTTTACTGTGTCAAAATTACCCCACCCACCATGTGCAAATTGACGATATATCTGAGCCTTATTTCTACGCATAATCGGTTGAAATGTGTTTTGTATGTTTCTTCTGGTTTTTTCCATAATAATTGTAGGAATTTGAAGGAGTAAATTCCTAAGTTGTTGGGTTTCAGACTATTTTTACTTGACAAATGTATTTCAAATAATTCATAATTATCTTACCCCACCCACATATTTGTGCGTTTCCACGGGTTCTGCACAGGTTTACAACTTGACAACATTGTGCATCGTATCCAGCATATTTCAAGCTTTAAAATGGTATATAACAAAATTGGTACCTAGGGGGGTGCAGCGAAATCATTTTTTACCTGGGTCATCAGACGGACTAATTGGGCCAATTTGAACCAGACCTTGCAGGAATGTGCCTTGAGTCATTCTTTTCAAAATTTGACCACAAATCTTTTTATTTGTAAAAAATTGTGGCCTTGGCAGGGAGAAAGGGGCTTATCAGACTTGGAGAAATCATAAGAAAATTCTTTAAAAATCAACCAATGAGCCAATTTTAAGCAGACTTTGCAGGAATGTTCTTTGAGTCTCTCTTTTCAAAATTTGTTCACAGTTTTTTTCATTTGTAAAAAACTGTGACTGTGGCAGGGAGAAAGGGGTTTATTAGACTTAAAGAAATCATAAGAAAATTCTTTAAAAATCAACCATTGTACCCAATTGAAGCAGACTTTGCTGGAAGGTTCCTTGAGTGACCCTTCTCAAAACTTTTTCGCAGATTTTTGATTCGTCAAAAGATGTGGGTGTGGCAGGGAGGAAGGGGCTTATCGGACTTAAAGAAATCATAAGAAAATTCTTTAAAAATCAACCATTGTGCCCAATTGAACCAGACTTTACTGGAATGTTCCTTGAGTTACTCTTTTGAGAATGTGTTTACAAATTTTTCCATTGGTCAAAAAATGTGGGCATGGCAGGGAGGAAGGGCTTATCAGACTTAGAAAAATCATAAGAAAATTCTTTAAAAATAAACCATTGGGCCAATTTTCTATTTCCCTTATCTGTTGCTCTCAGGCTGGCCCCATGTTTATCTTATGTAAACAAATAAGGGATTGGCTTTAGCTTATCAGATGGTAATCTTTCACTAAATTCTATCAATCACAGACAAAATCTTGTTAATTGAGCCTATCATAAATGATCATTCTCTAACAGATCAGTATGCTTTGAAAATTAGCCCTATGTTGTATATTGCGAAATCATGAAATAATAATTGAAAATTAACTAACTCAACAATTGTGCTAATTCATACCCAACCTTACAGGATCGATTGGAACAAAATTATTTCTTAATTGTTTCCCAACAGAAAGTCCTTATAAGTTTCATGCCTTTGAATTTGACAAAATTGCCATTATCACTCTTGTCATCTTGATTCAGGTGAGCGATTTAGGACCATCATGGTCCTCTTGTTATTGAAATTATCCAATTTATATATTAGATCAGATAGTTTACCCTTTCCCAAATGGATAGAATTTAGACTGTCCCAATTTGAAAGCTCCTGCAGAAAGCAAAATGGATATTGATGAAAATACAATTTGTTTAACTAAACAAAGTTCAGGAAAAATTGAATGAAAGGAGAAAATGACAGTTAACAGCATTTACCTTCATTTGTCTCAGTATTTCCAAAGCCTTTTCTTGAAGGGAAGTCAAAAACTATTTTTGCTTTGTAAAGGAATAAATTAGGGAAGGTTTTTGATAATAATTTATGTGCAGTTTGAATTGCTAACCAACACAAATATCAATCCTTTCTGAGTTGATGAAATTTTAGGTCATGCAGCTTTAAATTTGAACATAATATTATTTTGATCGAGAAATTAAGGTAGCAGAGCAATGGGCAGTCCCAGCATTTAAAGCTGCACTGGTGGTGAACTAAAACAATTTTCGCTACCACAAGGTATAGATATTTTGCGTTAAAATGTGAGTTTATAGATTTTTGTTCTAATGACAATGAACTTGTTCTAAAAACAGACCGGGTTTACCGTTTTGTATTGACAAACTGTCGGTGTTGTTATAAGATCTCGTAACTACGGCTTCAAGCCGTTGTTACGATATTTAATAACAACACCGACGGAATACATTGATCGTGAAATAGCGTCCCTTTCTTTGGCCGAGTTCACCACCAGTGAGCTGTGTGGTTCAATTATTATCATTTGGTTAGAAGGAAATATTTAACTGTTAAGTGCAGATTTTGGCACATCAGACTCACTGATGGGGTCCTGGGTTTAAGTCCTGGGTTCAATTTCTGGCCATAAAAAGTATTCTTTCTGGGGCAAGCAGCTGGAGGCTTGGTAACAATGTTGTGATAGTACTTATACGAGAAACACCAGGAAACCATGATTAAGTGCTACAGCCGAAACAAAATGATCATAGCAATTGAAGGAGGTGTTACATCTTAATCAATCTATCACAGATACACTCTTTATATTGATAACCAGTTCTAAGTTCTGGTAACAAAGAAAATTGGAGTGAAAACCCAGGTAGGACTTGAATTAGGAGGCATTAATAAATTTGATGCCAATTTTTGCTGGACTGGAACTATCTACTTAAAGGCATGTTCCCATTGCCGACCAAATCAACTCTATCAAGCTCGATCAAGCCATCCGGTACTGATCGAGCTTGGTCGGCAAGAGAATCGGGACGATCGAGCATGGTAGGCAAAAATGATCAAGTTTAATCGGGTTTGATTGGGGAATTTAGGCGATCGAGTTGATCAAGTTGATTTAGACGGCAATGGGAACGCGGCTTAAAATTATTCCAGTTGATTAACTTATTCCCATTTAATGACGCCTTTTGACACTCCACAAGATAACAGCTGTAGAAAACAATGTGGAAAATGAAGAAATTGCTTATGACAAGCAATTTCTTCATTTCCCATAATGTTTTTCTTCTGAAAAAGAACAAAAACTGTATCATTTCATTCAAATGTAATTGTTGTCTGCAACATCTTTGAATTTGAACTGCTCCAAATATTGAAGTTCGGTAATGGGTTAATTCTTACAATATTTCCAGTTTATATTCTTTTCACCTGTTTGGTTTTTCCCCAAACTAGCCCTAGTTCTCATAAGGAAGAGTACCCTTATTAGAGATTCACATGCAGGGTTCTTAGCAGAATTATTTTTATTATCATAACCCTTTTTGGGCCAGTAGCTGGAGGCTCGGTAAGGATGTTGTGGCAGTACTGGTAAGAGAATTGACAGGAATCTATTGTTAGGTGCTCCAGCCATGCGATATGACCATGGCAATTGAAAGATGTATAAGACCCAAATCAATCTATCAATCGTTTGCAGGGAAGTAGCTAGTCAGGCTTGTAGGAACAGGGGAGCTGGGGGGGGGGGCTTCCCAAAGTTGGCCAAAAGTGCTAGAATTTCTTTATTTTACACTGAAAATTTATAGATTTACAATTTAACCCCCTCCACCCCCCAATATTCAGACACAGGGGCTTGAGCCCACCCAATATGAAATTGCATTCTATGGGCCTAATACTTTGAATTATTTGAGTTTTAAGTACAAAACATGAAATATGTTCGTGTTTTTCACCAGATGATTGATCTCGTTTGCAGGGAGCACTAATTATTTATCTGTTGTTTATTGTTGTCAAACAAATGTATAAATATTTAAACAACATTTACAATGTCTTGGGAGTGTTCAATAGGTCTTGTCTACTGCAAGTAAATAGTGTAAACCTTTCCCAAACAAGAGATGATTTGATGTCAATAATAGACACATCTTGTGAAGAAATAGAGACAAAATGAGAAAATGCTGATAATCAGCATTTTCTCCTTTTGCCTCAATATTTTCTGTATTTTATCAATATTTTTTATGCTCCCCGAAGGGAGAGCATATAGTCGCCGCTTTGTCTGTCCGTCCGTCCGTCCTGTCCGTCCTGTCCGTCCGTCATTCCGTCCGTCCGTCCGTCCGTCCGAAGTGATTTCTCTATAACCCTTGGGCCAAATCAAATGAAACTTACCATGTGAACTCCCTATGACATAATGCCGATGTACTTTTCCCGTTTTTTTGGATTTGAGGCCTCGTCATGGAAAAAGGGGACTTAAGGTAAAATACAGTTTTTCTCTAATTTCTCCTAGTCTAATGGTCCGAATTTGATGAAATTTCATATTTGAGTAGAAAATCAGATGCCCTTGACAATAAACTATTTGAAATTTGCGTATAAAAAATATGTCATGGAAAAAGGGGGCTTAAGATTTGTTAGCTTTACGTTAGCTCTCCAAAGCATACATTTATTGTGACAATGCCTTATTCGGGGAGCATTGTCCGTCTCTGACGGCTCTTGTTTTTGTATGGAATTCCTATCTTTATCAATTTTCAATATTATTGTCTATTGACAATTTTAGTTCCTCCCAAAATTTGGGATTGCATGACTGAAAAATACTGACTTATACAAAGTAAAAATGTACAGAAATGAAAAATCTGTACAAAAGTGTACAAAAATGAATGATTGTACAAAAGTGAACACATATGAAAACTTTGTGTACAGAAATGAAAAATTTGTACAAAATTGTACAAAAATAGAAAAATACAAAATTGAACAAAAATGAATTTTAGTAAGAAGGAATAAAGGATAACAAAAGGGTGATAAAAGCAGAGAAAATCCCTATAAGGTATTGGGTAGCCGATATTCAATTTATCAGTTAGACTGTCATCGTGTTATAGTGTGCATCCGTTCACGATCGGAGAATAATTTTACCTCCGGATTAATTCACTGAAAAGGATTCACTGAAAAGGATTTTAGTGTGACATCCTGACAGCTTTTATGAGGGGATTTTACTCAAACTTGGTGATAAGAAAATGTGATTTTGCGTTGTGAGAAAAATTGTAGTTTTGGAGATTATAGTAATTGTACAATTTTAGTGGTGATTTATAAAATTTAAGTAGTTTTATATTATTTTATAATAATTTTATACATAATTTATAGTACTGATACATTAAATGAGAAATTTAAATTTTCAAAGTCAAAAAGACTTTTTGTGATTTTGACATGTTAAAAAGTTATATAGATCTAAGTTTAAACTGAATTTTTACTTTTGGAAAGTGAAAATTTCTATATATTTTGAATTGTTGTTTAGTTATAATGTGAAAAAAAAGGAAGTTGAAATAAGAATTTTTCTTTGATTTGAAGTTGTGGAGTTCAAACTAGACATTATCACTGGTGGATATTTTAATGTTTAGATTCAGATCAGAATTATAAAGAAGAGTTTAAGGTATGTACCAAAATGGAAGGGTTTCTTTTAACCCTTTCCCAGACATTGACCCTTTTGATGGCTTTTGTCAAGCAATTTTTTCTACACAGAAAGACCAAAAAATGTAAAATTTCATTCACCTGAAATTGTTGTCTGCAAGATCCTTTCAAATTGAACCACCCCAAAATTTTACAGTTTTGGTTAAACCCCATTCATGGGATCAATATAGTTGCCACGCTGTCCTTCTGTCCGTCCTTACTTCCATCCGTCCCTCCACAGCCAGATCTCCGCCAACACTTGGTCCAAATTTTAATGAAACTTCACATGTGAATTCCCTAATAATAATCCCTAGAGACCTTTTTCTCTGTTTCTTACTCTGAGACTGTATCATGGAAAAAGGGGCCTTAAGGACAGATCCTCCATTTATTTCCCATGGTAAGAATTTTTTTATTTTTTCTGTACTGATATTTGAATATATGAGAAGTAAAAAAATGACTTAAAAACTATAGGTCACCAAGCGAATTAAAAAGTTATTGAATTTCAAGGGAGGCTACTCTTGTCTAAAATTGCAAAAATGAGGTGTCACTTAAATACCCACAAAAAAGGTGTTCGAAATGACTAGGATTACATAAATAAGTCTTTATTGTGTTCAATATGTTTTATTCTGTCTAAATGAGTATCAATTTGGAAAAATTTAGAGATGATTTTGAAATTTTTAGTAAAACATTCTTTCAAAAGTAGCTGAAATTGCTCTTTTTTCGCAACGTTTCTGATAATAAAAAATATTCCAGCGGTAAGATTTTTTTCTTTTTTGGTATAGACATAGTGCTTGGTCATTATACCTACAAAAACAAAAAAAGAAAAATATATCAAACCAAGCGTTTTTCTTAGTTATAAGTAAAATTTGGTTTACTTTTTACAGCTCTGTCCGAAAGTGTTTCACTACTTTTATCCATTTTCTTCCTTATTACCAGCTTTAGATAATAAAACGTGTCATCTTTTGTGTCCATCTGAAGCGGACTATCTCATAAAGACACCACGTTGCTTTTGTTACTCCGTTTCCTATCGCTAACGGCACATTTTGAACGCGTAACAGAAAGCGAAATGTACCATCCGAGTACTATTACACTTTAATTGACCAAACAGAGAAAATTGAAATAACCGAAAAGGGTCTTGTCATTTATCAACCAAACATTAACTAAATGTAAGAAATACATTTGCTGAAAAAGGCCAATTACTGAAACAGCTTTATTTCGTTATTTAGGATATGCACAGTAAGTTGCGCAGTAACAACTGGAGGATCTGTCCTTAATATAGAAATAAATTTTTCTCTAATTTCTCTTCATTGAATCGACAGAATTTAATGAAATTTTGTATTCAAGTGATAAATGAGTTGTTCAAGACCATATTTTATATATAATGTGAATACAAAAACCTTGTGCCTGAAACAATGTCATGAGATCATGACTAAGGTTTTTAAATGCAAACCATTTTTAGCTCAACTTTTCGAAGAAAATGAGAGCTTATACTGTCACCCGGGCGTCGGCGTTGGCGTCGGCGTTGGCGTTGGCGTCGGCGTTGGTGTTGCAACCAAGGTTAAAGTTTTTTCAAACATCAATAACTTCCATACTATCAAAGGGATTCAACCCAAACTTGGAATACTTATTTACCATCACACCCTCTACCTTACTATCAGGGCCCATAACCCTGGCTCCACTATATTTGGAGTTATGCCCCCTTTATACTAAGCAACTTAGAAAGTCGAGCGCGCTGTCTTCGGACAGCTCTTGTTGACGGTTTACGAATATATCTGAATGCAGCTGTTACATTTATGTTGACATTGATTTGGTCTCCATGTGTCATTAATAATTTTGTATGTGAATTAGTACAAACCTGTATGTTGCAAGCAGTTTGTATGTTATAGCTTAAACAATATTGAGGGAAAAGGAGAAATAGCTGATCTGCAAATTCCAAAACTATCTAGGCCAACTTCGATTGGCAATGGCTTGCGCAATCATTGGGAACCAGCGCTGTTCTATCTATTGTACTCACTCCCCTGTTTTGTGTCAGCCAATCAAAACCTTTGTTTACTAGACACTGACTGGTCCGCTGTTTATCCGAGGAGTTCCGAATGATGTAATGGAGCCATGGTCCGACCACACTTTTTCCGGTGGTCGGACTATAGCTCGGGCCATTGCTGTTCCATTGGAGCTATAGCTACGGAAATGACATCAATAGCTCGCACTATTGGTGTTCGGTTGGGGCGATGGCGCGAGCGATGGCGCGAGCCATTGCCAATCGAAGTCGGCCGTAGTAACAACAACTTTGGGGTCTGCAGCATCTCTGCAGATCCTTTTCTAAAATTTGAACAGTCTTAATTTTTGCTGCCTGATAAAGAGTCAATATACTTCTGTTTAGGGCCCATAAATTTGGTCACATTGTAGGTTTGTTGTATTTGTTTAGTCTATCTACTGACTTTATAAGGACCTCTATCTTTAATAAAATCCTCAAATCACTTGATTCACTTTTGTGAAATGAGATTGGGAATTCCCATCCTTTTTATTACATGCCGGAAGGGTCGTATTATGTTATGGCCCCGGTCATCCGTCTGTCCGTCTGCCTGTCTGTCTGTCCGTTAGCAATTTCTTGTGTGCGCAACTCCTCCTACAGTTATGATTGGAATTTGATCAAACTTGCCACAATGATTCTCCATGGTGTCTAGTTGTGTACACTGCTTTTGGAATTCAGATAACCCTTTTCGTTCTTGAATTATCTGCCCTTGAGTTGAAAAGTGGCCAATTTTACTGACAAGCCCCTCTTGGGCGTATTTGCGCTGCTCTGCGAAGCTCTTTTTTTTTTTGGTCTGAGAGAGCTTGGCCCATGAAAAGTAAGGCCTACTTCAATATGATTTTGGTATTAAAATTTTCATAGCCAAATTCAAGAGATGATAAGGTCATTGGCACATATAAAAGGCTCCATGCATGCAACAGAACATATTTACTTCATTTCCAGTCACCAGAGTGCGACTCTCCAAGTTCTCATGACGGGAGTCGCGTCCAGCAGAGCAAATTAACCCTTTCCCAAACAAGACCTGGTTTTCACGTCCCTAATAGAAAAGGCTAGGGAAAACATTGAGACAAAAGAAGAAACTGCTGATAACCAGCAGTTTCTCCTTTTGCCTCAATATTTTCTGTGCTACAATTTGCACAATGTCAATCTTTTTCAACATCTATTTTGTCGTCTGTAGCAGCTTTGAATTTGGACCACCCCAAATTTTTGTCGTTTTGGAAAGGGTTAAGTTACTGTCTAACCCGGTAGATTACATCAATAAGAGTCAATGTCTAGTTTCTAAACGCAAACGTAGTTTGGACATCAAAAACAGTCACCCCAGTTACAGTATTATGACGGCTGTTGATACAGAAACCTTTGTAAATTATTGACCAAACCACTTTATAATATTTCAAAGTTTGTTTGTACAGATAATTATGGTCTCTTTTCACCTTCTGGATTATTACATGGATAGACAGACTGACCTAACTAATACAGGGTTTGACATGCATTGGAAAAAGCTGGGGAAAACATTGCGGCAAAAGGGTTTGATGATCAGCATTTTCTCCTTTTGCCTCAATTAGACAATATTTCCTTGGTCATATTGTACACAATTCCTCTTCACTAACATCAGTCTATTCTGTCATCTGCAGCAACTTTCAAATCGGACCACCATGGAATTTTTTGTTTGGGAAAGGATAAAATTATATTATCACCTTTGACACAAGGGGAAAGGAAGAAAAATTATAATTGAATGGAGATGAATAACTTTACGAGTCTGTGTGACCAAGCAGGTGTGTTAGAATGACAAAGAAACAAGTAAATTATAGATCAGGGACGGACTATATTACAAGGAAAGCTTCGGATAAGAGGGGGTAATACCATTCTAAATTTGTTATTTCAAATCTAAACCCTATGTTGTGGGTACTCATTGGAATCGTCTCGACGAGACGATTTCAATGAGTACCCACAAAATAGGATTTGATGCACAATAAATGAAGTATTGCATTTTTAAAAGGCATCACTCACTTATCTTTTGCTCCGATTACAACTAAATTTGGTATGATTATTCACTTTTGTGGTGTTCTAATTTATCAGCTCTCATTCAAATGGAGCTTTTATTTAGTATTTGATAGATCTCTTTCACAAAAATTGACCCTTTCATATTTAATTATAGTAACAGAGCTCCAGATAGGATGCGTATTTGCGTAAAATACGCATTGATTTGTTCTGAATACGCATTAACTTTTATAAAAATGCGTACAAATACGCATCCAAAATAATGAAAACGCATTTGATAATTGCCAGTTAGCGTATCAAGATCGGAAAATGTCGAGAAAAAACATACACTAGGAAATTCCAACAATTAACACACATTTTTTGTCTCTAAAAAATAGGTTACGGCAGTCAGCTATCCGATATCTATTACGACTTTAATCAGCCAATCACAACCTGGTATAATTGGGGAAAACCAATTACGTCACCACTGTAACCATCCGAGCGACAATCGGCTATTCCGTAGATCTACCGATTGATGCAGAGTGTTGCATTTGTTTGCATTTCAATCAATCGGTTATCTCCATGAAAGCAAATCGTTACCCGATTTAACAGACCATTGCATCAATCCGTAAATCGGAAATGACATCTCGAAGGTGTTCGTTTTCTTTTCAAACCGGCAAACGAGTAAATCCACTGCTGAGAAGATCGTAACTTTAGGCGATTTTTGCCGATATTCTTTCTGAAGTGGCCCTACAGGCAAAGAGAGCACACGATGGTTATCTTGTTCAGAAAAAAAAACTCGATGGTCGGAAACATACCGCGGTTAGATGTCCTCGAACCCGAAAATGAAAGTGGGTCGTTCCGGTCGGGTGTTCCCGTTTATTGTAGTCCTTTCCTAAACAAGAAGGTAAATACGCCCTGCCCCAAAAAAATATCTGGAAATACGCATTGGAAAAAATTCTGAGGGGTAAATACCCCTTGCCTCAAAAAATTATCTGGAGCTCTGAGTAAATTCGGTATATTTCATCTTTTTTTGCCCCTTTATCAAAAGATTGGGGGCATATTGTTTTGTCTCTGTTCGTCTGTCCATTTGTCTGTTTGAAAACTTAACATTGGCTATTTTTGGGACTTTTGACTGTTTCACAAGTGTATCGTGTTTTCAATTATGGTAGAAATTCGTAGAAAAAGAAAAACAAATTCTTTATGTATCATAGATTTAACCCTTTCCCAAACAAGATCTGGATTTGACATCCGTTTTAGAAAAGGCCTGGTAAAACATTGAGGCAAAAGAAGAAAATGCTGATAACCAGCATTTTCTCCTTTTGCCTCAATATTTTCTGAGCTAAATTTCAAATTGTGATTTTACAGTCTGCAACAGCTTTTACATGGGAACAATTTAATTTTTTGCTGTTTATAATTAGGAACCCTGAGGTAAAGTCACTGCTATTATTTACAAAGGAATAATTATGTGACACATGCACAGTCATTCATTGTGGAAAAATAATGAATAAAACATTATTGGATACTGAGAAATAGTTGGTTTGTGAGGTCACGGTCATGTATATAATTAGAAGATGACAACAAATTCCCCATACGATGAATAGTCAATATGACACTGTTAATGACAAAAATAGACAATATTGATTGCACTTTCCACAATCAGCAAAAAATTCTATCGTTAGTGGGGGGGAGTCAAAACCTCGTAACTACAGCTTGACAAAGCCGCAGTTACGAGGTTTTTGCAGAAAAGCGACGTTATATGATGTTCCATGGGTGATTCTAGCAGCATGGTTCGGAGGTCTGCATGACCCCTCCTGGAATCAGCCGGAAATTATATTTTGACAATATAACATTATTTAAAGTCATCACTTTGGCTTGGACCCCCACCTGAAAAAATCCAGATCCAGCCTTATAATGTTCCAATTCAAAAACTGCTGCAGACAATACTGCAATTTATTGATAAAGATCGGACTTGTGTGCTATGTAACATAGCAAAATATTGAGGATTTTTTCTCATTGTTTCCCAAGCCTTTTTAATTAACTTGACTCATGAAAAGTAAGTGTTGGTTGCGAAAATGTTTTACAACAATAAAACTCCAACAATTATATTGCTGGGATTTGTTATTGACTCAGTTGAAATCTATCGATTTTCATAGAGAATTTTTTAACTTACATTCAAAAACGTTGTAACTGCAGCTTATTCAAGCTGTAGTTACAACATTTTCGAATATATCAGACAAATGACTACTGCGGGCTAGTCATTTTCAATGAAATAATTAACTTTTTTGTGACACTTAATACTGTTGTTAAATTTCATTTTATGAGCCCATAATGACAGATTTGGACATTGAAAGGCTACTTTGTAATGTTATGAGAGCTACTTTTGATTTAATTTGATTTTTTATTAGACTCTACTTGATTCTTTTTTTTGTTTGAGCTTGAATTCTACTTTTAAGATATTTTCAAAAAGGTGAACTCGATTGAAAATGTACAATTTGATTCACTTGAAATTGTTGTCTGCAACATCTTTGAATTTTGTCAAGTCTAAAATGTTGCTGTCTGGTATGGGTAAGTGACAGAAAGGTATCTAATTTTTGCTATTAATTTTGCCTTCAGCTATTTTAGCCCTTTCCTAAACAAGACCTAGTTTTGAAGTCCCCAATAGAAAAGGCTTAGAAAAACATTGAGGCAAAAGAAGAAAATGCTGATAATCAGCATTTTCTCATTTTGCATCAATGTTTTATCAGCTAAATTGTATACATACAAATCATATTTCATAAAATTAACATCCTTTTTGTTGTCTACAGCAGCTTTGAAATTGGACCACAGAAAAAGTTTTGCTGTTTGGGAAAGGGTTAATGGTTGACATTGTTATCTGATAATTATGATGACTGTCAGCTGCTTCAAAATCCCGCCTTTTTTGAAAAAAAAAACCAAAAAACAACAACAACAAATAAAAAAAAACCCTTGTAACTGCAGATTTGAATAAGCTGTAGTTATAGGTCACGATAAATGACCTGGCAGAGCATCTATAGCTTATAGCTAGAGATGCTCTCCCAAGTCATTTATCAAGACCTATACATGGTATTAGAAGAAAAGTGAAATGTTGAAAATAATGTGTAACAAGTCCGTTTTTGAATATTTCAGTAAATGGGCCATATTTGGCCAAAGTAGGGGTTACTTGTTAACCCTTTCGTTTGCAGAATTATTTCCAAGAAATGACTTTTTCCCTATTTCCAAGCACTTCATGTATACAATTGCATAATAGATAGATTTTACTGGCAGAAAACCCATAAACCTATATATCATTGGAAAGGTTATTCAATTTCCTTTAACAATATGAGTAACTGATAGAAAATTTGCATCTCATCAAAATCTCGACCTCTAGCCCCATGACCCCTGTCAGGCCCCCTGCCATGACCCCCGACCACCCCCACCCCTACGATTTGGGACTGGATTCGGTTTAGGGTTATCGGAATCACTATCGGGGTCACTATTCGAAGTCTCCGAAACTTTTCTAATGTTCAAATTACCTTTTTACACCCAAAAAATCAGTGTAATCACTATCATCATCGTCTGGCACTGACATGATGATTCGCCAGACCTCTTCTGCAGAATATTGGACCCTCCTGGCCATCGTTACAGCTCATAAAACCCCAAAAACTGCGCTTTTCTTCACATACGAGAACAAAACATTATTGCGCAATATTTCAGCATGTATCCGGTGTCATAATAACTTTAACGGTGTAAAAATTGCTTTAAAAAGCCCATGCCCCCCCTAAACAGTATAAGCGTTCCTGACCGCGCTTTAAAGCGCGCTTGCAAACGAAAGGGTTAAAGATGCATTCACGCACGCCCCTTTTTGGGTGGTGATTTTCCCTAAAAATTACTGAAAGCATTTTAAAACCAGATGCTTACAAAAATAGAAATTGATCGATACATAATGTTTGATTGAATACTCTACAAGAGCTGCCCTGAAGCGTGCGTAAAACAGATTTACGGGTTTTTTATTGATTAGCAAACAAGAAATGGTCATGTTAATATGCAATTAAACCCATTACCAGACAGGAATACTTTGGACTGTTCCAACTTCAAAAGTGTTGTAGACGACAATTTCAAATGCATGGAATTTAAAATTGTATGTTCTCTCATGATAGAAAACATTGTGGGAAATGAAGAAATTGCTTCCAAAAGCAATTTCTTCATTTTCCACAGCGTTTCCAAAGCCGTTATCTTGTAGGGTGCCAAAAGCGTCACTGTGTGGTAATGGGTTAAACCCAACTTTGATCTTGTAGGGTACCTGGTATCTTGAACAGTTTCTTCAAGTTTCTAAAATGGGGCTATTTCTAAGAGTTCCTGCCAAACCTCACGGAATAGCTTAGTCGGTATCGTTGGAGTCAATCCATGGGTCATTGGTTCGAATCGGAGTCTCAGCTTGGCCAATATCCTTTCTGACATTTGACAAATGTCATTTGTCTCTCACAGTTGATGAAAGTTTTCTGAAATTGTTGTTTCACCTCATTCCCCACTATGAATGTTTGATGGATAATCATCAGGCTCGAATAGAGAACGATTTCATCCAGTTAATCGTGACATAATTTTGGACAAACAATAATATTTCATAGGTGTTGTTATAAAACCTCGTAACTACAGCTTGATTCAAGCCATAGTTACGAGATTAAAACAACAACAACGGTTTAGCAAAACATAAATGTTTATACCAGTCTATTTTTAGTATAAAATTCATTGCTATTGGAAAATCTTAGTCATTTTAGCTGCTGCAGTCAGATTAGTGGTTGTAGGAGAAAGGTGAGGAACACATGGTTGGGTGCAAAAGAGGCTGCTAAAAATTCAACTGAAAAATTGATTGAAATAGCATTAAATTCTTTTCAATTCATTTCAAGTAAACCTTTGTTGATAGCAATGTATGTCATTACAAGTAAGATAGTAACATATACAAAAATGTGGACCACAGATTTTCTGTCAACACTGCTAATCTTTTTGTACCTTCCTTAAATCAACAAGATCAATAACCATTCACCATTGATAACAAGTCTTATCAATCGTCAATATGATCGCTGCTTTTTAACAAAAAGCTTGTAACTGCTTCAAATTGAATTCGAAGTCATCAAATATATATTAACAGAATTATTAGATATTTTCTGAAATTGTTGTGTCACGTGATTCCCCGCTGTGACAGAATTGACCGTGAGAAATGAAGGACTGAGACAAACTCATTCTGCATGGTAGAGAATCACTTGACTCAGAAATTCAGAAAATTTTCAATATTTTTGTCAATACTTGACCAATATAAATTTGGTTTGAAGCAGAGAAGGTGAGAATGCCAGCCTGGAGTGGAGGTAGTGGATTTTTATACGCCCGTCGAAGACGGGACGTATTATGGGATCACCCGTGGCGTCCGGGCGTCTGGGCGTCCGGCGTCCGGCGGCGTCCACTTCTTTGTCCGGAGCATAACTCTATCACCTTAAGTCCGATTGACTTTAAACTTGGCAGTTATATTCTTCTCATCATTACGGAGTGCGGTGCACAGAAACCATAACTCTACCTGGCATATTGTTTGAGTTATTGCCCTTTGTTGTTTTTCATACTTGAATCTTGTCCGGGGTATATCTCTAAAAGTATAATAGCTAGGATCATGAAACTTCATGGGTGTATAGATCTCACAAAGGGGGAGTGCAGTGCACAAGAACCATAACTCTACCAGGCTTATTTTTTGAGTTATTGCCCTTTGTTGTTTTTCATACTTGAATCTTGTCCGGAGTATATCTCTAAAAGTATAATAGCTAGGGTCATGAAACTTCATGGGTGTATAGATCTCACAAAGGGGGAGTGCAGTGCACAAGAATCATAACTCTACCAGGCTTATTTTTTGAGTTATTGTCCTTTGTTCCTTTCTTGTTTTTCATACTTGAATCTTGTCCAGAGTATATCTCTAAAAGTATAATAGCTAGGATCATGAAACTTCATGGGTGTATAGATCTCACCAAGGGGGAGTGCAGTGCACAAGAACCATAACTCTACCTAGCTTACTTTTTGAGTTATTGCCCTTTGTTGTTTTTCATACTTGAATCTTGTCCGGAGTATATCTCTAAAAGTATTATAGCTAGGATCATGAAACTTCATGGGTGTATAGATCTCACCAAGGGGGAGTGCAGTGCACAAGAACCATAACTCTACCCAGCTTACAATTTGAGTTATTGCCCTTTGTTGTTTTTCATACTTGAATCTTGTCCAGAGTATATCTCTAAAGGTATTATAGCTATGATCATGAAACTTCATGGGTGTATAGATCTTACCAAGGGGTAGTGCAGTGCACAGGAACCATAACTCTACCTGGCTTATTTTTTGAGTTATTGCCCTTTGTTGTCTTTCATACTTGAATCTTGTCCACGGTATATCTCTAAAAGTATAATAGCTAGGATCATGAAACTTCAAGGGTGTATAGATCTTACCAAGGGGGAGTGCAATGCACAAGAACCATAACTCTACCTTGCCTATTTTTTGAGTTATTTTCCTTTGTTGTTTTCATACTAGAATCTTGTCCGGAGTATATCTCTAAAAGTATAATAGCTATGATCATGAAACTTCATGGGTATATAGATCTCACCAAGGGGGAGTGCAGTGCACAAGAACCATAACCCTACCTGGCTTATTTTTTGAGTTATTGTCCTTTGTTGTTTTTCATACTTGAATCTTGTCCAGAGTTTATCTCTTAAAGTATAATAGCTAGGATTATGAAACTTCATTGGTGTATAGATCTTACCAAGGGGGGGGGGGGGTGCAATGCACAAGAACCATAACTCTACCTTGCCTATTTTTTGAGTTATTGCCCTTTGTTGTTTTCATACTAGAATCTTGTCTGGAGTATATCTCTAAAAGTATAATAGCTATGATTATAAAACTTCATCGGTGTTTAGATCTCATCAAAGGGGAGTGCAGTGCACAAGAACCATAATTCTACCTGGCATATTTTTTGAGTTATTGCCCTTTGATATTTTTCATACTTCATTTTTGTCCAGGGCATATCTCGAAAAGTATAATAGCTAGGACCATGAAACTTTTACCAACCTGCTCCCCCTGTCGACATAAAGCAGTGTTACGGGCGTATTTTGTGACAGTTTGACACCTTGTTTAAAAATTAGCTGACAAAAGGGTTATTGATGACCAACCAAAATATTATTGGATAATTTCTGCAATTGTTGTAACGATTCCCTCGCTGTGACAGAGTAAATGACTGTGAGAAATGAATGACTGTGACAAACTAATTCTGAGTAACTCATGATCAATAATGGCACAAATACCTTTAGAGGTCTGCTTTGGCCATGTGGTTTAGTTTTCCTATTAGTAATATTATTCCTTGACTCATATTGTGAAAGCCAATACAACCCCTGTGAAAAAGTTCATTTAATTAACCCTTTCCCAAACGGCAAAATTTTAGGGTGATCTGCTTAAAAAACTGCCTTAAGTAACAAAATAGAAGCTACTAAAGATAGAATTTGTGTAAAATATGGCATAGAAAATATTGAGACAAAAGGAGAAACTGCTGGTTATCAGCAGTTTCTTCTTTTGTTTCAATGTTTTCCCATACCTTTTCTAATAGGGACGACAAAAGCAGGTCTTGTTTGGGAAAGGGTTAAGTTCAAGAACTGTTCTAGAAGGTTCTAGAACGTTAAATGGCACTTCTAGAGTAGAACTTGGGTTCTGGTTGTGAGTTCGAACACCGGCTGTGCCAATATCCTTTCTGACATTTGACAAAAGTAATTTTTCTGTCACCAATAGATTTGCAATGTGACCCATCATGGATACCTGGTATATTTCTCGCAGTACTACCATGATATTGATCCAATCTGAGCCTAGAGCTGCTCTGAGTCACATTGCAAATTCATTGGTGACAGAAAAATTACTTTAAATTTGTTAAATGTCAGAAAGTACATGTATATTGGCTCAGCTGGCGTTCCAACTCACAACCAGAACCCAAGTTATAGAAGTGCCATTTAATGTTCTAGAACAGTTCTTGAATTCAAATGAACTTGTTCGCAGGGGAATTACTGAGATTTTTTTTGCTGCAAGAAACTTTTTTTCCCCAAGCCATTTCTATTAAGTATTCCAAACCTGGTCTTGTTTGGGAAAGGAATAAAGTTTATTTGGAAATCATTTATTGACTTTAGACTTTGTATGAATTTTCAATTGGGGCTCTTGTATAGGAAGCAATGGGTTTGTATTGAAATTAAAACATGGAAACTTGAAATGGCAAACACTTGTTAATAATTTACGAGGGCTACTTTCACTTGATTTCAAACATAGGTTAACCCTTTCCCAAACGACAAAATTTTAGACTGGTCCGAATTAAAAGCCATGTTGCATACAACAATTTCATGTGAATAAAATTTCACATCATTAAGGGGCCACGGCTATGGCGCAGTTGGTAGCGCATCTGCCTCTCATTCGAGAGGTCCTGTGTTCCATAATCGGCTGTGGCAAATACCCTTTCTGACAAAAATGTCACCCATCAATGGTTTGATATTGTGAACTTATGTGGGGAAGCAGCTGGAGGCTCAGTAAGGGCGTTGTGGTAGTGCTGGTATGAGAAACAACAGGAATCCATGGTTAGGTGCTCCAGCTGCCGTGATATGACCATAGCAGTTGAAAATGGCGACAAAACTCCAATAAACCATCAGCTACCACAGGGCATCAGTGTTTCATTTCTCACATGTACCCATTCTACCTATATGTGAAAGTAGTACGGTGCGTTGTGTAATTCTGTTTGATGTAAATGAAAGAGGTTTAAATCAAATGGATTCGTAAAAAGGATAAGTAGACATCACCAAAAAAGTTTGATGGACAGTCGTGGGCCTTAAAATGAACTTTATATACTCAGCAAAATAGCTAACGCATCACTTTTTAAAATTGCATAACTTCTTTATTGTCAAAGATTTAGATTTATAATTTGGCAAATGTTTATCCCACAAGTTTTTGCACTCATTCATAAAACTATTTCTAAGTTCTCTTTCTTATGTGACCGTGTCATACGAAAGGGGGCCAAAACAGTTTTTCGGCTCTAGTAACTTGTGATCTTTTTCAATCATTTTTGTTTGAATTGATTTTGAAAGCTGGTTTATTGTGAAATTAAATTCTGAAAAAAATAATTTTCTATCTAACATAACAAGGGCTGTTCCGGGACAACGTAGCTCGCATAGACGCACCTTTTTTAAAGAAAATGTCAATTTTTCAAGGTCAATGTCACAAGGTCAAATTTTATAGTGTCAGGTGAAAGGTCTTGCTGGGGCCTGTCTATGTGTGAAATATCAAGACTGCATCTTATACATTTCATAAGATATAGACCGATACGTTTTTGTCTACGTAACCTACGTCGCCGTCGACGCCATCAATGATACCTAAGGCACTAGTGATGTAAAAATGCCTCTGTGGGAATACATTACGCGCCCATAAAAAAGTTAAAGCCGCCGGTTTGTTTTTTGAAGGGTAACTTTTATAAACAGAAACTCTTTCAGCCTATACAAAAGGTTTGAAAGTTATGCGTGAATTTTCCATTTTAATCAAATTTCAGACTTTATGAATTTTAGAATTAAGGGTGTCCTTATTAAAAGTTCAATATTTTACAAGATACGGTAACATTTACTATGAAATTTCATAGATCTCTTATCAAATGGTGATAGTCAGCATGTGCAAATTTTGAAGGTTTTCTGTATATTCGTTAAGGTTTACGAACTGAGAATGAAAGGCAGAGCCAGAGGCGAAATTTGAAAAGTGCCAGTAATTCCTAAACTGTGTTACATTTCCATTTTAGATACAAACATAAGCATTTTGTATGGTTTAGAATTTTGAATTTATGCATATTTATGGAAATATTTGACAAAAATGTTCAAAATTACCTCCCTTGCATATGAATATAGAGTAAAATAATATTTGTAAATTATTTTCTTCTTGAAGCATTATCTTGAAATCCGACATGGTGAATCAACTTATGTGAAGTGTATTTACAAGTGTGTGTAATTTGATGCATTTCGTATGGCTAGAAATTGGTGTTTTCATTCTCAGTTCGTAAACCTTAAAAATATTAACAAAGATCTGAGTGATGCGTTAGCAGTTTTGCCGAGTATATATGACGTCATAAAAGTTACGTTTTTATTTAACGTGTTCTTCTTTAGTTTTCCCATATAATTTCGTGTTTATCTAATTATTACATCAATGGAAACTTTTATGATATGTTGTCCGTACCTGATCTCCCCGTATTACATATTTGTTGATTGATTGAAGCAGAAAATCCTGAGTTATCTGCCCATGAATGTAAAAAATAAGTGTTTTGTCTTTTTGTTCACTATAACATCTATAAATTTTGAAACATCTTGACAAAACCTTGATTAAACATTGGTCATGACAAGACCGTGCATGGACGTATCTTTCAGCTTGATCTGAATCTCACATCTAGAGTTATGTGCCCTTGAAATTGACAAAAACTATTGTTTTTCACTCTATCTTCGCCATAATAACAACAAATGTTGACCAATTATAGCAAAACTTTTTTACAAAATGTTGGTGACTGTAGAACTTTGCTTCAGATAATTTTTTTGTTCAATTGCAATTTCATGTCTAGATCTCGAGTTATGCGCGACAAAATTTCCATTTTTGACTTTATTTTCCCTCTTTCAGCCACAAATATTGACCAATTGAAACAAAACTTGGACAAAACATTTGTGACTATAAGACCTTGCATAAGTGGAATACTTAGCTTGATCGGCGTCTTACATCCATAGTTATGGGCCCTGGAATTGGACAAAATGTCCTTTTTCAACCATTTTTCCTCTATAATTACCACAAATATTGATCAATTATGACAAAACTTAAACAAAATGTTGTTGACTCTAAGACTTTATGTATGTGATTTTATTTAGCTTGATCGGACGCAAACAGTCGGAGTTATGTGCACTTGAATTTATCAAATAAAATGTCTAAACTTTCTGTTGCCTCTTATATCCAGAATTATGGACAAATTGAGCGAAATTTTGGACAGAAATTTGGGTACTATAAGATCTTGCATCAGTGTGATTTTTAGCTTGATCGAAACGTAACATCCTGAGTTATAAACCCTTGAATTTGACTAAATTCGCTTTTCGGCCTTGTTGTTACTATTACAGCCAACACTATTGACTAATTAAGACGAAATTTGGAAGAAATATTGGTGACCGTGGGATCTTGCTTAACCGCGATTTTTAGCTTGATTGGAATCAATAATTCAGAGTTATGTGCCTTGGTTTAGACACAATTGCATATACGGCTTTATTTTGGCTACAAATATTGGTCAATTATATAAAACTTTAAATTTAAAGATCTTTCAAACATGTGATTCAGCTTAATTGGAACATCACAGCTAGAGTTATGTGCCATTGAATTTGACAAAATTGCCTTTTCGAGCCACAAATATTTACCGATTTAGATGAAACTTATAAGAAATGGGAAGCTTGCGTAAGGGCGATTGTTAGCTTGATCGGAATCAAATATTTAAATTAGAATAATTTGCTCTTGAAAGTTTACAAAATTGCATTTTCAGCATTTTTTTTCGGTGTAACAGCCACGAATATTGACTAATAAAAAGAAAACTTATACATTATATTGATGACCATAAAAGCTTGCATCAGCGAAAGTTTCATCTGAATAGCAATGCCACGTCTAGAGTAATGTGCCATTGAATTTTTCAAAATTGCAGCTTTCAACAAAATTTTGACAAAATGTTGGGGACCATCTGATCTTGCATATCTATGTGCATTTTTTATTGATCGGGATCACACATCTAAAGTTAATATAGAATGTGAAATTGCCGTTTTTTACTTTTCTTTCACTATAATAGCTACAAATATAAACCAATCAAAACAAAACTTTACTGAATTGTTTGTGCATGTTTTGTCATTGACCTGTTTAATGTTCTGATTCATAAAGTTCAGTTTATTGAATAAGTATAATGGCCAAACGTTATATAAACTAAAAAAACACAATTATTTACCCCACCCACCACCTTTGTCCTCTGTGATTTGGTCATGCGCATTTTTTGATGTCATGAGATTTAGTTTTTCATCAAGGTCTTTGTTTTACATTTTGTAGGATCTAGATTATTATTAATGCAATATCTTGGGCTCTACGTGGATTTTTTTTTTCGTCTGATAGAATAAAACACCACAATTTCCCCACCCACCTATCTTTTTCTCTCTATTGCAGTCTTAGTACAATACACAATGTCACGATTTTTTGTTTTTCTATATTGTCCGGCCTTTGGCTAATATTCTGTGACAATTCAATTATTTCAAATGCAATATCTCGAGCTCAAACTCGAATTAGAGCTTTTTGAGCTTTGCTTATAGAGCAACCTCTAAATATGAAAATTGCCGAAAAATAATTATGACAATCGGTGTGTTCTATTCCTGCAAATGTACATGTCAAATTTTGTAATGGTATGATGATTATTATAAAAGTTATGCCCATTTGTAAAATTACGGGTTCGAAATTTTGTAATATTAAGTCACCATTTTTCCTATTATTTCTAATTTTACAGCTGTCCATCAAAGTTAAATGATTAGAGCAATGTCTTAAGATCATGAAAACGTATGATGGATACCTCTTTCACTTACATCAAGCAGAACCTAAAAAATGGACATAACGCACCGTACTAAAGGGTTAAAGGTAAAATGACCATGAAATTTAAGCACTATTGGTCCATTAGAGAGCAATAAATTTTGACAGTTGACCATTAATTTGATTAACGATATAATATCTTCAAACTAATGATGGATGTAAAATATTTCAGTATACATCTATTATTGTGTAAATGTATTATTTAGGATTTACCAGAAAACAGAATAATTTGTAAGTATATTCAGTAATATTTTTCACCTTGCAGTGTGACCTTGCTAATTGACCAAATGCCAATCGATAGATCGCTCCGCCCAACGTAGAATCTAATACCAACAATGTGGGCATTGGCATGTCGATTGTTTTGATTGTCAGTCGATAGATCGATACAATACCATATGCAACAAAGAATTTAAGACAAACAATCGATGGTGATACGGTATTTTTCTGATCGTCCATTGGTTTATCGATGGTTTTGATTGACAGCCGGCGTTAGGTCAATTAGCCAAGAGGTCATTAGATGAGTGTATGTTTCAATACTTTGGTTGTCATTGATGTAAAAGAAAAGCAATGTGTAGCATGCACGAACACTTTGAAATTGAAAGAATGCATACTGCTAACAATACATGTACATGGAAATATAAAAACTGTTTGACTGGAAATTTCTAAAATTCTGAAGCAATGTATTTATCATGCAATTTTGCGGATACCATGAAATCGCAAAAATTTAATTTGCAAATTATAGATTAACATTATTTTGTCATCTAGATTCTTTCTTGGACTACTGGTTGTACCTATTAATGAATTTACACAGTACTTTTTACAGTTGTTGATATAAACAAAAATCATTTCAATGGACAGAGAAGTGGTCTAATTTGAAAGCAGCTGCAGACGACAAAATGGATGTTGAAAAAGATAGGATTTGTGTGGCATAAATCACAGCAATTATCAGCATTTTCTTCTTTTGCCTCAATATTTTCCCAAGCCTTTTATATTTGACATCAACATACATCTGGTATTGTTTGGGAAAGGGTTAAAAGAGTTGCAGAAAAAAAATGATAATGCAAATTTATGTATTTCTTCATTTTAAAGCATAGAAAATAAACATAGATGGATTAGGAAATTTGATATCAGCATCTTTATCATTTCTCGCAATATTTTCTAAATCCATATTTAGTGTGGTCTTACTGTTCAGGAAAGGGTCAAAGATCAAATCTAAAATATTTCATGCTCATTTTATGGTTTCTAAATTGACTCAAGTATGTTTTAATGGTTTCAATCAATCTGACATCGAAACCCTTTCCCAAATAAAACAATAAAACACTACCTGTTTGACATTATATTCAATTATACAGCTGCTTGGTAAAAACATTGAGAGAAAATAAGAAAATTCTGATAATCTATATTGTTTGTTTTCACTCAACATTGTTTGAACTACCGTAAAACAATTTTTCTGTATAGTTGTATTTAATTTTGTTGTCTGCAATATCTTTTTGGTTGTGTTTAAAATTTTGTTATTTGGGAAAGGGTTAATTTACAATAATGAAGAGGAAATTAATTTTCAGGTAGATTTAGATGCAATGAAGATAACAATTTTACGACTTTTTACTTTGGTGTCCTTTCTTGATCTTTATTTGGTGGTCCTTAACCTTTCCCATTTAACGGCAGAATTCAAGACCAGTCCAAATTCAAAGATGTTGCACTACAATTTCAAGTGAATGGAATTTAAAATACTTTGGCCTTTTTGAACAGAAAGCATTGTGGGAAATGAAGAAAGTACTTGTCAATATAGTAAGAAAATATTTTGGCAAAAGGAGAAAATGCTGGTCTTCAGCATTTTTTCTTCTTTTGTCTCCATGTTTTCCTAAGTCTTTTCTAAAAGGGACGTCAAAACCAGTTCTTGATCGGCAAAGCTAGTTGACAAAGGAAATTGGTTGAAAATTATATTTAACTTGAAACAACTACACCGATCTGTCCTTCGATCATTTTGCCACTTAACCCTTTACCAAGCCGCAAAATTTTAGGGTGATCCACTTCAAAAACTGCCACAAATGACAAAATGGAAGTTATCAAAAATATGTGTAAAATATAGCATAGAAAATATATTAGCAGTTTCTACTTTTGTTTCAATGTTTTCCCATGCCTTTTCTATTAGGGACATCAAAACCCAGTCTTGTTTGGGAAAGGGTTAAAGATGATTATGCCATAATTATATTTTTCACCGTGATATTAAACTATGGTCTAATACATGTTTTCAGAGACATTTCGATCATGTTACATTCATTTCAAACATAGAAGGTCAAAGTAACTCTTTCCCAAACAAGACCTTTGGGGTTTAGATTGTTGTATTAGAAAGGTATTTGAAAGCATTGAGAAAAAAGAAGAAAATGATGATTAACAGCATTTTCTCATTTTATCTGAATAGTTCAATGCAACCTGGGACATGCACATTTCCTATAATTGGAATCGTCAATTTTGTTGTCCGCATCTGTAACCTTTCAAATTATGGCACTCTAAAGTTTTGCTGATTGGGAAAGGTTTAGAAAGTTATATCCTTTTCCCAAACATCAAAATTATTATCATGTACATTTTTTTATGACATAATTGATCTAAATTTATCAGAAAAGTTGAATTATGTTTTAAAGAAAACATTGAGAGAAAAGGAGAGCATGTTAGAAATTGGCATTTTCTTCTTTTATCGTTTTCTAAAACTGTCCACACTTAATCATGAACATTCAAACCTTTCCCAAACGACAAACTTTTAGGGTCGTCCAATTTTGAAACCTTTATGTGACAACAAAAGAGATGTTGTTAAAGATAGAATTTGTGTATTAGATAGCACAGAAAATATTGATACAAAAGGAGTAACTGCTGGTTATCAGCAGTTTCTTCTTTTGTATCAATATTTTCCATTTCTTCTAGGCATGTCAAAACCTGGTCTTATTTCGGAAATAGTTAAATCAACTTTTGTTTAGGAAAGGGTTAATAATGGCAAATAAGGGCAAATGACGATTTATAATTGCTTGTAATGATCTTTCATTAAAAATTTGAACTTATGAATGCCATTTCATTGAAATATCTGACCTTTTTCTTGCAGTTGTTTATAACAATTTTAACTGGGAATCTCCTATTGAAGGAATTCTCATTAATACCATTTAACCCTTTACCAAACAGCAAGATTTGAAACTGTTTGAAAATGAAAGCTGCTGCAGATGACAAAATAGATGTTGAAAAAGAAAGATCTTTTGTTCATAGTAGCATAGACAGTATTTAGGCAAAAGGAGAACATGCTGATTATCAGCAATTTCTTCTTTTGCCAAAATGTTTTCCTGGCTGTAATGCACACAGCTAGATTCTATTTTTATTATCCCCCGCCGAAAAAATTTTTCGGGGGGGATATTGTTTTTGCCATGTCCGTCCGTCCGTCCGTCCGTCCGTCCGTCCGTCCGTCCGTCCATCCGACTTTCGTTTCCGCGCTATTTCTTGGAAACTATAGACCGGATTTCGATGAAACTTGGCACACAGCTTCACTACAAAGAGGACATGCGCATATTGTCGGGGTAACCCGGTTCGACCATTGAATTCAGAGTTACTGCCCCTGACTGTTTAAGCCATATACATACAGAGTGATATTCGTTTCCGCGCTATTTCTTGGAAACTATAGACCGGATTTCGATGAAACTTGGCACACATCTTCACTACAAAGAGGACATGCGCATATCGTCAGGGTTACCCGGTTCGACCGCCGAATTTAGAGTTACTGCCCCTGACTGTTTAAGCCATATACATACAGAATTATCCCCCGCCGAAAAAATTTTTCGGGGGGGATATTGTTTTTGCCATGTCCGTCCGTCCGTCCGTCCGTCCGTCCGTCCGACATTCGTTTCCGCGCTATTTCTTGGAAACTATAGACCGGATTTCGATGAAACTTGGCACACAGCTTCACTACAAAGAGGACATGCGCATATTGTCGGGGTAACCCGGTTCGACCATTGAATTCAGAGTTACTGCCCCTGACTGTTTAAGCCATATACATACAGAGTGATATTCGTTTCCGCGCTATTTCTTGGAAACTATAGACCGGATTTCGATGAAACTTGGCACACATCTTCACTACAAAGAGGACATGCGCATATCGTCGGGGTTACCCGGTTTGACCGCCGAATTTAGAGTTACTGCCCCTGACTGTTTAAGCCATATACATACAGAGTGATATTCGTTTCCGCGCTATTTCTTGAAAACTGTAGACCGGATTTCGATGAAACTTGGCACACAGCTTCACTACAAAGTGGACATGCGCATATCGTCGGGGTTACCCGGTTCAACCGCCAAATTTAGAGTTACTGCCCCTGACTGTTTTAGCCATATACATACAGTGATATTCGTTTCCGCGCTATTTCTTGGAAACCATAGACCGGATTTCGATGAAACTTGGCACACAGCTTTACTACAATGAGGACATGCGCATATCGTCGGGGTTACCCGGTTTGACCGTCGAATTCAGAGTTACTGCCCCTGACTGTTTAAGCCATATACATACAGAGTGATATTCGTTTCCGCGCTATTTCTTGAAAACTGTAGACCGGATTTCAATGAAACTTGGCACACAGCTTCACTACAAAGTGGACATGCGCATATCGTCGGGGTTACGCGGTTCGACCGCCGAATTTAGAGTTACTGCCCCTGACTGTTTTAGCCATATACATACAGAGTGATATTCGTTTCCGCGCTATTTCTTGAAAACTATAGACCGGATTTCAATGAAACTTGGCTCACAGCTTCACTAGAATGAGGACATGCGCATATCGTCGGGGTTACCGGGTTCGACCGTCGAATTCAGAGTTACTGCCCCTGACTGTTTAAGCCATATACAGGCTTTCAAGTAGTCCTACTTTTTCCTACTTTTTCCTACTTTTCCTACTTTTTGGTACCTTTCCTACTTTTTTCCTACTTTTCTTAAAAAAACTCCTACTATTCCTACTTTTTAGCTCCACTGGCCTTTCAGGCCAGGGGGCTATTGTCATGGCGGTGTGTCCGTCGTGCGTCCGTCCATCCGTGCGTCCGTAAACTTTTTCTTTAAAAATCTTCTTCTCAAAAACTATTGAATGGATTTCAACAAAACTTCACAGGAATGATCCTTGGGTGACCCTCTCTCAGATTCCTTCAAAGAATATGGATTGAACCAGAATAACCTGAGTTATCTGCCCTTGAATGTCAAAAATAGCAGGTTTTGACTTTAGTTTTCTTCTAAAATCTACAAATCGATGCCATAGAAGAATAAGGTCGTAAGTGATACTTACGACCTTTTATGATGCATACATTTTAGGAAAGGGCATTTCAAGCTCTAAATATGGTGCAAATTTCATAGACATTTGAACTTGTCATGCGGACCAATTTTGCTGTAGAAAAAGGTTGTTTATTCTTTTTTTCTTTTTGAAACAAAACATTTTTTCCAGTTTTCTCAAAACTATGTTTTTTCACTTACGCCCTTCTTCTTCTAAGGCATCGAAATGTTAAATAATCAAGACAAAACTTTGACAGAATGATGCTGACCACAAGATCTTGCCTTGGTAAAATTTTCAGCTTGATCTGCATTTTACATCATAAGTTATGTGCCCTTGAAATTGACAGAATTGCCTTTTTCGGCTGTATTTTGACTGTGTTTTCTCTCTAGCAACTACAAACATTGATTAAACAGGACAAAACTTTGACAGAATGATGCTGACAATAAGATCTTGCCTTGGTACAATTTTCAGCTTGATCTGAATTTTATAGCATGAGTTATGTGCCCTTGAAATTGCCAAAAATTGTCATTTTCGGCTCTATTTTGCTGGTTTTGACTTTATTTTTACTCTAAAATCTACAATTATTGACCAATCAAGACAAAACTTGGACAGAATATATATCAGCATTATATGCTGCCTGGGTGTAATTTTCAGCTTGATCGGAATCCTACATCATGAGTTATGTGCCCTTGACTTCGACAAAATTGCCATTTTCGACTTTGTTTTCACTCTAACAACCACAAATGTTAACCAATCAAGATGATACGTGGAAAGAATCTTGTTGACAACAAGATCTTGCTTATGTGTAATTTTCAACATGATCACACTGTTACAATCTGAGTTATTTGCCCTTGAAATTGACAAAATTTCAGTTTTCGACACTTTTTCCACTCTTGAAGCCACAAATATTGACTAATACAGACAAAATTTGAACAGAATGATAGTGACCATAAGATCTTGCATGTGTTTAATTTTCAATTTGATTTTAAATATACATACTGAATTATGTGTCCTTTAATGTGGCAAAATCACAGTTTTCAATTTTATTATCGCTTTAACATCCCTAAAATAGTAGTCAATCAATTACTTTCTTTTTGCATTGACCACATGATTGCTGCTTTTGACTTTGTTTTTGCTGTAAGAACCACAAGTATTCAAAAATCTAGTCAAAACTTGGATGTGATATTAAAAGAAATTCAGGCCTGTGGAGCGGCTCAAGACCTTCAGGTCTTTCTAGTTGTATAAAAAAATAAAAAAAAAGTTAATGTGTTATAATTCAAAATATTTTAGTCTGTTGCAGAATGGAACCAGCTACATCATATAAGGGCTGATGACATATTCAACTGCTAAGGCTGTAGCTGTTCTAGCTGTCTTTGAGCATCCAACTGTTGACCTCTTATACCAGCTGATGTGTTTCTGAGAAACATGTTTTTGACTACTGATCAGATATGAGAGGTCGACAGCAGCATGTACAGCAAGATCTTAGATCATCCCGAAGCAATACAGCCCTTATGTCTTGTGACTGGATTTTTCCAAGCTGTCCTGTGCCATTATAGTGAGTTTATATACAGTTTTGTTGGTAAGTTGAATATATTGATTCCTACTTTTTATCATCAGATTCCTACTTTTTCCTACTTTTCTCCTACTTTTTTCTTGAATTGGCTCCTACTTTTCTCCTACTTTTTCATCAAAACCCACTTGAAAGCCTGCATATACATACAGAGTGATATTCGTTTCCGCGCTATTTCTTGAAAACTGTAGACCGGATTTCGATGAAACTTGGCACACAGCTTCACTACAAAGTGGACATGCGCATATCGTTGGGGTTACCCGGTTCGACCGCCGAATTTAGAGTTACTGCCCCTGACTGTTTAAGCCATATATACATACAGAGTGATATTCGTTTCCGCGCTATTTCTTGAAAACTATAGACTGGATTTCAATGAAACTTGGCACACAGCTTTACTACAATGAGGACATGCGCATATCGTTGGGGTTACCCAGTTCGACCGCCGAATTTAGAGTTACTGCCCCTGACTGTTTTAGCTATATACATACAGAGTGATATTCGTTCTGTTGAAGCCATATACATACAGAGTGATATTCGTTCTGTTGAAGCCATATACATACAGAATTATATTCGTTTCTGTGCTACTTTATTGACAATGAAAATATGTTCGGCGGGGGATATCAATTCAACGAATTTGCTTGTTTATTATGATTTTGTTGTGTATACATAAGGCTTTAAATTAGAAGAGTCTCAAAACCCAAGCCCCATTTTGATCTTCTGATAGAAAAAGCTCTGAGAAAACATTGAGACAAAAGAAGAAAATACAATGTAGCTGATAACTAACATTTTCTCCCTTTTCTGCCAATATTTTCTGTGCTATTTTTGTTGCACACAAGTCCGATTTTTACTAAATTATAACATAATAATTTTCACCTGCAGTAGTTTTCAAAGTCACCATGGAAAGGCCATATTTTTCATTGTGGAATTTGTTTAATTATGTGTTTGATGGGAACTTGGTCATCTGTGGTTCTTTTGTGTTCGAATTATGTCATCAAGCTTCAAATTAACCTTTCCCAAACAAGACCTGGCCCCGGTTTCTCGAAAAAACTTAAGTATCTTCTCATGCTCAAATCTGAGCATCGTGCTCAAATCGCACGAAATCCACGTGAACTTCAATTGAATACCAATCAACGTTGATTGGTATTGAATAGAAGTTGAGCATGAACTCATGAGAATATACTTAAGTTTTTTCGAGAAACCGGGGCCTGGTTTTGAGGAATGTAGGACATTTTTGCAACGGACGTTTCGACCAGGACGTTTTGGCCAGGACGTTTTGAGGCCCCTAATAGAAAAGGCTTGGGAAAACATTGAGGCAAAAGAATAAAATGCTGATAATCAGCATTTACTTCTTTTGCCTCAATATATTCTACGCTAAATATTAGATGATTCCCAACTTTATTAACATCCAATTTGTCATCAGATTCTGCATCAACTTCCAAATTAACCCTTTCCCAAACTGCAAAATGTAGGGACTTTTCCAATTTGAAATATATTGCAGACATTTCACAATGGAAATTTATGTAAGTATTATTTGTGTACATTATAGCTCCGAAAATATTTTGTAGATTAATACTTTCATAAATGCATGTGACATAATTTTGGACAAACAATAGTATTTCGTAAGTGAAAATATAAATCGTCACAACTACGGCTTGATTGAAACTGTATAATTTACAAGATTCTACGTCAACACTGATGATTTATAAATCATAACGGTAAACCCAGTTTACCTTAAGCACAAAATTAATTGCCATTGAAGCATTTTAAGATTTTGCTGTTTGGGAAACGATTAAAAATTGAAGAAAGTGTTACATAGTAAAAATATTTGTTAGCAAGGTGTCAATTCTCATCTGTATGCAGATTAAAGGTCAAAGACGGGACAATGCAATAATGGCATAACCCTTTCCCTAATAAGACCTGATTTGATTAAGTCCTTAGTAGTCAGTAGCTTGGGAAAATATTGAGAGAAAAGAAGAAATTGCTGATAATCAGCAATTTCTCCTTTTCTCTCAATATTTTCTATACTTTAACATACACATTTGATCTACTTTACCCTTCAATTATTTTGTTGCCTGCAGCTCGTTTTAAATTGTATTCCGCCATAAAATTTCTTTGTTTGGGAAAGGGTTAACATATAGGTGTTTCACAGCTGTTCTATATATTTGCATAAAGATGTTTGATTTATCAACAAACTGACAAATTAAATGGTTGATAAGATATTTCATTTAAAATGTTTTGGTCAAAATTGCCCCTTGGAGTCATGGGGTAATGATATTTTAGGTAAAAAATGGGGTCACAAAGATACAAAAATTCCGGGGTCACTCTTAAACTTGATCAGTCAATGCTAGATTTAGCCCCAATTCGTAAGTTACATGGTTGATAAGGTATTTTATTTACAATGTATCAGACAAAATTGCTCATGGAGTCTTTAGGTTATGATATATTTAGGTCGAAATTGGAGTATAAATGATACTGAAAACTCGGTGTTCACTCTTGATCTTAAATGCTGGATTTGATCACAAAATGTAAAGTTTGAGTTTATTGGGGTTTTACGCCGTTTTCAACTGCCAGCACCTAACCATGGATTCCTGTTGATCCTCAAAGAAGTACTACCACAACACCCTTATGGAGCCTCCAGCTGCTCACCCACATAAGTTAACGATTTCAAATCCATCGGTGGGTGACAATTTTGGCAGAAAGGATATTTGCTCCAGCCGGGTATCGAACCCGGGACCTCTTGAATGAGAGGCAGATGCGCTAAGGCCGCGGCACAAAATGGAAAACTACGTTGATAAATAGATTTGCAGTGGCTGATCAAGAAGGGGCGGGTCGGAGTATAGGGGATAATTTTGGTTGATAGAGATGCAGACAAAATAGTGTAATAATAGCAGTGGCAGATCCAAAGGGGGTTCGAGGTTATTTCCATGCAGAAATTCAGTCAAAATTGTGTAATACTAGAAAAAACGAACCCCCATATTTGTATATTTGTATATTCGAAACCCCCTCACAGAAATCCTTGATCCGCTGCAGAATAGGAACATCCAAAACCCCCCTCATAGAAATCCTGATTCCAACCCAGATTCGTTATTTAAAAGACATTGTCTCGAACACAAATGGCAATTTGAGTCCATTGGACTGTCCGTCTATGATTTTACACTAGCTATCATATAGAATATTAATATGTTTAATTATAATATCCGGTAATTCACTATAATTATAACTACCAGTATATAAGCCTATTCATTCAGTCTAAAATGACTCAAATTTCAAAATTACCTTAACCCTTTCCCTTACAAGACCTAGTGTTGACATCATCAATGGAAAATGCTTGGGAAAACATTGAGTTAAAAGAAGAAATGCTGATAACCAGCATTTTCTTCTTTTGTCTCAATGTTTTCTGTGTTAAAATATTAACAATTTTCATCTTTTGTAACATGTATTTTGTCGTCTGAAACAGGTTTTGAATTGGACCACCTTAACATTTCGTCATTTGGGAAACAGTTAAAGTGACATTTCAGAATTTTTTGTCATAAATTTTACTTTTATTTTTATTTGAAAGAGCATAATTCCTTATGAAAATTCTGAAAATTTTAAGCCAAAATATTGCGCCGTTTACGAGAAATTTATATTTTTGTGTTAAAATTGAACAAATTGTTGTGGACAACAGTTCGGATTTATATGCAATTTATCGATTATGTCTCAACTTTAAATGCGTGTTTCACGCTTATTGGCAACAACTTAGAAAAACTAATAGTATTTATGCTCATTAGAATAACCAATCTTAATTTGGCATCAAGACATACTTTAAAAAATTGAAATTGGAATGAAATGTCCCTTTAAAGATACCTGAGCCATTTATAGCGTGGATATCGGTTGATCTAAATGAGACTGGCTGATGGGTTAAGTTTTGTCGTGTGTGTACAATGTTATGCAGTCGCAATAACTCCGTCATAAAATTTATGATGTGTGAAATTTTAAGTCGGGTAGATTGGTGATAGGGACCCCTTTCCTTTTTCTGCAATATTTTTATAGACTGAAAAAAATTTCTTGTTTACAGCAAAGTATTTTGGGGTTTGAGAAAAACTATATGAAAAAAAGTTGATAATGGCAAGGGAAACTTTGAAAGAAAAGCAGAAAATGCTGTCACCAGCATTTTCTTCTTTTCTTTCAATGTTTTTCATAAAAACATTTTTACAAAAATAAATGAAATAAAGATTGTTTGAGAAAGGGTTAAAGGTGGATGTTTGTATGTCAGTTTTGATGTTAGTGTGAATACCAACAGACTGATAAATTTAGATTTTGAGGACTTAATCAAACTTTAAGGTTTGGAGAACTTTTATTTTTAGCTCACCTGAGCACAAAGTGCTGGAGGTGAGCTATTGTGGTCACTCACCGTCCGTCGTCCGTCTGTCCGTCTGTCTGTCTGTCTGTCTGTCCGTCCGTCAACAATTTCTTCAAACATCTTCTTCTCCAAAACCAAGCTGCCAATTTTGACCAAACTTGGCAGGAATGTTCCTTGAGTGACCCTCCTCAAAAGTTGTTCGCAGATTTTTGATTCGTCAAAAAATGTGGGCGTGGCAGGGCGGGGCTTTTCGGACTTAGAGAAATCCTAAGAAAATTCTTTAAAAATCAGCCATTGGGCCAATTTAAATCAAACTTGGCAGAATTGTTCCTTGAGTGACCCTTCTCAAAACTTGTTAGCAGATTTTTGATTCGTCAAAAAACGTGGCCGTGGCAGGGAGAAAGGGGCTTATCAGACTTAGAGGAATCATAAGAAAATTCTTTAAAAATCAATCATTGGGCCAATTTGAACCAAACTTGGCAGAATTGTTCCTTGAGTGACCCTTTTCAAATCTTGTTCGCAGATTTTTGATTCGTCAAAAAACGTGGCCGTGGCAGGGAGAAAGGGGCTTATCAGACGTAGAGAAATCATAAGAAAATTCTTTAAAAATCAACCATTGGGCCAATTTGAACCAGACTTTGTTGGGATGTGCCTTGCGCCATTCTTTTTAAAATTTGTTCACAAATATTTTCATTTGTAAAAAATTGTGGCTGTGGCAGGGAGAAAGGGGCTTATCAGACTTAGAGAAATCATAAGAAAATTCTTTAAAAATTAACCATTGGGCCAATTTGAAGCAGACTTTGCAGGAATGTTCTTTGAGTCTCTCTTTTCAAAATTGATTCACAAGTTTTTACATTTGTCAAAAAATGAGGGCGTGGCAGGGAGGAAGGGGCTTTTCGGCCTTAGAGAAATCCTAAGAAAATTCTTTAAAAATCAACCAATGGGCCAATTTGAACCAATTAAAGTTTCGTCAAAAAATGTGGGTGTGGCAGGGCAGGGCGTATCTAACCAAGAGAAATTGTTAAAAAAATCTTCAAAAATCTTCTTCTCCTTAACCATTGGGCCAATTAGAACCAAATTTGGCTGGAGTGTTCCTTAGGTGACCCTTCTTAAGATTTGTTTGCAGATTTTTTATTCGTCCAAAATTCCCTTGGGAAAATGAAACGCAGCTTTTCCAGAAAGCTGCGTAAAAGCCGGCTTTTACGCAGCTTTTCTGCGTTTTTTTGGTTTCTGATTCCAAAAGCTGCGTTTTTTAAAAAGAGCTGCGTAAAAGCTGCGTTTTTCTCTGAAAGCTGCGTTTTTTACTTCAAAGCTGCGTATTTTGTTGTGAAGCTGCGTAAAAGCTGCGTATTTTGTTATGAAGCTGCGTATTTTGTTATGAAGCTGCGTAAAAGCTGCGTATTTTGTTTTGAAGCTGCGTATTTTTATAATTTTGTCTGAGATCTAAAGACGCAGCTCAAGAAGCTGCGCAAAAGCTGCGTCTTTCTTGTGCTGATTTTTCTTCCCCTTAAATTAGAAAGACGCAGCTTTTACGCAGCTATCCATAGCTGCGTATTTATGAAAAAAAAAAATCTTTTACTTTTCCCTCAAAGGTTTGTGCCCATTTGGTTGATTTTGAGATTGAATGTCACTATACATAACCCATTCACAAACATTGATGTACCAATTAGAGAAAAAAAAGACTCAATAAAACATTGAAGAAAAAAAAGAACATGCTTATTACACTATAATGCCTCAATATTTTCCTGCCAACAACAAACATACTTTGTTCTCTAAATTGTCTAATTTGTGAACTGCATATCTTTCTGAGTCAACATTTTGTACTTTGGGAAAGGGCTTACAAGAGAGGCATATTGTTAAAATAACAGTTAATTAGGTCCAATAAATGAAAAAAAAATGTGTCCATGTTATATAAATTAAGGTTACTCCATCATTAGAGATCCATGTGACATTTCAGGGGAACATTCAGTGGTAGAAAAGGATTTTCTGTACCTTGTATCATGTCAGTGTAGATCAGATATGTTGAAAAAGTTCATGGCACTTTACAAAAATTTCCTATGTTCACTTTTCTACATTAATTTATTCAATAATTCATTTCCTGGTGTCGAAACTGTCCATTTATGCTTACCCAAACAGCAAAAAATATACCTTTTATCCAAGTTAAAAATAAAAAAAATACTAAGAAAAGAATTTGTGTCCAATACAACACAAAAATATTGAAGCAAATGGAGAAAATGCTAATTGTCAGCAATTTTTTCTTTTGTCTCAATTTTTCAAAACCCTTTCTATTAACTCTTTCCCAAACAACAAAATTTTAGGGTGATCCACTTCAAAAACTGCCACCAATGACAAAATGGCTGTTATTAAAGATAGGATTTGTGTAAAATATAGCACATAAAATATTGAGACAAAAGGAGAAACTGATGGTTATCAGCAGTTTCTTGTTTTGCCTCAATGTTTTCCCAAGCTTTTTCTATCAGGGACATCAAAATCAAGTCTTGTTTGGGAAAGGGTTAAGGATGTTAAAAAAAATATAAAAGGGTTTAAAATAATTTTGTATTTTTTTAATAGAAACATTTATAAGAAAAGAGAAAATTGCATAGAATTGTCAAATTCTATGACTGATACTTAGATTTTAACACCCCCATAAAAAACCCTTTATGTGTGCCCTTATTAAAACTTGTCTTAATATGCACAAAAGTTATATAAGTTTCTAATGAAAAGAAAAAGGAAAAAAACAAAATTAGTAATGCTTGCAATTTCTTCATATTCCACAATACTTTACACTCAGAAAGACAAAAAAAATCTATTCTCTTGAAATCATTCATCTGCATTTTTTGGGAAAGTGTTAATTAATAGCCTGGTATTATCCAAATACCCTTTACTCAACATCTGCAAACAAACTATTTCACAGAGTTTGACAAATTACTTCTAAATCCATTTTTTATCAACAAGTAAAAATACATAAATTAAAAGGTCCATTTCATTACCCTTTGCAAACTCAGCTTATTGTTTTGGAGTCCCTTGGTCTGTCTGTTTTAGCATTTCTTGTCAATGGTATCCAAAGCACTATGATGTGAAGTATTAAAACTATTTAAGACTTTCTGGGGTAAGGGTTAAAACTGTATACTTCAGCCATTGTTGCAAACTTGTTGCAAATCTGTGACTGCTAAAATACCATATCTTTACCATTATATTAATTTCATTTAGGACAATTATGCATCATATAATATTGATTTCTATATATTGCTGGTACAATGATAACAAGTTGACCAAACAATTTAAGGCTGTTATGTTTAAGTGCAATAAGCCATGCATATTATTTGTGACTTTTTTAATATTATAATTGAGATAGATTCTAGATGAAATTAGTTGTTATGGAAATTAATCAAAATTAATTTATGTTGTTTGGAGAATTTTCCTGAGAGAAAAAAAAAAAAAAAAATGAATGAAGAATGAAATTACAGTTATGATTTCCAATTTTTCCTTTTTCCTTTTTCCATGAATTGGGTACACTGTTGTTTACTCTTTCCCAAAAAGGTTGTTTACTCTTTCCCAAAAAGCAAACTTTAAGGTTGCTCCAATATTTATAAGATGTTGAAGACAACATTTTTTTAGTAAAAATAGCAAAGATATTGAATTACAGCATAAAAAATATGATGTACATTTTTTTTACTTTTTTCTCTGAACTGTTTCTACTAAAAATGTAAAAAAAAAACAGGTCTTGTTTGGGAAAGGGTAATATTGGCAGGTGCTCCTCAAGATGAGCCATGATTGGTTATAAAAAGATAAACAATTTATTAGCCAATCATTTCACAGTATGCCATTCCCCCCATTTTTCTTCTTCTTTGAACCCATGATTTTGATGCTTTGAGGAAAAAGTAAGTTATATCTATTTTTGTTCATTAAGTACTACAAAATTATAAGGAGATATAATTCCTGATTGCATATACTGTGTTAACTCTTTTAAAATACTAATATTCCCCCATTGTTGCGAGCCGTTTTGGAATACGATCAATCTCTAAATTGATCGCTGTCCAATTTGGAATTCCGAAGTTGCGCGATCAATCTCGAGATTTTCCTTCGCTATTTTCCTAGTTCAAAAACAACTCAAAAATAATTTGATTGATTTGATTTGACTTTATCTTCGTCGAAACGAGTTCTAATAGGAATAATTTGCAAACAAAAAGTTAAAACTCAGTCCTGTGGCGCTTTCAGGACTTTTCTGAAAGGGGGGGGGGGGTCGAACATAGATCTAGGCTATTAGGGAGGGGTTTCGTTTTCCAAGTAGATCTAGATCTAGAATCTAGGCCTAGGTCTATTAATCCATTTTGACAGAATTATTATATGACTATGAAATAATCAGGTCCTAGACAGGGGTTCATTTGAACCAAACTAACGCCGAACCCTCTATGGATCCGCCACTGCAGCCTAATAAAAAGAAGTAGATCTAGATCTATTAAAAAAGAAATCGACATCGAAACCTTGTCTAGAATAGTTGATCTAATGAATTCTAAATGTTTAGTCTATCAATAGAACCTATCGAAATCAGATAGATCTAGATCAATAATGCCTAATTTGGTCTTGGCAGGAGACCTGTATCCTTGTGTGAAATATCAAGGCTCTATCAATAATAGATCTAGTGTAGGCCTATGAGATATAGGCCAGGTCAAACTCCAAGGTCATTTGGTCAAAGGTCATGGTCCCAAATGAAAGGTCTCCCAGGAAGTATCCATGTGTGAAATACCAATGCTGTATCCAGCGGCGGATCCAGGATTTCTGTAAAGGGGGTTCATTTTTACACAAAGAGGGGGGGGGGGGGTTCGTTTTACTAGTATCACACAATTTGGACTGAATTTCTGCATGAAAATGAAATAATCAGGCTTCAGAGGGGGTTCGTTTGACCCCCCCCCCCCCCCCGAACCCCCCTCTGGATCCGCCACTGGTATCTGTACAATAGTGCCTTAGATACAGTGGCGTAGGAAGGTTTATGATATTGGGGGGGGGGGGGGGTGGAAAATAATAAAGTAAATGGAAATATGGGTGTATTATGGGGGGCCATAGGGGGCAGGCCCCTTTTCTGAATTATGGGGGGGGGGCAGGCCCCCCTCTTCCTATGCCTATGAGATATAGACCAGAGGCGCATTCTTTAGAGCAAGATTTTTGAGATATCTTGAGATTTCTTTAAAGGACCTCTATAATATAATACATCTTGCAAAACCCCTTGGTCAATTCTGTGGAAACAATGTAAGAGATAATTATCCGAATTGTTCCGAATGCTCCGTAATTCATAAACCGTCGTTTTCCGAATGGTCCATACTTTGTACAATTGACGTCAAGATGACATCATTTGTATAAAGTATGAAGCATTCAGAATGCTCCATAAATTATAAACCGCATTTTTCAGAATGCTACATACTTTGTACAATTGACGTCAAGATGACATCATTTGTATATAGAATGGAGCATTTGGAACACTTTGCTTACAATCTCAGTCTCAGAAAAAGCTTTATTAGATCTAGTCAAAAACATCTTAAGAAATCTTGCTGTAAAGAATGCATGTCTGGCTAAAGTTTTCCAAGTGAAGCGGTGACAAGGAAACTGACACTAGGGCTGTTGACATTAGCTACTCGACATAAAGTCCCGGCTCGCTTAAATTTAATGGCGTTAAAAGCTGCATTCAAATAATCTTCATCCATGTACTGCTCATTATTCTATGCATAAATGTACCAGCCAATAACAGCAAGTCAGATGGTCTTGCTGTGTATGTCCTTTCATGTCAGCAATCCCAGTATTATTTGGTTCAAGTAATGACTGGATAGCCCTTTCCAAAATGTCAGAAATTTAGTCTGTTCCAATTTCAGCACATTTTGATCTTCAAAATTGTCCTTTTTCTCAATGTTTTTTCCAAGATTTTTTTATGTTAACATAGTTCACCCTGAATGAGTTTCAGTCAATGTTGGAGTTTTTTGGGTGATGTCATAAATATTTGGCGAGGAGAGTATCAATTTATTCTAACTCATACATTGTGTCCATAAAGATCAGATAAATTATGAATGTTTAAGACAGAGCACAATGCATTCCAACATTGCGCAATCTCATTAAGGATGGACTACCTTAATTAGGGACATCAAAAATTTATTCGTTTGGGCAGGAGATGGATAATCAGCAAGGTATTAAAATATTCAAACCAAACAAGTAAGATATATATTTGTTTTACAGTTTTTACAAGTTTTTTACAAGTTGAGAAACAGTTATGCACATTTAATAGACTGTAAAATAGCAGCAAAATACTTCATCAATAAAGAAACAATGCAGTCATTATAATTACACATGTATCATATTGTATTTCTCATGGCAATCAGAATTTTCCCAATTTCTATTAATTTTGTGTTTTTTAAAGCCTTGTAATGCAGGAAGGTAAAAAAAAACCCTGTTTTGACATACATAATTAAAATGATTTGGGAAAACATTCTGACAAAAGCAGAAATTGCTGATAGTCAGCATTTTTTGCCTTTTCCCTGAATATTTTTTAAGTGTAACATACATATTTCCTCTTTTGGTAGACATCATTTTGTTATCTACAATTCCTTTCTAAATGGACTTTTGGGAAAACATTGAGGCAAATGAAGAAAATGCTGATAATCAGCAATTTCTCCCTTTGCCTCAATGTTTTCAGTGCTTTAATATAAACAAATGGTTACTTTCCCCATTCAATATTGTTGTCTGCAGCTGGTCTCAAATGGGACTACTGTAATTTTCTATGCTTTGGGAAAGGGTTAATACATGTAGTATATCTCAAGATTTTGCAACCATAATTGAGTAGATAGCAGGCAATGTAGGCTAAGATCAGACTGCATGTATGTGCAGGCTGATCTTAGTCTACACTGACAGCAAAATCTTCAGTTACAACAGGAATATGGCACAGACAACATGAGAATGGTAAACACTTTGAGACTGGATGCAGATAATAAAATGGATCTATGAAAAGAAACATTTGTGGTCCTATCAAAATTCCTTGAATAATTTACCATCAAATTCATTGTCCAACACATAATTTGGCACTAGAGGATAATTGTCAGAATATGTACTAGACTGTATTGAGTATTTGTGTCCATATGGACATGATCAGAACGAAGTGTGGCTTTCACCCTGCTTTGCTGCACAACTTGTTCACTGTTGTTATCGTCATGTAGGGAAACCTCTTTTTGCAGATGCCGAGGGGTACCATGCTGACCGCTCTGCTTTATAATGTCTTGAAAATGTAGGATTCTGGAATCATCTGAAAAATATAACACCACAATGAGCATAATGCAATTCTGATGAAAACAAATACAATGAAGTACATTTGGAATGTCATGTAATCATGCCAATAAGTCGGTCAGTCAGTCAGTTGGTCAGTCAGTTGGTCACTCGACCAGCCAATTAGTCGGTCAGTCAGTCTTTAGGTCACCGTCAGTCAGTCAGAAGGTCAGTCAGTCAGTAGGTCGGTCAGTCATTCAGTCAGTAGGTCAGTCTGTCTGTCACTCAGTCAGTAGGTCAGTCTGTCAGTAGGTCAGTCGTTTGGTCGATCGGTTAGTCAGTCTGCCAGTAGGTCAGCCAGTCAGTCAGTAGGTCATTCTGTCAGTCGGTGGGTCAGTCAGTCTGTCATTAAGTCATTCAGCCGTCATTAGGTCAGCCAACCTGTCAGTCAGTCAGCTAGTCTCTCAGACTGTAAGACAGCTAGTCACTCAGTCTGTCAGACAGCTAGTCACCCAGTCAGACAGATAGTCACTCAGTCTGTCAGACAGCTAGTCACTCAGTCTGTCAGACATCTACTCACTCAGTCAGTCAGTATGTCAGCCAGTCAGTGAGTCAGTCAGTGAATCAGTCAGTCAGTCACAGTCAGTGAGTCAGTCACAGTCAGTCACAGTCAGTGAGTCAGTCAGTGTGTCAGTCACAGTCAGTCAGCGAGTCAGTCACAGTCAGTCACAGTCAGTGAGTCAGTCACAGACAGTCAGTGAGTCAGCCACAGTCAGTCACAGTCAGTGAGTCAGTCAGTGAGTCAGTCACAGTCAGTGAGTCAGTCAGCGAGTCAGTCACAGTCAGTGAGTCAGTCAGTGTGTCAGTCACAGTCAGTCACAGTCAGTCAGTGAGTCAGTCAGTGTGTCAGTCACAGTCAGTCACAGTCAGTGAGTCAGTCAGTGTGTCAGTCACAGTCAGTCACAGTCAGTGAGTCAGTCAGTGTGTCAGTCACAGTCAGTCACAGTCAGTGAGTCAGTCACAGTCAGTGAGTCAGTCAGCGAGTCAGTCACAGTCAGTGAGTCAGTCAGTGTGTCAGTCACAGTCAGTGAGTCAGTCACAGTCAGTGAGTCAGTCACAGTCAGTCACAGTCAGTGAGTCAGTCAGTGTGTCAGTCAGTGAGTCAGTCAGCGAGTCAGTCACAGTCAGTGAGTCAGTCACAGTCAGTCACAGTCAGTGAGTCAGTCACAGTCAGTCAGTGTGTCAGTCACAGTCAGTGAGTCAGTCACAGTCAGTCACAGTCAGTGAGTCAGTCACAGTCAGTGAGTCAGTCAGTCAGTGAGTCAGTCACAGTCAGTGAGTCAGTCACAGTCAGTGAGTCAGTCACAGTCAGTGAGTCAGTCACAGTCAGTCAGTATGTCAGTCACAGTCAGTCACAGTCAGTGAGTCAGTCACAGCCAGTGAGTCAGTCACAGTCAGTCACAGTCAGTGTGTCAGTCACAGTCAGTCACAGTCAGTGAGTCAGTCACAGTCAGTCAGTATGTCAGTCACAGTCAGTCACAGTCAGTGAGTCAGTCACAGTCAGTCAGTATGTCAGTCACAGTCAGTCACAGTCAGTGAGTCAGTCACAGTCAGTGAGTCAGTCACAGTCAGTCACAGTCAGTGTGTCAGTCACAGTCAGTCACAGTCAGTGAGTCAGTCAGTGTGTCAGTCACAGTCAGTCACAGTCAGTGAGTCAGTCACAGTCAGTCACAGTCAGTGTGTCAGTCACAGTCAGTCACAGTCAGTGAGTCAGTCAGTGTGTCAGTCACAGTCAGTGAGTCAGTCACAGTCAGTCACAGTCAGTGAGTCAGTCACAGTCAGTGAGTCAGTCACAGTCAGTCACAGTCAGTGAGTCAGTCAGTGTGTCAGTCACAGTCAGTGAGTCAGTCACAGTCAGTCACAGTCAGTGTGTCAGTCACAGTCAGTGAGTCAGTCAGTGTGTCAGTCACAGTCAGTGAGTCAGTCAGCGAGTCAGTCAGCGAGTCAGTCACAGTCAGTGAGTCAGTCAGTGTGTCAGTCACAGTCAGTCACAGTCAGTGAGTCAGCTACAGTCAGTCACAGTCAGTGAGTCAGTCACAGTCAGTGAGTCAGTCACAGTCAGTCACAGTCAGTGAGTCAGTCAGTGTGTCAGTCACAGTCAGTGTGTCAGTCCCAGTCAGTCACAGTCAGTGAGTCAGTCACAGTCAGTGAGTCAGTCAGCGAGTAAGTCACAGTCAGTGTGTCAGTCACAGTCAGTCACAGTCAGTGTGTCAGTCACAGTCAGTCACAGTCAGTGAGTCAGTCACAGTCAGTGAGTCAGTCAGTGTGTCAGTCACAGTCAGTGAGTCAGTCACAGTCAGTGAGTCAGTCAGTGTGTCAGTCAGTGAGTCAGTCAGTGAGTCAGTCACAGTCAGTGAGTCAGTAACAGTCAGTCACAGTCAGTGAGTCAGATACAGTCAGTGAGTCAGTCACAGTCAGTGTGTCAGTCACAGTCAGTGTGTCAGTCACAGTCAGTCACAGTCAGTGAGTCAGTCACAGTCAGTCACAGTCAGTGAGTCAGTCACAGTCAGTGAGTCAGTCACAGTCAGTCACAGTCAGTGAGTCAGTCAGTGTGTCAGTCACAGTCAGTGTGTCAGTCCCAGTCAGTCACAGTCAGTGAGTCAGTCAGTGTGTCAGTCACAGTCAGTGAGTCAGTCACAGTCAGTGAGTCAGTCAGCGAGTCAGTCACAGTCAGTGTGTCAGTCAGTCTTACTTGCAAGAAGAAGAAGAATTAATAAGGAAGTAAAAAAAATCTTTCTATTTACAGTTTTTTGTTTGACTGTTCTTATTTTACATTGATTGGGAAACAAGTTCTTACAACTTAGATTAATCCCTTGCAATACTGCTTCCTTGACACTGTACCAGTAGGCCCTACTTGCGCCTAATGCCTGGGCCCATGAAAAGTCCAAGAACTACCTCCGCTACAGGGGATCAAACTAGGAACCGCTTAGTGGTAAGGCTGACACTATACCTTGTGACCACAGACACCACTGTTGATCACTTGCATTGGATTATGAGTAAATCTCAAACTTTATGTATTTGCTGAAATAATGAAAAGCAAATTCATCACCTTTCACAAATGTTTTCTGACAGTTTTGACAAGAAATTGAGGGACTCTTTGATTATTTGTTATCTAAATAAAAAGGTGTCTGTAGTCAAACATCGGCCTTGCAACCAAGAGGTTCAGAGTTTGAACCCCAATAAGCGATGGATGATAGTTCCTATCAGATACCATCCTCTGAATCTAGATTATGGTGCAAATGGGCCTCGGAATTGTTAATCAGACCCATGTTGCGCACCATAGTTTTTTGCTAGTGTATTTATCTTTTTGCTAGTGATTCAAAAAGCCACTTGCAAACAATTGCGAGTCAACTGACTTTATACGGAAATTCTAGCCCCGACTGTGTGGTTTCCAGGAAGCAGAATCGAAAGGGATGAAACTAAGTAATAAAAACTTACTAAATACTTCCAAATTGATGTTAAATAAATATGTTCAAATAACTTCTGAAGAAATAGGATGTGTTTGTGAAACATGAATGCCCCAAAAATGGCTAATGTTAAATTTCGGACAAAGCGAACAGACAGACGGACACAAGTAAAACAATTATATGCCCCAAATCTTTCGGTATGGTGTGACTGTCATAACTATAAACAAGGTAGTATGGAAAAATACTTTGATAGGACTACGGCGTTTTACCCCTTTGCCACACAATACCTTGTTTTGATGTCTCTTAAAGTGTAGGCTTTGGAAAACATCGAAACAAAAGAAGAAACCACTGATAATCAGCATTTTCTCCTTTTGCCTCAATATTTTATCAATCACAAATTTTATCTGCCAGTAAATACCGTAATTATTCTAATAAACGCCCATATTCTAATATTATTAGACTAATAAACGCCCATCCCCAAAATCTCGGCTGAAAATCTGCTTGTTTCAAGAACAATTTTAGCAAAAAGGGGTGATTCTAATAAACGCCCATCCCCTGATTCCAGATTAAAATAATGTAAATCATAGCTAAAGAACATATCTAAAAACAATAAAAAAAGAGGGTGTTCAGTCCTAAATCTGTTGGCAATGAATGAATTTCATTGAAAAATCGTACTTTGCAGTCCTTATAACAAAACTTTACCAAATTTGACTAGCTGAACTTCGAGTCCATAAAATGACACTCGATTAGAAAATTTTGACAGACGAATTAAGAATACCTCTAATAATCGCCCACCCCTACTTTTCTATCGACCATATTTATAATAAACGCCCGGGCGTTTATTAGAATAATTACGGTAATACCCGAAAGGGGAGTTAGGCAGTACATATAGATAGATTATCTTTAGTTAAACCCATTTTGTCATCAGTACAGCAGCTTTCAAATTGGTACAACCTTTTATTTTGTTGTTTGGGAAATGCTAAATTTTCCATCCAAAACATGTGTAAACATCCAGAAGTATTTTTCTCTTTTAAATGCAATGTATATATCAAAATTAACCGCATATTTACAAACCAAGATTAAATTTACCTTCATTTAAACTGTGCCCTTGCACAAAGTCCTGTCGCCCCATTTTTTAGCCGGTGAAGGCACCACAGCCCCACCACAGCCATCCTCGGCTCAGCAGTCCTAATCAGCTGCTAATCAATGTCAACACTGTAGACACGCTTGCCATTGAAGACTTAGTGCTTCCTTCTATCAAAAATATCCTATTTAACATATCGTCAAAGTCTGTTTACATATATCGATGATTAAATTCGATTTTATAACTTGTTTTACATTTAAATCGAAAGTTATGACACCGTTACTGTTGTGTTTACCTTCGATATTAGGTCACGATCAATCTCGAAATTGACGTTGACCAATTTGGAATTCCGAAACTGATCGTTATTCCGAAACTGCTACCAACACCATCATATTTTGAGAATTTGTAGATAAAAAAATGTCCATTTTAGTTCACTACTGCTCAAAATGGCTGCCACTTACTCTATTTACTGGCATGTTAACAGCTAACCACAGCAAAATGTAGTGTTTTTAAATGGAAAGTTAATTTTATTCAAATTATAAGTTGATAAAAGATCTATGTATAATTATAAGGTTTTAGTAACATTATTTCATGATTTGGGCCTCAATAGTTTAACCCTTTCCCAAACAAAAATGTCACTCCGATGAGAGATAGTTTTGGGAAACATTGAGAGGAAAGGAGAGAATTGTATTATCACATTATCATTTATCTTCATTATTTACTTTAAGCTCAAAAGAAACCCAACACATTTTTAACTTTAAATGTCTCTTAGTATGAATAAAAATTTATTAAATTTGTTGTGTACATCAGGTAGCACTGATCTTCCAATTTGGATCAATTCTTAAATTTTGCCATTGGAGAAAGAGTTAATTTATCTAATTATAGAACATGTATGTGACATGAAAATGAAAGAACTTGTGATAAATGGTAATAAGATCAATAACAACACAGTACCATCAAAACAAACAATAAATAATAGATCTATATATTGTTTTGGAATTCTCAAAATTTTATAGGAGAGAAAAGTTTTTGTTTATTTATTGCAGGCTATTTTACAGTACCCATTCACCACCCCACTGACAAAAAATCCTTTTATGGTGCTTAGTAATAAAGCAAGCTGGTAATGTAGTAAAACTCAGCACTGATTGAATAATGGTAAGTTTTATGTATCTATAGTAAATCTGTGGTTAACATATTACCAAATGACAAAATTTTAGGGTGATCCAAATTCAAAGATGCTGCAGACGACAATTTGTAGTGATTGAAATCTAAAATTTTTGGATGTTTTTGTGTAGAAAACAGTCTGGTAAATGAAGAAATTGCTTCTTACAAGAAATTTATTCATTTTCCACAATGTTTTCCAAAGCCTTGAACTTGCCAAAGGCGTGACTGTGTGGTAATGGGTAAATTAAAGAGTATAATCACAGTGGAGATTGTGCATCATGGGATGGATACCAAATACAGACAAATTTGCCCCCTCCCCTTCAGGTAAGAAATTGTGGAATAACTTTCTTATTTATGCATCAAATTTCAAACAGTTTTGTGCATGTGTGACAAACCTAGGGTTTCACTTAAGTATCTAGTCTATAGAATTCCAGTCTACAAGCACCTGATAAAAACCGGGAACCATGAGTGAAGCCGGACTCAATCCAAAAAGTATAAAAGGCGCAGAATTTCTCTGTTGCAATCATTCTGTTTTTCGACGTGAGAAGAACAGGTCATTTTCAATAGTGAAAATTATACGGCCGAATAAAATTGGTATTGTTGTGTTAGCTTTGTCATCCTAGTAGAGGGGACAGAGGACCGAACAGTGAATATTCGTATCCATCTTAGTAAGTTCTCTGATCGCCCTGAATAGTGACAAAATGGAAACCAGCATATACCATGATATAAAGCTAAGTGATTTTGGGCACTATTGGTGAGCTATCTCGTATGGGAGATAGGACTATCTCTGATAATGAGAGATAGGGTTGGTCGAAACTATTGATGAGCTATCTCGGATGGGAGATAGGCTGTGGTTGATCAATTAGTTTGGCCATACGTTTTCAAAGGCTTTGAGGCTTTTGGTAGTACGATAGAAACGACTGTGCCATGTTATAGCAGTTGAGCTTAGAGATCGCCTGGAAGGCTGATGCAAGAGGTTGAACTACGGTAGACAAGATGGATCAGACTGCCTCATCACATACTGAATTGTACAGTGTCAGTTCGAGACTAGTGTCGTCCTGTGTGTTGGTCAGGACATATCTGGTCTGATACAAGGTACAGGCTCTGACCGGTAAAAGTTTGGCTTAAGGTAACCAGACTATCCCAAAATGGCTTTAAGACAATGTTCAAGACTGTATTCGATTAGCTAACTTACTCTTAGAGAATAACTGGAATCAATCCATCTCCACACCATTTACTGGTGGGCCCACCCGCTACGAGATGTACTTGGATAAGGGCCGAAACATCAATGACAGCGGGCACCAAGCTGATGATGGAGATGGATGGGCAACTTATGGCAATACTTCTGTATTTTAGGATGACAAGTTTAACTTTGATCAGCCCAAAACTTAATGACACTTTTAATATCCCTTTCAAGATTAACAACATTCTCATACACTCGGTGATTGACACAGTAAGTTCAGCAATCCAATTAGTATAGCTGAGCAAGTTTGCTCAGGATCAGCAGAGGAAGATCGTCTATATATACTGTTGAATGGTGAATTGCTTGATTTTTAATGAAGTTGATCAGATTTATTGTTGATTATTTGAGCTAGGATAAATCAGTCCATCTAACCACATTTTCGCTAATTGTTGAGCATATTGATTTTCATATAAAATTGCTCTACCGACTGAAGACACGTTACACAAGTACCCCCACCATACTGATATCTTTCCTCTGATATATGACTTATGTGTGAAATCCTTGTACATTTCCAAAGAACTTACCCCAACCACCCAGAAAAACGACAAAAAATCCCGGTTGTTTTTCTGGTTGGTTTTGATTAATTTTTGGGAAAAGCGGGATGGGGTACAGCTAGACAGGTTTTTAGTTCTCCAGAGCACAAAGTTATCAACAGGAAACAACTGTATCTTGTAAACAGTGATGTAATTTCAGACAAACAGTAGTAATTTGTCAGTCTAATTATAAATCTCATAATAAAGTTAAGACCTGGGTAATGGGCTATGTGACCAGTTATGGAACAAAATCTGTGTGGTGCAAATATATTTTGCGGGAAGTTATTTTCGTTGCTCTCAAATTTTGAATTTTTGACTTTTGTTGTGCTTTTTGCCTACTCTTCATACAATTTAGAAACATTTTCACAAAAATTGTCTAGAATATTTCATGAAATCTCTGAGTGAGCTCAATTATTTCCGTTTTTATGGAAACAGGCGATATTGCATCTAACAGTACTTTAGAAATGCTTGGACTTACGGACGTTATGGAATTAGTTAGAATTAAAGGAACTGCATTACCCAGGTCTTACTTTAAAAGCTTAATTTGAGCTGTAGCTAAGAGATGTTTTAACAACACAGACTATTTAACAAAACATACACCATGTAAAGCCAGTCTATTTACAGCACAAAATCCATACCTATTGGCTATTGATGTTGTACATGCCAAGATTATACCAGCATTGGGTATTAAATTTAACAGGCACTGAGGAATGTTGCTGGTCAGAACCAGGATTCCAACCTAGTCCCTAACACGAAGTAGGTACTGGCATTGGGAGGGGGGGGGGGTTCATTTGCCTGTTTTTAATTGCACTGTTTTGTTTTCAGGTTAAAGGTGCAATGAAGGATGTGTGGTGGAAATTCATAAAAGATTGACAATTTGATGTTCTGATGTAGAATGGGATGTGTTCAATGCCAATTATGGACGTTAATAAGAAAGTAACCAAGGTCTAATGCCGGTCAACAGAAAGTAGGTTCTCTGTATCAAATTTTTTAGCTCCACTGGGCACTACTTGTCAATACTCTAGCATCCACAATTATTGGAACTAGTTGCCTCTATTACTACACATTTATTGGTCAAATATAAAGCAAAGTTCATCTTGTCCGATTCTTATCTCATCAGAAAAATGATATTGCAAACAATTTTTCATTAGTTATCATTTTTTTCAAATTTTCACATTACTAACCATTTGTATGTCTGCTGAAACCGTTTTTATGCCCTTGTATCGAAAGAATGGGGGTTATATTGTTTTACTCGTGTCAGTCTGTCTGTCCAAAAAATTAAAATTGGCAAAATTGGCCATTTCGGGAGCATTCATATTTCACTACTTGTTATGCCATAGATTGTAATGAAGTGGCATATTGTGTGACTTTTTGTCTGTTTGTCTATACAAGTTAGCATATCCCATAACTTCTTTTAAACAATATTAAACAAGTATCATGTTTGATATACATGTACCTTTTCTCCAGTACAGGAACAATTGATTGCAACACATAACTTAAGGAGAAATTTGAGATAGTGAGATACTTTTTCAAGTAGTTACATCTCATCAGCTTACATATTTGGTACTTGCGTTTGGTTTTAGGATCAATATCTTTTCTAATACATACTGCATTTATACTGTTTCAGGGGTCGTTGCTGAACATATCTCCATTACTAAAGACAACGCCTTCACCAAGATGAGGACGGCCCTCCGAGGTTTTAAGGCCATGTGGAGCGGACTGGAGATTTAAAACAATGTGAAATTTGTGTTTTTATGCCTTCATATTCAGTGTTCTCCCCAGCCTTGAGGTAGTTCATGTCAAAAACTGGTAAATAATGCATTTTTTTAAATCAATATGTTAAAATTTTGTATAGAAACATTATGGGAAAAGAAGAAATGGCTCAAATTGAGCATATCTTCTTTTCCCATTATGTTTTTGATCACAATTATTTGCATGAACACAATATGTTTCAAGGTTTACCAATACTTATTATTTGATACAATGACTTCAAATTATTCTGCGAAAAACCCTGAAATATTTCTTTGTGTGCTTTGAAGTGGTGCATTATTTCTGAGGTTCAGCACAGTTTAATATGCTTCATCTTTAAATTTATCCATTAAAATAAAGCTGTCATGCTAAAACATACCATTCAAGAAAGAAACACTATAAACTCAGCATTATAATGTCAATCACATGATTGGTTTAATTGAAAAATGAGCATAGAGTAAGGTATGAAAAACATGCTAGATTCAGAATTATCATCTAGTAGTATTCTGAATCCTTGTCAAATCGGTGCGGACTGAACATGCCAAATACTTTCCCTGATGGTATGTTATAGCCTTTAAGGTCGAATGTAATATTAATATTATTAATTTAGAATATTTGATGTTGATTTATGAAAGAATTAAACCTTTTTCCACACAAGACTTCGTCAAAGAAATATTATGAGAAAAGAAGTATATTATTATTATTATCATCATTTTCATCTTTTTCCTTAATGTTTCCCATGCTATAGCATTCTTTGATATTGCTTTTCAATACAAAAATTCTAGTATCTGAAACTTCTTTGGACTAAAAAAAATGTTGTTGGGAAAGGGTTTAAATCGTCGGTGTAAATGCAAAACCTCGTATGTCGGTTCTAGCGATTTTCAAAGTACAAACTTGTGTGTCCAATTTAGACAATTCTTGCAGGTTTTGAGATATTTTTACCGATCAGTATCAATGATACATTCAGGGCGCCCAGTAACCTATAAATACCTATAAATACCTATATTATCCTATATTTCTGGACCTTACCTATAAAAACCTATAATATCACCCATTTTGCCTCAAATACCTATAAATACCTATATTTTTGTGTCTTGGGTAAGCGATGATTACAAATTTAAAACAAATACTTTCAAAATAGCAGTTTTCTATGATTTCAAAGCAACTGTTATCTATCAATATACAATAGAAATTAGTATATTCCTTTCAGGCCTCTTTCAAACTTTAATGCAAGGGAAAGACAGATCAAACATAATATTTATCATTTTTGAAGAAGCTTGCACATATGTTTTGTCATCTTTTACTGGTATTGACCCTTTTACTTAGTAGATATGTGTCTTTTATGAACAGTAAAGTTCTGTTCAAACACCTTTGTGAAAGTAATACCTAAGGACAAATGAATTATAATATCTTAATATGAATACAGGGGGAAAACTTTTATAACTTGAAGCAGGTCAGTTTTGCTTCTGATACACAAAGCTAAAGTTGAGTTTCTGTCCTTAAGTTATCACATAGTCAGTACCAGTCTTCCAATTAAGCTCTGAGGAAGACTAAAGAACAGAGAACCTTCTCTTGTACATTGTGTACTCACTGTTAATCATGGTTAGAAGCCAAATTTGGGTAGAAATGTTTTTATTTTCATCTTTTTGTCACAGAGACTGATTGAAATTTGTACATGGAGTTGCTTGTCATGTAATATTTGTTAGAGACAGTCAGTTTGCATGAAATTAAGCATAATAGAATTTAACATTTATTTTCGGATCACCTTAGTAATTAGTGCTTTAAGTGTAGGGTATTATGATTGCTAACCATAGCCATCCATCCATTTGCATGTCCAGAAACATATTCTCTCAAACAATAGGGCAAAGTATCAAAAAATTTTTGTAGCACCAGCCAAAGGCCTGCTACGGAAATACTTTAAATCATTGTCGCATTATAAAGATTGGTCCTATGTTCTGGGGGTATCTTATTTCATATATGGACAAGGAAGGACAATCTACTTTTTCTTAATTGTTTGGCATATGGCATTGAAAATGGTATGTGAAACTGTCTTTTGTCCCTCTACTGAAATATTATTAAAGTATGATGAAAACTGGTCCTATGTTGTGGGATATCAGATATCATGAAGGGATAAAGAGGGAAATCTTGTAAAATCTAAAGTTGTTTTGCCTAGGGCTTAAAACTTGGTATAAAGAATTGTCTCATGGTCCTCTGCCAATACATTTCAAATGATATTGGTACAATGAAAAGTGGCCCTGTGTGTTTGAGTAGCAGAATGTCACTTCATATAAATAGACAAAGCAAGAAATTTTATGCAATCTTCTGCTCCTGAATTATTTGACCTACAGCTTTCAAATTGCTGTGTAGAACCACCTCATGACCCTCTACCAATATCCTCCAAAATATTGTGGTACAATGAAAATTGGTCATATGTTGTTTTATATTTTATTTCATGAGAGACAAAGTAGGAACTCATACACATTCTTTTTCTCATTGAGAAACAGTTTGGCCTATGCATTTGAAATTTGGTTTGTATAATTGTCTAAATTCAGGCCCACTACTGAAGCACATCAATTTTTTTTGGTTCTGTGAAATTTGCCCTGTGTTTTAGAATATCAAATATCTTCATCTTCTACTCAAAAACTTTTTAATCAATGACTTTCAAATGTGGTGTGTAGAATTGTCTAATGACCCTCCATCAAAACACTTCAAAGTTTTGTAGTATTATGGAATTTAGCTCTATGTCGTTTAGAGATTCCATATCAGATTCCATATACATGTGTAGACAAAGAACTTATAAGGAAACCTAGAGCAAACTTCTCTTGAAAAATCATTTTTTCAGAGACCCCATATTGAGATTTTTGCATGTATCATGGCAGCATGACTCTCTGCCAAAATTCTTCAAATTACCTTCTTGCAATGAAAGTTGACTGGAAGTTATGGGTCTAGGATGAGAAGAAGATGCCAAATAGAATCATTTCTTCAAAGCCTCAATGTTCTCTATGGTGATAGATAAATGGCCTTCTTGGTTCTCATGTCCTGATAAGTTTATTGTATTCTCTTGAACACCTTAATTTTCAGAACAGCAAACAATAGCTAATAAATGGTTGTCTTGTCTGTTTCTCCTGTTGTCCTATTAATAACAGAGAGTTGGAAGGTAGTGGTGGTGGTAGAGAAATGTTCAAAGTAGTATTTTCTTCATCATAAACACAACCTATATTATCCTATATTTCTGGCTAACTGATACCTATATTATAGGGACATACCTATATTTTTGACACTGTAAGTCACTGGGCACCCTGTACATTATTTATGAACAATATTTCCAAATTTCAAGTAAAACATTTCAGTTTGGGAAAAGTTATTACACTTTATTCCCTCCCCTTTAGAGTTTTCCGAAAACGAGATACGAGGTTTTACATTTACAACGATGAAATATTAGATGATTTGTGTAATTTTATTATAATAAAAAATCCAAAAGAAATCCTCAGAACAATCAAACTGCATACTTGCTTATTCTGAAAATTAGAATGACAAGGATCGTGATCAAACATATCACAGGTTAAAAGAGTTGGAGAAAACGCCTAAAACATATTTAAATTCATGATGACCAGCTTTTAAATGAGCCGCGAGCTGGAAAATTTTCCCTTATAGCATTTCAGACAACCATGTTTCAAGATCAGGCTGTCCCTAGATGCAGTTTGACCTGGATCATGTTACTCTCATGTGGTTGTTACACACTATGATGAAGCTATTAGAGAACAACATGGTTCCTGATCAGACTGCATGTATACAGACAGGCTGATCTGGAACCATGTTGGGCTCAAAAGCCTTAAAGTAAGTTAAGGGACATTTTTCCAGATCCTGGCCCAAATGTTTTCTGTATGTGTCATTTTTTTGTACCATCTTTCAATTCGTCTCTAATAGAAAGGCTTGGGAAAACGATGAGGCAAAAGAAGAAAATAGGCTGATCATCAGCATTTTCTCTTTTTGCCTCAATATTTTTACTGTTATGATACTCACCTTTTTCTTCATGAAAACCTAGTTTGTTGATATAAGAAATATTAGCTTTGGACCAATTTGAAATTTCACCATTTTTGAAAGGGTAATATTTGGATTTTGTTAGAATGTATTAAGATAATAAATTAGGTCATTTGTCACAAGCTTAATGTACTTTTGAGTTTTGTAAGTCTATTTATTAAAAATTTGTATTTATTACATACTTTGATATTTTCTGTTATATAACTTTTAAATGCCTCCGAAACCCCAGAGAAAATATGGATTGAAATTTCACTGATATTTCACTGAGATTTCAGTGAGATTTCAGTGAAATATCAGTGAAAGAAAGGGGCAAAATAACAATGAAATTTTACCAAAATCTCTGTGAAATTTCACCAAAATTTCAAAGAATTAACAGTGAATTTCATCAAAATTTCAGTGAAATTTCACCAAAATTTCACCGAGGTTCTGTTGAAATTGAAATTATGGATTGAAATTTCAGTGAAATTTCTGTGAAAAATAGTGAAATATCAGTGAATTATAGTGAAATATCAGTGAAATATAGTGAAATAACAGTGAAATAACAGTGAAAGAAAGGGGCAAAATTTCAGTCAATTTCACCAAAATCTCAGTGAATTTCACCAAAATCTCAGTGAAATTTCACCAAAATTTCAATGAATTAACAGTGAATCTCATCAAAATTTCAGTGAAATTAATTATATTGAAAAGTGTCAATATTGACCTTTTTATACATTTAACATTGTATTTAAAATAACAATGACCTATATCTTTATAAATTATACAGTCTAAGATCGAGAACTAGTTGTCACAGTCTAGCAAGTTACTATTTGAAATTTGGATTATAAGTCTTTGGTTTACCAGGTGCAATTTCTGTCCTACCCTATCTTACATGTTTTGGGTTAGAGATAGAAATCAAATTTCTTGTAAAAAGAATTGACAAGGTGTCAAGAAAAACAAGCAGCAGGTGTTTGGGACAGCAGTCCCCCATCATAAATTAGTCTAAAACAAAGCACAACATTTATTGTGCCCATTATTCCAGAGGTGCGCCCAAAGATTTGTTATAATACTAAAATCTATGTTTACACATGATAATTTCTTAAGCCCTATAAAATTATGTCTAACATGTCCTTAGAATTCAGCTGTGAAGACAAATATGACTGTCATTTACCAAAATCTTTACAAAGGCAGTTTGAATATAATGCCATTAAAGTCACTTATATCTAAACCACGAAAACCAATGACAACTGTAAAATATATGCAATCAGGATGAAATTAAATGGATTACACAAAAGAACACTTCAAAGATAAACTACAGATGTAATTCTTTGTTTATACTTACACTGGTTTTTGCTTAAACATCAATAATGCCTGAAAATACTTTGAACAATTCAAATTCTCTGCCACATGGTTGGAATCACCAAAGCGCTCCAAATCTACTTCCAACTATGTGCCCGAGATGTTGCGATTGTAAAAAAGGATTTTACTGAAACTTTGTTGAAATTTTGTTGAAATTTCACTGAAATTTCACTGAAATTTCACTGAAATTTTGTTGAAATTTTGTTGAAATTTTGTTGAAATTTCACTGAAATCCAAGTCTCACGAAAGAAAAAAATCACTGAAATATCAGATTTTTCCGTGAAAATTTCACTGAAATTTCACTGAAATTTGGTCATTTTGCTGAGATTCAGCGATATTTAAGCATTTCACTGAAATTTCACTGAAATTTGGTGAAATTTCAGTGAAATTTCAATTGCATTTTCACTGGGGAAACCATTGAAGTAAAAGAAATAATTGCTTATATTGTTTGACCAAATTTACCTGAGACTCATCGTTTTCCGTAAGCGTTTTCCGGCATTCATCGGCGTATTCGACAGTTTCCGCGTGTTTATACCATACGCTGTGAAAAATGTTAACTTTATTTCTGCATGATCTCATTGAACAGAGAACTAGCGTAGTGGAAAGATGCTGGACTTTCATTTACAGAGACTCAAGATCGAACCCAGCATTTTACTGATGAAACTTTTGTTAAACTTCTAGCTTCTTTTTCTTTCTTTTTTTTCTGTGAAATGGAATACTTGATTAATGTATTAATTTATTGAATGATGGAATACTCATTTTTTTAATTTTCACAATAATCATAGTTCACAAAATATCTTTTTTTTCTTTTTATCATAATCTTTATTCGTTCATTTATCATTTATAATCTTCCCTTGAACGTTGCTGATGTGTTGGTCTCTCGCAGCTTCTCTGGAATCAAAAAGACATTGACGCTGTTTACTCCAATTGTATTGATGGTTAAGCGAGGAAAAGGGATATGGGTCCCCAGTTGTCTAAAAAAGTTGCAACATCAGCAAACACGTTTTTATATTACCTGTATCTAAACGGTTTCGACATTTCTTGAATGACTACTTAAAGTGAAAGGATTCAAGTGAACTGATTGAGGTTTACAAAATGTATGCATACATTTGAAAAAAAAAAACAACAAATGTTGGAAGTAAAAATATTTAAACAAAAGCGCTAATGGGATTCGAACCACGGACATGTGGTTTACAGAAGAGTCGCCTTACACACTAGGCCACTATTATTCGTTAGATATTGCGAAGTGTATAACAGTACTTATACAGATTATAGTCCCGGTGTAGAAAATACGGAAAGACCCGAATATTAACGGAATATGCAAGGAGTCTCAGTTCAATCTGGTCAAACAATAACTAGCCTTTTCCTCTGTGATATGATGAGATGAAAACAAATCTTGTATTCCATTATTGTAACTAGAAGCAGCTTTAAAATTTGATTTTTTTAAAATTTGGCTGTTGGATAAGGACTAATCGACTTTAAAATTTGTATTAACTTATTTTGAATCATTCATGGCCAAACGACTTTCAGGCTACATAATTTTTTTAAATTTAGGTTTTAGACGTTGTGCAAAGCTGCGTAAAAGCTGCGTTTACGCAGCTCTGAAAAGCTGCGTTTACGCAGCTCTGAAAAGCTGCGTTTACGCAGCTTTGACTTAGAGCTGCGTAAAAGCTGCGTTTACGCAGCTCTGAAAAGCTGCGTTTACGCAGCTTTTTCAAAGCTGCGTAAAAGCTGCGTTTGCGCAGCTTTTACGCAGCTTTTGCGCAGCTCTGACTTAGAGCTGCGTAAAAGCTGCGTTTACGCAGCTTTTCAGAGCTGCGTTTACGCGGCGGTATTGGCACCTGCGTTTACGCAGCTCTGGAAAGCTGCGTTTACGCAGCTTTGCGCAGCTTTTTCAGAGCTGCGTAAAAGCTGCGTTTGCGCAGCTTTTACGCAGCTTTTGCGCAGCTCTGACTTAGAGCTGCGTAAAAGCTGCGTTTACGCAGCTTTTCAGAGCTGCGTTTACGCAGCTCTGACTTAGAGCTGCGTAAAAGCTGCGTTTACGCAGCTTTTCAGAGCTGCGTTTACGCGGCGGTATTGGCACCTGCGTTTACGCAGCTCTGGAAAGCTGCGTTTACGCAGCTTTTACGCAGCTTTTGCGCAGCTTTTACGCAGCTTCTGTTTTTATTTCTTTAAAAGCTGCGTTTTTTCTAGACCCAAAAATACGCAGCTTTTGCGCAGGTGCCAATACCGCTGCGTAAACGCAGCTTTTACGCAGCTTGAAAGCTTCGCAGAAGCTGCGTAAAAGCTGGCGATTTTTCCCAAGGGTTGTGGGCATGGCAGGTCAGCACTTATCGGACTTGGAGAAATCATAAGAAAATTTTTTAAAAATCAATCATTGGCCCAATTTTAACCAAACTTGGCAGAAATGTTCCTTTGGTGACTCTTTAAAAAAAAATGTGAATTTTTGTTTCGTCTGAAAAAGTGGGCGTGGCAGGGCGTGACTTATCGGACTTAGAAAAATTCTAAGAAAATTCTTTAAAAATCAACCATTGGCCCAATTTGAACCACACTTGGCAGAAATGTTCCTTGGGTGACTCTTTTCAAAATTTGTTCTCAAATTTTTATTCGTCAGAAAAAGTGGGCGTAGCTTATCGGACTTACAGTGTTGGCAAATTTTGTATTGGACAAAAAAATGGCCATGGCAGGGCATGGCTAATCAGAGTGACCCTTTTCAAAATTTGTTTGCAAATTTTTGATTCGTCAAAAAAGTGGGCATGTCTTTAAACTTCTTTCAGGTGAGCGATATAGGGCCATTCTGGCCCTCTTGTTTGTATAGTTTGTGCTTGTTTAACCCACCCCTGTGAAAAGTAATTCATTTAAGTTCAAGAACTGTTCTAGAACTGGTTTAGAATTTTAAATGGTACTTCTAGAACTGTTCTAGAAGTGTCATTTAACATTCTATAAGGATCTAAAACAGTCCTAGAGCTAGAATTGCGTTCGCAAGACTGTTTACCAGACAGCAAAATGTTGGGCTGTTCCATTTTGAAAGGTGCTACATATACAGACAACAATTTCAAGTTGATGAATATATAAATATCTTTGCTTTTTGATTTGGAAAACATTGTGGTAAATGAAGAAATTGCTTGTGACAAGCAATTTCTTCATTTTCCAGGATGTTTTCCAATAGGGCGTCAAAAAGCGTCACTGTGTGGTAATATGTTAAGAACATGTGTTGTCTAATTTCAGGATATTTAAAATGGCCGTACATCAAGATAGTCTGGATTTTAAACTGAACCAATATCTGTGAAAAGAGGAAGTGAAACATGATTTTATCAAATACGGAATTTTATCAATTCTAAAAGGTAAGATTTAAGAATATCTTTTTTTATATTTTTTTACGCCCGAAGGGCCATTATATTATGGCCGGGCCGAGCCCGGATAGCTGCGATATGACCATGGTAGTTGAAAACAGCGTTAACCTCCTATAAATCAAATTGAATTAAATGTTATGGTTGGTCGTCTATCTGTCCGTCTGTCAGCAATTTCTTTACGGTGAATTAAATCAAATGATAAAACAGTTTTAGAAAATCTTTAATAATTTTGTTAATATGAGACTGATTTGAATTTGGTTTAAATTAGAGAAGAAGGGCAGACATCAGGCATTAGATGCTTCTTTAAAAGTCATGCAAGCAGTGATAAAAAGTTATTGACAATCAACCAAAATTTTTTGTTGATTGTCAATAACTTTTTTATCACCAAATTTTTAAAAGGTCCATCACATCCAGCTTATTCCTGACTTTTTTCCACCTTCTCTGCATCAAAGCGAATTCAAATTAGTCAGGTATTAACAAAGTTATTGAAGATTGTCTGAAATTCTGAGTCACATGATATAGACACCGTGTTCTTGTGTGAGTACAGTTTTCAATCAGAGTTTGATCAAACTTTTCATTTTCTCATGCATTGAAATTGACAGAAGCAATTTTTTGCAATTATTACTTCATCTTTCAATGTACTTTGAAGGTAACTGAATACAAAAACCAACAAAACACGGCAGTAAAGATCGATAAATAATATTGATTCAAACTTCCATTTTACAAAGATAACATCGGGAGCAATTCATTGCTTTACTTCTAAATCATGGTAACAGACTTTCAAACCTTTCCCAAACAATAATTTGGTCCATTTTTAGTTCGACTTTTCGAAGAAAATGAGAGCTTATACTGTCACCCGGGCGTCGGCGTTGGCGTCGGCTTCGGCGTTGCAACAAAGGTTTAAGTTTTTTCAAACATCAATAACTTCCATACTATCAAAGGGATTCAACCCAAACTTGGAATACTTATTCACCATCACACCCTCTACCTTACAACCAGGGCCCATGACCCTGGCTCCACTATATTTGGAGTTATGCCCCCTTTATACTAAGCAACTTAGAAAGTCGAGCGTGCTGTCTTCGGACAGCTCTTGTTAAAGGAACTGCGCACAACGTAAAGGAAGTTGTTAAAAGTGATAACTATTTGTGTACAATATAGCACAAAAATATTGAGGCAAAAGGAAACATTTTGGTTATTAGCAATTTCATCTTTTGTCTCAGTTTTTCTACAAGGGACACAAAAACAAGGTCATGTTTGGGAGAGAGATAACCCATTCTCACATAATGAAGCATTTTGACACCTCACAAGAAAATTTGAGGCTTGGGAAAAACATTGTGAAAATGGAAGAAAATCAATTACTTGTGACAAGCATTTTTTTTCTTTTCACACAATGTTTTTTACCCTTTGACCCTTTGACACCAATAAATGTTAGATTTCTAATACACTTGAAATTCTTGTCTGCAATATCCTTTGAATTTTGACAAGTCCAAAATTTTGTCATCTGGTAATGCATCAAAATACAACAAATTTTAATGTTAGCTGCAGTTACGAGGTTTTTGAAGAAGAGTAATGATATCAATGCTTTTAACCCAATCCCAAACAGAAAATTGTTCGACTTGTCCAAATTCAAAGATGTTGCAGGCAACAATTCCAAAGTGCAAAAATTTCAAATTTGTTGGTCTTTTGGGGTAGGAAATTTTGTGGGAAATGAAGAAATTGCTTGTCACAAGTAATTTCTTCATTTACCACAATGTTTTCAAAAGTCAATACCTTATAGGGAGTCAAAAAGAGTCACTGTGTGGTAATTGGTTACCCAAAAACCTTGTATCTGCATCTTAAACCAAGCTGCAGATACAAGGTTTTTGAAGAAAAGCAATGATATTCTGATTATAGGTCAAAATCTTATTGATCTTTTGAACACATCACTTTTTAACATAAAAAGGGAATGTTTAACCAATATAATTATGGGTGTTACAGGCTACAATTATTCCTGATTACAAAGTGTCCGCGCTCACGATTAACGATAAAATGTCTTTTCAATTTCACAAAGCTTTTTCATTATCCCTTTTCATGCTTTAGGTATCTTGTGTCTATTATACCATAAAAATCTGAAGATATCTACGTCAAAAATCATTTAAAAATCAGGTAACTATATACATATGGCTGCTATTCAACAAAAACCTCGTAACTGCAGCTTAAAACAAGCTGCAGTTAAGAGATTTTTGTTGAAAAGCGACAAAATCTTTGTTGAAGATGTTGTCAAGACACTTTTGATGTATTAAGCAATTTCTGTATACCAGCAATGTTTTCTTTCAAGAAATAGAAAACCTTGTAAAATTTCAACAACTTTAAATTACTTTCTTCAAATCCTTCCAATTTTGACCAGTCTAAAATTTTGTTGTATGGGAATGGTTAACTTGCTGCGGATTATGATTATGCTCTTTACTGCTGGTACTAAAAGAACATTTTGCAGACAGATCTATGTGTCTAGAACTGCCCGATCCAGCAAAAAAAAATTCATCATAAAGATCAAAGAAAAGACAAATTAATCCTGATATATTGGAATGTCCGTCCGTCCCTCTGTCAGTCCGAAACTTTGCGTGAAAACTTTAAACATTTGCCTTTTCGAGTGCATTTGTTTTTCATAAACACATCTTGTTCATCTCTGCTTCAAACCATTTTCAAATCGGTCACATATAGGCCGACTTCGATTGGAACTTTTGCTCAAGCCATTGGGAACCATGCATTATTGGGAATCAGCGCTGTTCTGTCTATTGAATTCCTCCCCATTCTGAGTCGGCCAATCAAAAGCTTTGTTTGATTGGTCTGCTGTTATCCGAGGAGTTCCGAATGACGTAATGGCTCGGATGGCCGGACTACACTTTTTCCGGTGGTCTGACTATAGCTTGCACCATTGCTGTTCGATTGGAGCTATAGCCATGGAAATGACGTCAATAGCTTGCACTATCAGTGTTTGATTGGAACTATCACTTCAGCTTCCCCCTGATTCGAAGTCGGCCATAGATTTATTGAAGATTTTCTGTTATGGTTGTTGTTGTTCAGATAATGCGTCAATTTATTCCCCACTGTTTTCTAAATCCAAATCTAGTATAGGGTGAAGTAAAAGTTTGTATCTAAAGTGTTATCTAGAATCTCATTGGTTGGTTAAAGTCAGTCAACCAATGTAAGATCATATTACATCTTTTGTTCACCAATCAGGTGAAGTAATCTAGAGATGAAGTTTGTTCATGCGGCATTTCAAATCGGGATCTTTATATTTTGCAGATTTTCTCAGACGAAATGAAAAAAATTGACCCCATGCAAACCACTGGCTATTAGCATTTTCTCCTTTCCCAATTGGGGACATCAAAATCTGGTCTTGTTTTGGAAAGGGAAGTAATCAGTTGATCAATTTTATGTTTACTCATTTTCTCCTGTGAGTTAAGGTATATCGTTATCTTCATGAGCTGACAAAATACAAAAAGATTGTTTTGAGGACGAATATCATTTCTTCACTGGTCGTCAGTCTTTAAACTCACCACCTTGACAAAATGTAACTTGAGAACTTGGAAAATCAGACAAATTAAGATAAATTACTGTGAAAATAATGTGTTAAAGTGCACAGGACACTACAAATATTGTGTACTTAAAAGAGAAATGGATTTATATTTGGATTTCGGATAACGATTTAGATTTTATTTCGATAATGATTTAAAGCTGATTTTTATTGCAATTGGAATTTAATGACAAGAATTTAAAGTCTTCTTAGATGAATGGTAAGTTATAATCCTTTACTTTTCTCAACAGGGCCGCGGTTGATAGCGCATTAGACTCTCACCCATAAGGTCCCAGGTTTGATACCCGTTTGAGGCAAATATCCATAGAGACAGAAATGTCTCCCACCAATTTATGGTTTGATATCGTTAACCTATGTGGGCCAGCAGCTGGAGGCTTAATAAGGTCTTAAAGGATGTGGTAGTACTGGCATGAGAAACAACAGGAATCCATGGCTAGGCGCCCCAGCTTCCGCAATATGACTATCAAAGCAGTTAAAAATGGCATTAAATCCCAGTCAACCAACCAACCTTCTCTCAAAAGCAATTTCTTGCTAAAATCTGATAATGGTTTATACAAAGCTAAAAAGCAAATTCATATGAGGTTGGAAGCAAATTGTCAATTATGACAAAAAATATTGTAACTACAATTTGAATAATCAGCAGTTACAAATTTCTCAAACTTGACCATTTTTTTTTTTGTCTTTTGGGGTAGAAGACATTGTGGGAAATACAGAAAATTTCTTCATTTTCCACAATGTTTTCCAAAGCCTTTATTTTGGGGGGGGGGGGGGGGGGGGGGGGGGGTGTAAAAAAGCGTATATTGTGTGGGAATGGGTAAATCGACGAAATGTGAAGTGTCGCTTATGAAATATATAAATGAATACAACACCCCTACGGAAATGAGCAAAATTTGAAATGAATTTTAAATTTAATTGAAAGTTAAAGATTTAATACTTCAAAGGCTTTTAACAAACCATGTGCTATATGAATTGAATTATTTGAAATTTTAAATGTCATTGATATTTGGGATAGAGAAAATTGTAAATCCTTTCTCAAACAGGAAAATTTTACCCTGGCCCAATTTGAAAGCTGCTGTATTGAGCAATTTCTTCTTTCCCCATCTGCTTCTCACTTGAGAGGTCCCGGGTTCGATCCCTGCGGTGGCAAATATTATCGTTTCCACCAAAACTGTCAATATATAGGGTTAGGGTTAGATATTGTTAACCCTAACGATACCAATGGTTTGATTTCATTAACCTATGTGGGTGAGTAGCTGGAGACTCAGTTAAGGTGTTGTGGTAGTACTGGTATGACAACAGGAATCCATGGTTAGGTGCTCCACCTGCCTTGATGTGACCAAAGCAGTTGAAAACGGCGTAAAACCCCAATAAACCAAACCAATTTGAAAACTGATGCCTTGAGCTATTTCTTTTTTCCCATAATGTGTTTTTATTCAAAATTATTTACATAAACACCAAGTGCATATGGCTGGAAACTACAGGTTCAAATTACCTTGTGGAGAACCCTATAAAATTTATGTTCTGACCATACAATATAAATAATAATTTATATTTTTACCATAAAACCAAACTGTAAAATTTTTGTGCGTTCCAATTTAAAGGTTGATGCAGATGACAAAATGAATAGTGAATGTAGATAAAGATTGGATTGGTGTATGATATAGTCCATAAAATGTTGAGACAAAAGGAGAAAATGCTGATTAGCAGCATTTTCTTCTTTTGCCTCAATATCTTCTCAAACCTTTTTCATTAAGGACGTCAAAATGGCCCCAGTTTCTCTAAAAAACTTAAGTACGTTCTCATGCTCAAATCTGAGCACCGTGCTCAAATCACACGAAATTCACGTGAAATTCAATCGAATACCCTTCAACATATAGGAGAGTATTCCTTTGAAGTTGAGCATGTTCTCATGAGAATATACTTAAGTTTTTTCGAGAAACCAGGGCCTGGTCTTGTTTGGGAAAGAGTTTTAGAAATCTGATATCCTGTTTTGTGAAATCTGCATGTAAAGTGCAATATTTTATCAGCTGACACTTTTGTGCACTGTTTGTACAAACCCTTACATTGTCAAGTACTTCACTATCTGTTGGTTGTCTTGATACAAGGATCTGATTCGATGCAATGGTAAAGCGTTGGACTTGTAGCACAGCGGTTAGTTACTGCAAAGTTGTTGAGCTTAACCCTTTCCCAAACAAGACCTGGTTTTGACGTCCCTAATAGAAAAGATTGGGAAAACATTGAAACAAAAGAAGAAACTGCTGATAAACAGCAGTTTCTCCTTTTGTCTCAATATTTTCTATGCCATACTTTACACAAATTATATCTTTTATAACTTCCATTTTGTCATTTGCGGCAGTTTTTGAAGTGGTTCACCCTAGAATTTTGTCGTTTGGGAAAGGGTTAAATCACAGTTCATTTGGTCTATCAGTCATAGTCAGTCAGTCAATTTAGTGACTCTGACTTACAGCAAAATGGGCAAATTGTGATTATTCTAATAAACGCCCATATCTTAATAAAAGCTTATCCCCCAACTTTCAGCTGGAAGCCAGCCCTTGCAAGCACAATATCAATTATAAAGGACGATTCTATTGAATGTCCACCCCCTTGTTCCGTAAAAAAAGCATTCCTAATCTATGATAAAAAAGGATCATTTTCAAAAGCAAGAAAGACAGTTCTCCAGTCTTTTTCCAACGAAGAAATTTCATCCACAAAATGGTATTTTGCGGTCTTTATAACAATATTTTGTCAATTTTGCATTGACTTTGTCTAGAGAAATATTCAGTGCATGAATTGACACTGGATTTGCATTTTTAGCTCACTTGAGCAACATGCTCAAGGTGAGCTTTTGTGATCACCCTGTGTCCGGTGTGCGTCGTGCGTCGTTCGTTGGAAGTCGTCAACAATTGCTTTAAACATCTTCTTCTCCTTAACCACTGGGCCAATCCTGACCAAACTTGGCAGAAATGTTCCTTGGGTGGCCTCTTTCAAAACTTGTTCGTAAATTTTTGATTCATCAAAAAATGTGGGCGTGGCAGGGCGGGGCTTATCAGACTTAAAGAAATTATTAGGTAATTCTTCAAAAATCTTCTCCTCCTCAACCACTGGACCAATTCTTTCCAAACTTGGCAGAAATGTTCCTTGGGTGACCCTTTTCAAAACTTGTTCTGGAATTTTTGATTTGTCAAAATTTGTGGGCGTGGCAGGGCGGGGCTTATCAGACTTAAAGAAATCTTTAGGTAATTCTTCAAAAATCTTCTCCTCCTCAACCACTGGGCCAATTCTTTTCAAACTTGGCAGAAATGTTCCTTGGGTGACCCTTTTCAAAACTTGTTCGTGAATATTTGATTCGTCAAAAATTGTGGGCGTGGCAGAGCGGGGCTTATCGGACTTAGAGAAATCATCTGAAAAATCTTTAAAAATCAATTATCAGGCCAATTTGAACCAAGCTTGGCAGAAATGTCCCTTGAGTGACTGTTTTCAATACTTGCTCATGAATTTTTGATTGGGTGAAAATTGTGGGCGTGCCAGGGCGGGGCTTATCAGACTTCGGGAAATCGTAAGATAATTATTCAAAAATCTTCTTCTCCTTAACCATTGGGCTAATTCCTACCAAACTTGAAAGGAATGTTCCTTGAGTGACCCTTTTCAAAACTTGTTCATGAATTTTTGATTTGTCAAAAATTGTGGGCGTGGCAGGGCGGGCATATCAGGCTTAAAGAAATATTTAGGTAATTCTTTAAAAATCTTCTCCTCATCAACCACTGGGCCAATTCTTTCCAAACTTGGCAGAAATGTTCCTTGGGTGACCCTTTTCAAAATTTGTTCGTGAATTTTTGATTCGTCAAAAATTGTGGGCGTGGCAGGGCGGGGCTTATCAGACTTAGAGAAATCATGTGAAAAATCTTTAAAATCAATTATCTGGCCAATTTGAACCAAGCTTGGCAGAAATGTCCCTTGAATGACTGTTTTCAACACATGCTCATGAATTTTTGATTGGATGAAAATTGTGGTTGTGCCAGGGCGGGGCTTATCAGACTTCGAGAAATTGTAAGATAATTAATATTGTACACAATCAAATACACAAAGAACTCAGGTGAGCGATATCAGTGCCTTTCAGGCACTCTTGTTTGACTTTCAAAATCGAAATATCTCTAATAATCACCAACCCAGACTTTTGCATCGACGATGTTTCTAACAAAGGCCCAGGTGCTTATTGAAATAAGTATGGTAAATAAAAAATCAAAGCCAAAATTCCTGCACCCTGAGAGAGAAAAATCAAAGATCTTTAATCCTTTTCCATGTGATAAAATCTTTGCTTAAACCAATGCAATGTTGCTAAGTATAGATAACAAAATATATAAATATTGAAATTGATAGGATTTATGTACAATGGAGCATAGAAAACATTGAAGCTAAAGAAGAAAATGCTGGTTACCAGCATTTTCTTCTTTAGCCTCAATGTTTTCCCAAGTCTTTTCTATCAGACTTCAAAACCAGGTCTTGTTAGGGAAAGGATGATAAGTTCAGCATTTTTTGGACACCAAGGTTTTACAAAATAAATAGGATTTGTATTTCTTTTATGATATTCACAAGGTTGTCTTGATTTAAGCTGTCTGCACACATGGCGGACTATTTATCATTGATATCTATGCAGGAGAATCATGTGACACAATATTTTTATTATACGCTGCCGGAGGCTTTCGTATATTGGGGTCATCTTCTCCGTCTGTCCGTCCAATTACATCCTCTTCTTGTGAGCACAACTCCTCCTATTTTTCTTGCTGGATCTTTTTGAAATTTGGTCTATGTTATCACTTTAATTGGTAGATGTGCATTAAGTAAGGATTTTTTTGCCTCATTGATTTTTGCCTGAGTTATGCCCCCTTAAAACTTAGTCTCTGTGGCTTATTGAAATTGCAGCCTTGTGAAGGCAACTCTTCCTAAGTTTTTATCTTGATTTAAATGAAACTTGGTCAATGTCATCCATAATTTGTATATGTACATGGGTCAAGGATTTTATGGTTAATTGATTTTTGCAAGAGTTATGCCCCTTGACACTTAGTCTCTGGGGCTTAATGATATTTCAGCCTCGTGAACCCAATTCCTTCCAGGTTTTTGAATGGATACATGTATTTATAAAACCTTCTTGTAAACACAACTTTTTATTTTCGTGAATAGCAGCAAAGTGGCGGTGTATATTGTGACTATGGCACTCTTCTTGATATTTCTCAAAAATTCTGTTGAAGTTTGACTAATTTGAAAAAGATTTGAGAAGTTATTACTAAAAGACAAAATGGGACTTGATTAGACTGTGCTTGTGCACAAGCTGATCAGGATCCATGTCCGACTCAAATACTATAAGGGCCCTTTTTACAGATCGGGAGTTAAATAATTCATTGCTACGTGAATTAGGGAATGTTATTTTTCCAACTGCTCATTTCCTTTGAAGCAGGTTGTTTTCACTGTTGAATATTAAATTCAATATTTTAGTAAAAGTTTTTAGCTTTGTCACTGTTAAATTGTAGTGTCAAGCAAATATTGACTTAATGTAAAATGTTCTTTGAGTCAATAATAGTGGCCTTATATCTTAAACCCATTAACAGATGGCAAAATTTTGGTTTGGTTTATTGGGGTTTTACGCAGTTCAACTACTATGGTCATATCGCGGCAGCTGGAGCACCTAACCATGGGTTCCTGGTATTTCTCTGACCAAGGGGAAATTATGTCATTTATTTCATTAATTTTCTGGCCCCGGTTTCTCGAAAAAACTTAAGTATCTTCTCATGCTCAAATCTGAGCATCGTGCTCAAATCGCACGAAATCCACGTGAACTTCAATTGAATACCAATCAACGTTGATTGGTATTGAATAGAAGTTGAGCATGAACTCATGAGAATATACTTAAGTTTTTTCGAGAAACCGGGGCCTGGTCTAAATTTGTCAATTTGGATATACTTAAGTCTTTCACAGTGGGAATCCATGTAGCTGATCAGCAATAATAATATACTAGCTATATTGTTTTGATCATAAATCATTCTACAAAATCACCTGTCATTTTGGAATGTCATTCTGTGACAGTTCCTCAATGAAACTTGGTCTAGTTCTCGATCAATCCTTTCTTTAATAATTAACCCTTTCCCTAACGACAAAAAATTTGACTGATTCAAATTCAAAGATGTACGTTGTAGACGACGCTTTTAAGTGAATGAAATGTTATATTTTTGTCTTTCTCATTAAAAATCATTGTGGGAAATGAAGAAAATGCTTGTCACAAGCAATTTCTTTATTTGCTGCAATGTTTTTCATAGCCTTTATATTGTTGGTTATTAAAAGGCTCATTATTTGGTAACCCTTTCCAAAATGACAAAAAATTGGACTCTGGCTTAGTATAATGCACATTTTATTGTTAGTAAAATCCTACAATTTTACAAAATTGCTTGTTATTGTTGTATGTTATTGTTATTCTGTCACAGATTCTGAATGAAACTCTGTCCAGTTTAAAATTCTGATCATTTCTCTTAAGGTAGTCAAACCCTAATGAGATTCATGCAAACTTGGAATTTTTCTGGATCCCTAATAAACATTTGGTGGTGGAAAGTGCCACATTTTTTTGCATTATTTGGGGACATAAGTGTTTCACAAAGATTGAACGAAACATTCTGACATCATAATTTATGAATCTCATTAGGGTTGGACTACCTTAAGTATGTAAGAGTTCAATCGCAATTTTAATCATTACATTAATAAATGAAGCAAAATATTGTGGAAAGAGTTTTAAAGAAATATTTCACATATTTGGTGTTCTATTACCTCTCCCCCATTTTACAAGGGGATTGATTTCAGTTTAACCTTTTCCCAATCAACAAAATTTAAGGCAGGTCCAAATTCAAGGATGTTGCAGACGAAAACTCAAGGTGAATGAAATAGTACATTTTTTGGTCTTTTTGTATGGAAAATATTGTGGGAAATGAAGAAATTGCTTGTCACAAGCAATTTCTTCATTTGCCACAAGGTTTTCCCATAGCCATTTTCTTTTGCAGAGTCAAAAAGAGTCGCTGTGTGGTAATGGGTTAAACATTTCCCAATGTCTTGTTTGGGAAAGGTTTACAGCTGAAGACAAAAAAAGATGGTAATAAAAAAGGAATGTGTGCTTCTTAGTGTCCCTTGGTTATCAGCATTTTCTTCTTTTGTCTCAATGTTTCCCAAGCTTTTTTCTTGTCTTTAAGACCTGATTTTGATACACCTAATTGAAAAGGCTTGACATAATCTGCAATTTCTCCTTGTATGTCAATATTTTCAATGCTACAACTTACACAATTTCTAATTTTTAGCTCCACTGGCCTTCAGGCCAGCGGGCTATTGTCATGGCGCTGTGTCCGTCGTGCGTGCGTCCGTGCGTGCGTCCGTGCGTGCGTCCGGTCGTCAACTTTTTCTTTAAAAATCTTCTCCTCAGAAACTACTGGATGGATTTCAATCAAACTTCACAGGAATGATCCTTATATAGTCCTCTTTCAGATTCCTTCAATTAATTCTGATTGACCTAGAAAGGCTTGAGTTATCTGCCCTTGAATTAAAAAATGGCTGGTTTGACTTTGTTTTCACTCTAGCACTTACAAATATTGGCCAATCAAGACAAAACTTGGACAGAGTGTTGGTGACAATAAGATCTTGCCTTAGTGCAATTTTCAGCTTGATCTGAATTTCATATGAGGAGTTATGTGCCCTTGAAATTAACAAAATTGTCATTTTGGGCTTAATTTTGACTTTGTTTTCACTCTTGCAACTACAAATATTTATCAATCAAGACAAAACTTGGACAAAATGTTGCTGATCATAAGATCTTGTCTTAGTGTAACTTTCAGCTTCATCGGTACATTACATCATGAGTTATGTGCTCTTGAATTTGAAAAAAAAAATGCTATTTTCGACTTACTTTTCACTTTTACAACCAGAAATATCAGCAAATCTAGACAAAACTTGGACAGAATCATATTGACTATGAAATCTTGCATATGTGTAATTTTTAGCCTGATCAGAATCCAATATCCTGAGTTATGTGCCACTGAACTTGACTAAATATCAAATTTCGACTCTGTTTGCATTCTGTGTTCACTTTTGCATTCGCAAATATGGACCAATCATGACAAAATTTGGTCAGAATGTTGGAGACCCTAAGATCTTGTCTGAATGTTATTTTCAGCTTAATCAGAATTTCACATCCTGAATATGTGCTCATTTAAATGGGATAAAATTAACAAGCTATTGAGTTAAGTGTAAAATAGATGGAAGGGTTACTGGTTGAAGGGTTTATCTCTTAGTTGTTAGGTAAAGGTGTACATGAACTTTAAAGCAGCAGTGTGCCTGCAAATGGTGTTAACCCATTACCAGAGGGCAAAATTTTAGGCAGGTCTAAATTCACAGAGCTTGCAGACAATAATTTCAGGATGGAATTTAACATTTTTGGGTCTTTAATGTAGAAAACATTATAAAATAAAGAAATTGCTTGTCACAAGCATTTTCTTCATTTTCTACATTGGTTTAAGACTCAAAGCCTTTATCTTATTAGTTAATCAAGAAGGTAGATGTTCATTGCTAGTATCTTCCGAAGCTGGAATTTTCTCCCCTCTCTCAAATATCATCTAGTTTGGTCTTTTGGGGTACAAAACATTTTGGAAAATGAGTAAATTGATTGTCACAAGCTATTTCTGCATTTTCCACAATGTTTTCAAAGCCTTTATCTCGAGGGGCGTCAAAAAGTGTCTGTGTGGGAATGGGTTAAAATAGCTATACATGTAGTTGAAAAAAAAATGTTTATAAATACCTTTATGAGATTAAAGTTTTGATTGTACATTGAGCAATTTTATGGACTATAGTACTGTAGCTGTTTATATTGCCAGTATTATTGACGGCGAGATTTGACCCGGCAGAGCAGACCAAGCGGAAAGGTCAACAGACTTGTCGTCCAGGGGTGATAGGTTTGCCGGAGCCCCTCGTGATTTGTCGAACACTTCGCATGCTTCGCTATTTACAGCTAATAATCATATTATTCAACGACTTACCAGTATTTTCACGTGCATACATTTGTCGCGTCATCTTAAAATGGTAATTGGATAACTGAATATGCAAAAATGCCGATCCTGGTCAGCCTGTGCTATCTGTACGGTATGACCAGGATGTGAACTGTATTTAAATATTTTCTATTTATTTTTACGCATATTTTAATAATTAGCTTTACTGAAAATTTGGATCCAAACGGACCACGGTAGCTTAACATTTTTATTTGACTAGATTAGATGAAATCTTATTTTCACATGGCGGCACAATGTTGTATAACGGATACAGTGCACGCTTTTACGTAAATTAACGACGGACCATTCCCATCTAAACTGGACAATAAACTTGTCCACTTTTGTGTACAGTTAAGGTCACTCTGCCGGGTCAATTATTGTCCTCTATATCCTAAGCTAGAATTTCCTCCCCTTTCCTTTACTTTCTTCTCGCTCTTAGAACCACATGTATTGAACAATCTAATCAAAACTTCGATTAAGCATGAAAAGAATCTCAGGCCTGTGGAGCGACTCAAGACCTTCAGGTCTTCTAGTTAAACAATTATTTTGTAACTATGTCTTCAACTCATTTCAAAGTAGACAACCCAAAAATTTGGCCTATAGTGGTTTTGCTCTCATTCTGAAAATCTTTGAGAGAAAATAAGAAAATGCTGATCACCAGTATCTTCTCCTTTTCTCACACTGCTTTTTAATGCTTTTATCATGTACATTATCCAACATTTGATAGATTTACCATACACCATACTTGATTTTGTCATCTGCAGAGAACTCTTTCAACTTGGATAAGTCAAAAATTATTTTCTTGGGGAAAGGATTATTTAGTATTCAATTTAACCTATGAACTAATTAACCCTTTCCCAAACAAGACTTGATTTTGACGCCTCTATTAGAATATATTTTAAAGAAAAAAACATATAGAGAAAAGAAGATAATTATGATATTCATCAGTTTCTCTATTAGTATTTCTTGAATTATTTTAACACTTAAAAACAACATCATTTATATTGTTGTTAAAAACAGCTTTTAAATTGGAATAATTCAAAGTTTGGCTGTCATATTAGGGGAAAAGTGAACTTAAGAAATTTGGAATTGGCTGACAGGTTGCTTACATGAACTTTTAAAATGCATTTAAGGAAAAACATGTTTGTGCTTTTGTGAAATACATGTCTTTTTGTGTGAAATTCTGAATTAAGAAATTAAGGAAGTTTAATTAATCAACTTTATACTTGTGAGGAATATAAGAATTTAAAAAGTGTTTTGATCTGGTTTGAAAAAGTTTGGCTTTTAAGACTACTATTTAGACAAAGAAATTCATATTTCAAAAGTTGCTCAAGGAAAAAGTAAGCTCAAAATTTGTGTGCGCATTCAACTCAAATCATGTATAACGTTGTAAGGTCACCTTACAGGGACACATTTTGACTGCCTTAATTAAGAAAAAGGCTTTGGAAAACTTTGCGGATAATGAAGAAATTGCTTGTTTCAAGCAATGTTTTCTACCGGTTTTTAGCTCAAGGTGAGCTATTGTGGTTGCTTTTTGTCCGTCGGCGTCTGTCCGTCTGTTCACATTTTGTTGTTACCACTCTAGCACCTACAAATATTGACCAATCTTAACCAAACTTGGTCAAAACATGTATGACCATAAGTTCTTGTATGAGTTTGATTTTGGGTCAGATCGGATCAGGAAGTCCAGAGTTATGCGCCCTTGAATATCAAAAATAGCTAGTTTTGACTTTGTTACCACTCTAGCATCTACAAATATTGACCAATCTTAACCAAACCTGGTCAAAACATGTATAACAATAAGTTCTTGGATGAGATCAAATTTGGGTCAGATCGGATAAGGAAGTCAGGAGTTATGCGCCCTTGAATATCAAAAATCGCTAGTTTTGACATCGTTACCACTCTAGCATCTACAGATATTGACCAATCTTGACCAAACTTGGTCAAAACATGTATGACAATAAGCTCTTGGACGAGTATGATTTTGGGTCAGATCAGATCTGGAAGTCCGGAGTTATGTGCCCTTTGATATCAAAAATAGCTAGTGTCGACTTTGTTACCACTCTAGCATCTACAAATATTGACCAATCAAGACAAAACTTGGCTAGAATGTTGGTAACCATACAATAATGAATGAGTTTGATTTTCAGTGTCATCGAAGAAGTAAGTCCAGAGTTATGTGCCCTTGAATAGGACAAATTTGCCGTTTTCGACTTTGTTTACACTTTAGCATCTACATTTATTGACCAATCAAGACAAAAAGTGTCAACAATGTTGCTAACTATAAGCTGCTGAATGAATTAAATTTTCAGCTTGATCGGACCAGAGTTATTAGCCCTTGAATTTCACAAAATTGTTATTTTCAACTTTATTTTCACTTCAAAAAACACAAATATTGACCAATCAAGACTTAACTTGGTCACAATGTTGGTGACCATGAGATCTTATATGATTTCATTTTTCATATTGATCGGACAAAAAAAGCCAGAGTTGTGTGCCCTTGATGGTGACAAAATTGCCGATTTCGTTTTTAATTTCACTCAAACAGCAATAAATATTGACCAATCAAAAAACAACTTGGACATAAGGTTGATGAGAATATCTTTTTCAGAACAGAGTCATGTGCCCTGGATTATGACAAAAATGATGTTTTTTTATCGACTTGGTTTTCACTATAACAGCCACAAATATCGATCATTAAAGATTAAGAATGCTGTTTTCAGCTGGATCATAATCTCGCATCTTAAGTTTGGTGTTCTTCTCTTAGAGATACCTAGGTCATGTAAAAGATGGGTCTTGTTCTGCATGGAGAAAGTTTCAAACTTCTATCAGGTGAGCGATCCAGGGCCATCTTGGACCTCTTGTTCAAATTTTATTAATTTAAAATTGTTGTCTGCAACACCTTTCAAATTAGAACATTCCAAAATGTTGCCATCTGGTAATTGGTTATGAAAAAGACTTTGGAAAACATTGTGGATAATGAAGAAATTGCTAACCTTATGAGAAATTAAGAAGTTGTTTGTCACAAGCAATTCCTTCATTTTCCACAATGTTTATCCACAGCCTCTAACTTGTGGAGGGTCAATACAGTACAGCCCACGCGTTTTTTGCCTATTTCCATGTATCGCCACAATTAGATTTCGGATGGATTTAGGTTGAAAAAAATGTGATGGCCATGGCGAGCGCGTTTTTCCACCCAAATCTGCAGAAATTGCCGGGATTCTCCACTCAACCACAGCAAATGGCGGTGATTTGCGCGGACGGGTAATGTTGGTTTTACATGGCATTTCCATCCAAATGCAGCAAATCACCGCGATCACCGAGATTTTCCACCCATCCTCGCGATTTGCGGTGATGTGCCGAAATTTCGAGTGGAAAAAGTGGTGGTCGTGAAGGCAAATCACCGCAGTTGACCACCCGAATTTTTTTTGTCCGCGGTGGGCGATTGTTCTACGCAAAAAACGTGCAAGCTGTACTGTATGTGGGAACAAGTTAAAAGTCACTTTGTGGCAAGGCAACTGCTATAAATATTTTACCATATTAGCTAAGATAATTAGCAATGTTATCTTGAAGAGGTTTTGACATTTAGCTAGAGTGGTATTTCTGGGACTTGGCCATTTCCAAAATTACACAGTTTTACACATGCTACACAATTAGAAAGAAGACAATTTTAATGTAACTGAAATCAGAATGCGAAAAATTTATTGCAAAGAAAACCTTGAATAGATAAGGAGAAAATGTTGATTATAAGCATTTTCTTCTATTCCATCATTAAGAGGTTTTATAAAAACTTTTAATATCCTGTTTTGGTTGTCAAAATAAAGCTTTATTTCTTTAGGAAAGGGTTTTAACATATCTCATAGAGTCTTTTGTCTTTAATTTTCTGAATGTGGATTCATAAGGAGTATGTTATCTTAACGAAATTTTTCTTTGATGCCAAAAGTTGTTAGAGATTAGATATATATTAGTCAATTTTAACGAAGGAAATTGCGAACATTTTGTTTGTTTTCTGAAGACACTTAACTTAAGGTAGAATACCGGTAATGTGGACATTTTGAGATTCATAAAAAAATGGATTTTTTCCAGCGGAGTTGTTACATATCCGAACCTATTAGGGCGTGGTCGTAAACAATTGACTTCGAGTTATTCCTATGTCGCGCAAATCTCATAAGGGGTGGACTACTGGTATATGTAACCTTAAGACCAAAGAGGACAAAAATAAATTTGTCCTGTGTTAATTAAAGTGACATTTCAGAATTTTTTGTCATAAATTTTACTTTTATTTTTATCTGAAAGAGCATATTTCCTTATGAAAATTCTGAAAATTTCAAGCCAAAATATTGCGCCGTTTACGAGAAATTTACATTTTTGTTTTAAAATTGAACAAATTGTTGTGGACAACAGTTCGGATTTATATGCAATTTATCGATTATGTCTCAACTTTAAATGCGTGTTTCTCGCTTAAAGGCAACGACTTCAAAGAACTAATAGTATTTATACCCATTAGAATAACCAATCTTTGCATCAAGACATACTTTAAAAAATTGAAATTGGAATGAAATGTCCCTTTAAGTGTGCGCTATAAAAATGACAAAGATCATGAATTGTGGATGCTTTGGATTGACAGAAGACAAAACTGGTAAGAAAGTTTGCTGGATATTTCTAGTTAAATTCCCCTGCGAAAAAAGTTCAAGAATGCATTTCTAGTTCTAGAATTGTTCTAGAACGTTCTAGAATGGTAAATGGCACTTTTAGAATAAGGATTAATATGTGTAGGACTGTCATAAGTTATTATCGAAGTTTTGAATAATTTAATGGCAAATAGACGGGGTATCACATTACAAAAATATCTGGGCGAAAATTATAAGGAAAATGAACCATAATGAGTAGATCATCACTTTTCAACGAAAACCTCATAACTGCAGCTTAAAACAAGCTGCAGTTACGAGGTTTTCGTTGAAAAGTAGCGGTATAAATGAGCTGTGATCTGGGAAAAGAGGTCTTCATGGTATTTAGATGCTAAATTCTTCAAGAAGTACAAAAGAAAACGGTTATCAATTTGGCGAAATTTATTTATTATGCAGACAAGCTTTGAACATATATTTCGTAAATTTATACATCATTAGGAATTATATCACTTATGCCAATTTTTCGCGATCTTTATAAGCATGTCATACTTATTTGTATTGTATTCTCTGCTTAACCCTTTCCCAAACAAGGCCTGGTTTTGACGTGCCTAATAGAAAAGGCTTGGGAAAACAATGAAACAAGAAATTGCTGATAACCAGCAGTTTCTCCTTTTGTCTCAATATTTTCTGTGCCATATTTTACACAAATTCTATCTTTCATAACATCCATTTTGTCATTTGTGGCAGTTTTTGAAGTGGATCACCCTAAAAATTTGTTGTTTGGGAAAGGGTTAATCACTGATGCCAATTTTTCGCTATCTTTGTAAGCATGTCATACTTATTTGTATTGTATTCTCTGCTAAAAACCCTCTGTGTGTTTATAGCTGAATTAAATATAGTAGTAGTAGTAGAAGATATCAACATGGATCCAGATTAGCCTGCAGTCTGATCAAGATCAATGCTGTTTTCTTAACCCCTTCACTGGTGGTGAACTGGGCCAAAGCGAGGGATGTATTCCGTCGGTGTTGTTGTAAAATATCGTAACTACGGCTTTGTCGATGCCGTAGTTACGAGATTTTATAACAACACCGACAGTTTGTCAATACAAAACGGTAAACCCGGTCTGTTTTTAGAACAAGTTCATTGTCATTAGAAAAAAAATCTATAAACTCACATTTAAGCACAAAATATCTATACCTTGTTGTAGCGAAAATTGTTCTAGTTCACCACCAGTGCCATTACTAGACGACAAAATTTCAGACTGGTCAAAATTCAAATGTGTTGCAGACGACAGTAACAAATGCATGGAATTTTACATTTTTCTGTATTTTTGTGTAGAGAACATTGTGGTAAATGAAGAAATTACTTGTCACAAGCAATTTCTTCTTTTTCCACAATGTTTTCCAAAGCCTTTATTTTGCAGGTTGTCAAAACTGTCCAAATTTGGGAATGGGTTAAACAGTCTTCTTAACCTTGGGCAACCTTTTAGAGGATAATGATTGAACTTCTTTCTCATATATCTGAGCTGATCTAGATCCAAGATTTGGTCTCATTTAATGCAAAAAGGAGCCCTTTCTTACCAGCACATTATAATGAATATCATACACTGTTAAAATTTGTGTTAACTCTAATGGTAAATATTTTAATATTGCCGTGAAATAATATTTGTATTTGAATTAATGAGGGTGACAAATTTGAAATCGATGAAATTAAAGGTGTATAATTCACTACAAATTTAACTCTTTACCAAATGGTAAAAAGTAAGTCTGTTCTAATTTGAAAGCTGGAATACCTCATGATAAATGACCTGGCAGAGCATCCCATCCTATTGGATAGGGCTGCTCTGCCAGGTCAATTATCGTGAGCTATACAGACGACAAAATACTATGTTGATATTGAAAGCTTAGGTACAATTTAGCTCAGAATTTTTTCAGACAAAAGGAGCAAATGCTTATCTTCAGTTTTTTTCTCTCTTTGCCTCATTGTTTTCCCTACAGATCTTTAAGTAGTATTAATTTCAAAACCAAATCTTGTTTGGGAAAGTAGGGTTAAGCTCCAAGTTTTTGCAAACAACAAAGAAATCAAGTTTGGATGTTTAGGAAAGAGTAAAGCAAAAGGAAAAATTATAATACAATAAGCATTTCCTTCTTTTGCCTAAATATACTCCCCGTCATAAGAAAGTAGCCACTTGTCTAATGCAAATGGTCGGCAATTTTAAGATTATTCATGAACGTATCGAAATGAATACAAAACATTGCAACAAGGCAAGTAAAAATGCTTTCGCGAAAGTACCGAAAACAGTCGAACTATCCTATTAGCTATGGTAGCTTGGTGGTAGTTCCAGGAAATCCGTAACTGATACGGAACACACTACTAAAATTCACGGCCATATATAGGGCTAGAAAAGAGACAAAAATGAATAAGGATATGTGTTTATGATACTGTTTTTATTCAAAATGCTTAGTTACTAATAAGTGATTTTCATTACACCCAAGACCCTTGCAAAATGGCGGTTTCCGGTTTTAGCTCAACCAATCCCCATTTGCCTCTCAAATGCTCCATTCATTGAAACTTTGTTTCTCTTTGGTCTTTAGCAAGTTCCTAATTCGAAAAATGTTTCCCTTCACTTTACTCAGCAACCACTTCCGGTTTTTATCAAGCTTTTAATATTGAGACATGCTATAATGGCAGTGCTAAATTTTCATAGACCTCTATCAATTCAACGGAAGGACTTTCTGTTAAATTGAAATGGGACTTTCGTTTGTGTTTCAACAGCGTCAATTTATGCAGAAAATGACAGCTGTAAATAAACAAAACTGAACTTTGTATTCTAAAATACTGTTTCGAACCCATATTACAACTAAACATCTTTCCGGACATGTTGAAAGCAATTAACCATTGAGGTGTGAAAAGAAACCACTGGGAATGCGTATGAATGTGTAAAAACAAAAAGACATAAAGAATTGTAAAAAATATAGCTTTTTGAAAAGTGGCTACTTTCTTATGACGGTGAGTATATTTACCCATTTCCTCTTTGTAACTTCATCAAAAAGTGTTAATACCGTATTTCACCTAATAGACGCGCCCCGGCGCGATGCAAAACACCATGGGGGCGCGCTTATTTCGTACCACTTTTCCTGAATTTTGAAGTGCTTCGCTAATTGTAGATAAGAAAGGGAAAATCAACAATACAATCCCATAATGCAATGCAGGGTAGAGAAGATTAGTGTTGATCTGAAAGTGCTTTGAGTATCTTAAAATACATATCGTAACACACACCGGGTACACGTATAAATCAGCGGAGACGAAGCGATATCCCGTCGCGTAAGGTCATCCAGTCTACAGTTATCTGCCAGTCTATAGTCTATATCGCTTCGTCTCCGCTGATTTATACATGTACCCGGTGTGTGTTACGATATGTATTTTAAGATACTCAAAGCACTATCAGATCAACACTAATCTTCTCTACCCTGCATTGCATTATGGTCCTTTGTCTCGAAAAGGCGGGTGTGTTCTACTTTCGTTTTCGGAATGTTTTGATTTCTTCTTCTTCTTCACTTTACGAAATAATAGAACATACTTCCCGTGGTATCTGTCCATATTCATTAATTCATTTTCGGCAAACATGATTTATTAGTCATTTGTGTGCGTACTATCAATTCGCTTTCCACTTCTTAATTTACAAATCAAACGCGACCTCTTACGGGGCTTTGAAATAAACTGCATAAACGGTCACTCTGCAAAGGGAATGATAAAGGAAAGTTTATCAATGCTCGTACCGGGGCCGGATGAATTTCAATTCTACCTAGAGAGGGATAACCATAATTGAATTATTCAATCAATTACCCGAGCCATATACCCTATTATAAGACGCTTTACTTGTTGAGATAAATCGTTTTTCCACAAGTATGATCATCACAAAGATGAAGTTTGGTGGAGTTTGAGTTTGGAATTTGTCATTACCGTCTACTCTACGGTCTACTCTACAGTCAAGGTAAGGTCGGGTGAAGGTGGGAGGGGTGTCCCATGGCTTCCGAGATTGTAAATATAGTGGGGGCGCGTCTATTAGGGAGGGCGCGTCTATAAGGTGAAATACGGTATGTTGTTTTAGATAACTCCTCATATTAATGTATCTAGGCAGTCTGATTCATGCATAGTTGTAAAAGGAAAAAATATAGATTAACCCATTACCAAATAACAAAACTTTGGACTTCAATATCCAAATTTCAAGATGCTGCAGATGACAATATGAATTGAATGAAATTTCGCATTCTTTGATCTTTCTGGGTAGAAAAAATTGTGGGAAATGAAGAAATTGCTTGTTACAAGCAATTTCTTCTTTTTCCACAACGTTTTTAAATGCCATTATCTTGTAGAGTCAAAAAGAGTCATTGTGTGGAAATGGATTAATAATATGATCCATTCTATTATGGTTTTGAATTCCAGGTACTGGTAAATATGTCAGATAACAGGTTTTGTACAGTTTGATATATGCATATGATATGTATGTCCTTATAAAATTATGGGAACGATATTTATCCCATTCCACAGTGACTCTTTTTGACTCACCCAAAAGATTAAGGCTTTGAAAAACATTGTGAAAAATGAAGAAATTGCTTGTGACAAGCAATTTCTTCACTTCCCACAATATTTTCCCCCCTAAAATACAACAAAAAATTATATTTCATTCACTTGAACAGTCAACTACAGACAACACTGGTCATGATTTTCATCAAGATAATAATTACTTTTGTGTACTATGATTATAGCCCAGAATATTAAGGCAAAGGGAGAAAATGTTGATTATCAGCATTCTATTCTTTTGTCTCAATGTTTTCCCAAGGTTTTTCTATCGAGGGCGACAAAAAGCGGGTCTTTGTTTGGGAAAGGGTAAAAGCTGTTGAATGGGTCATCGGAGGTGAAGTACATCCTTAGAGACAAAATAAAGTACAATTCTATGTTAATTTAAGGTGATTGAATATTAATGAACAGAAATACATGTAGATCAACCCATATCTTGATAAGTCACATTTGGACCCATAATGCACTCAAATCACAGGCTTAGCAGCCTGTGCGGATCCAGAGGGGGGGGGGGAGCTGGGGGTCAGGGTGTCATGACCCCCCACCCCCCTGGAATTTGGCGTAAAAAAAGGGGTTATCAAAAAGAGTACTGGTTATGTCCCAAATAAGCTGCGTCTTTTGTCCCTGTGTGCCACGCCAAACCGTTGTTATATCTAGTCCTTCATGGTATGACATGTATCTACATGCGGATCAAGAGGGCAAGAGGGGGGGAGGGGTCAGGAGGCCTGACCCCCCCCTGAAATTTTGCAAAAAAGGGGTAAAAGATCGGATGACCCCACCCCCACCCTTGGGAAAAATATTTGGATCTGCGCAGGAGCAGTGACACCTTTTGACACAACCAAGTGTTAAAGCTGTGAAAACATTAAGATAAAAGGAAAGACATTGTTGATAATCTGCTGGGCTATGATGTACAAATAAGAATCACATCATGTTCAACACCTATTTCGTTGTCTAAGCAGTTTTCAAATCAAAACAATGATGTTTTTGCCATTTAGGAAAGAGTGAAACATATTTTCTCTTGTTCCTTATGTCATTAGAATGGTCTTGAGGAGACAATAGGATTGAATTACCCACAACATAGGGTTTGATTTTGAAAGAAAAAAATAGGATGTCTGCAGCCCTTTTAATTGATCTTGTATCCTTTTGTTGATAAATTTATGAACATTTTTATGGGTTAATTATACAACATGAAATCTGATTGGACAAAAAATATGCCATTGGCCAATCAGATTTGTTGTAGTTTTATTTTGTTGAAGTTTATGCAAAAAAAATGTTTATAATTTGTTAGTAAATCAGGGTCCTGGGGCCCGTTTTACTAACGAACTTAGGATTATTTTTTACGTAATTACTTGTAACAACAAACTTGATCGGCCTAATCCAGATGCCTTGTTACACTGCTTTCGCAACAACATGATGGTAAGATCGTTAAGAAAAACGGGGCCCAGTTTCCCAAATTGCAAAATTGTAGACTCGTCCAAATTCAAAGATGTTGCAGACAACAATTTCAAGTGAATAAAATTTTGCACTTTTGGTCGTTCTAGGTCACAAGCAATTTCTTCATTTTCCACTTCTTCATTTCTCCACAATGTTTTCTAAAGCCTTTATCTAATGGGGCATCAAAAAGTGTCAATGTTAAGAATGGGTTAATCAATTATACTTTATGATCATATTTTATAACTTCAGGTTTCGTGATGGACGGTAATTCTCGTCCTCTCAATGTAAACGATCAGTTACGATTAGCGGCAAGTTCCGGCCAACTAGATCAAATTCAAGATTGTTTAGAAGCTGGTGCTGTTTTTGACAGAGATACGGTAAATATGAAATTATCTCTCTAAGTGTTTATTATGTTCTCAATGTAAATTATCAGTTACGATTAGCGGCAAGTTCCGGCCAACTAGATCAAATTCAAGATTGTCTCGAAGCTGGGGCTGTTTTTGACAGAGATACGGTAAATATGAAATTATCACTCTAAGTGTTTATTATATTGTCAATGTAAACGATCAGTTACGATTAGCGGCGAGTTCCGGCCAACTAGATCAAATTCAAGATTGTCTCGAAGCTGGGGCTGTTTTTGACAGAGATACGGTAAATATGAAATTATCACTCTAAGTGTTTATTATATTGTCAATGTAAACGATCAGTTACGATTAGCGGCGAGTTCCGGCCAACTAGATCAAATTCAAGATTGTCTCGAAGCTGGGGCTGTTTTTGACAGAGATACGGTAAATATGAAATTATCACTCTAAGTGTTTATTATATTGTCAATGTAAATGATCAGTTACGATTAGTGGCGAGTTCCGGCCAACTAGATCAAATACAAGATTGTTCAGAAGCTGGTGCTGTTTTTGACAGAGATACGGTAAATATGAAATTATCACTAAGTGTTTATTATGTTGTCAATGTAAATGATCAGTTACGATTAGCTGCAAGTTACGGACAACTAGATCAAATTCAAGATTGTCTCGAAGCTGGGGCTGTTTTTGACAGAGATACGGTAAATATGAAATTATCACTCTAAGTGTTTATTATATTGTCAATGTAAACGATCAGTTACGATTAGCGGCGAGTTCTGGCCAACTAGATCAAATTCAAGATTGTCTCGAAGCTGGGGCTGTTTTTGACAGAGATACGGTAAATATGAAATTATCACTCTAAGTGTTTATTATATTGTCAATGTAAACGATCAGTTACGATTAGCGGCGAGTTCCGGCCAACTAGATCAAATTCAAGATTGTCTCGAAGCTGGGGCTGTTTTTGACAGAGATACGGTAAATATGAAATTATCACTCTAAGTGTTTATTATATTGTCAATGTAAACGATCAGTTACGATTAGCGGCGAGTTCCGGCCAACTAGATCAAATTCAAGATTGTCTCGAAGCTGGGGCTGTTTTTGACAGAGATACGGTAAATATGAAATTATCACTCTAAGTGTTTATTATATTGTCAATGTAAATGATCAGTTACGATTAGTGGCGAGTTCCGGCCAACTAGATCAAATACAAGATTGTCTCGAAGCTGGGGCTGTTTTTGACAGAGATACGGTAAATATGAAATTATCACTCTAAGTGTTTATTATATTGTCAATGTAAATGATCAGTTACGATTAGTGGCGAGTTCCGGCCAACTAGATCAAATACAAGATTGTCTCGAAGCTGGGGCTGTTTTTGACAGAGATACGGTAAATATGAAATTATCACTCTAAGTGTTTATTATATTGTCAATGTAAATGATCAGTTACGATTAGTGGCGAGTTCCGGCCAACTAGATCAAATACAAGATTGTTCAGAAGCTGGGGCTGTTATTGACTGAGATACAGTATGTATGAAATTATAAGTCAGTTTTAATAATGTTCTCAATGTAAGCGATCAGTTACAATTAGCTAGGACAACTAGATCAAATACAAGATTGTTTAGAAGCTGGGGCTGTTTTTGACAGAGATATGGTATATATGAAATTATAACTCAGAGTTATAAATTATGTTGTAACTGGACAACTATTCAATCAGTTAACCCATTACCAAACAACACAATTTAAGCCTATCCAAATTGAAAGAAGTTACAGACGACATTTTCGATGTGATTGAAATTTGAAATTTTACACCTTTATGGGTAAAAAACATTGTGGCAAATGAAGAAATTGCTTGTCACAAGCAATTTCTTCAATTTCCACAATGTTTTTCAAAGCTTTTTTATGGGGAGCATCAAAAGGTGTCAATATGTGGGAATAGGTTTATGGAAGCCTTATTTACAGCGAGGAATCATGTAACACAACAATTGAAGAAAATCTACAGTACTTTTGTTAATGTATGACCAATTTCCGAAAGGTTTGAAGCTTCGAAAGCGGAAAAATTTCAGAGATTTGCAGAAAGGATAGATCTTTTAACCCATTCTCAAACAAGATCTTGTTTTGATGTCGGTAATACAGTAGAATTGAGAAAACATTGAGACAAAAGAAGAAAATGCTGATAATCAGGCTCAAAATCTTCTTGGCTATATTTTACGTAACACCTCATTTGTCATCTGAAGCAGCTTTTAGATTGTACCGCCCTAAAATTTTGTCGTTCGGGAAAGGGTTAAAAATCACCAGATAAAAAATGTTATTGACATCCAAACAAAATTTTTGTTGGTTGTCACTATTTTTTTTCGTCCGCTGATTTGTAAAAATTCTGCTTGATCTAATTCCTGGCATTTTTCCACTTTCTCTGCTTCAAATTGTTCCCACTTCAAACTCAGTTTCCCAATCGGCCACATTTTAACCCTTTTCCAAATGACGAAAGTTTGGACTTTTCCAATTAGAAATCTGCCGCAGACGTCAAAATGGATATTAATAAAGGCAGGATTCCTGCACAATGTAGCACAGAAAATATTGAGACAAAAGGAGAAACTGCTGTTGCAGTTTCTTCTTTTGTCTCAATGTTTTCCCGATCAAATTCTATTAGGTAGGTCAAAACCAGGTCTTGTTTGGGAAAGGGTTAACAAAATTATTGATGATTTTCTATGTGTCAATGTGATTACCCACCATGCTTATTTTCTTCTTTTGTCTCAATGTTTTCCCATGCCTTTTCTATTAGGGATGTCAAAATCAGGTTTTGTTTGAGAAAGGGTTAAATGGAAGAAATTGAATGAAGATATGAACATATGACTTAAAGTATTTCTTTCTAGCCTCTCTTCTAACATTGATTTTGTCACCTGCAAGATTATTTAAATTCAAACAAGACTATAATTTCATTAACCAATCACTACACAGTGACTCCTTTTGAAGCCCCACAAGAAAAAGGGTTTGGAAAACATTTTGAAAAATGAAGAAATTGCTTGTGACAAGCAATTTCTTCATTCTCCATAATGTTTTCTAACCCATAATAGAAATATTTCTAAAATTTCATTAACTTGAAATTGTCATTTACAACACCCTTTCTAATTGGGAGAATCCAAAATGTTGCTGAGTGGTAATATGCTTCAAACAAGTCTATAATTTCATTAATTCTTAAAGTGATCAATAGAACACCTGTCATTTTAGTTCAAAAGAAATTGAAATAATTTTCATTCCTAAAAAATCTGTTGAAAACTGACATGTTTGTAAATATTTTTACATTGTTGATGACAGATTTTAGACATTGACCATATGTTGACCTAGGGCCAATTTAACCCTTTCCCAAACAAGACCTGCTTTTGACGCCCCTAATCAAATAGGCTTGGGAAAACATTTAGGTGAAAGAAGAAACTGCTGAAAAGCAGCAGTTTCTCCTTTTGTCTCAATATTTATGCCCCTGTATCGAGAGATCGGGGGCATATTGTTTTACTCATGTCCGTCCGTCTGTCTGTCTGTCCGATAAACCAAAATTTTGGGCTTTCTGACAAAATTGTCACCCACCAATGGGTTTGAAATCGTTAACCTAAGTGGGTGAGCAGCTGGAGGCTCGGTAAGAGTGTTATGGTAGTACTGGTTTGAGAAACAACAGGAATCCATTGGTAGGTTCTCCAGCCGCCGCGATATGACCCTGGTAGTTGAAAACGGCATAAAACCCAATAAACTCAAACCCAAAATTTTGGTTTTTCAAAAATCAACCACATCCATCTAGTGTGTGATGTCTGTCCACATTCTCTGCTTCAAACCGAATTCAAATCGCTTGCATATTAACAAAATTATTGGAAATTTTCTGAAAATATTGTATCATGTGATTATCCACCATGAATATAGTATGGGAGATATTGAGAAAAATGCTGGTCATCAGCGATTTCTTTGCCTCAATTTTTTTTGCAAGCTTTTTAGTCCCCTACCGGTGTTCACACCGGAGGGGACTATAGGTTTGCCCTCCGTCTGTCTGTCTGTCCGTCTGTCCGTCCGTCCGTCTGTCCGCTCAAATCTGGATCCCGCGATAACTTAATAACTAAGCAAGCGTTTTTGATGAAAGTTGGTATATGACTAGATGGCAATGTGTAGATTATGCACATCATTTTATTTTTGTTTTTCGACTTAAATTGAGGTTGCTATGGTTACAGAAATAGTGAAAATATGGCCAAAAATGGGATCCTGCGATAAGATAATAACTAAGCAAGCTAGTTTGATGGGACTTGGTATATGACTATATGGCAATGTGTAGATTATGCACATCATTTTATTTTTGTTTTTAGACTAAAATTGTTGTTGCTATGGTTACGGAAATAGTGAAAATATGGCAAAAAATATTGGATCCTGCGATAAGTTAATAAGTAAGCAAGCTAATTGATGAGACTTGGTATATGACTAGATGGCAATGTGTAGATTATGCACATCATTTTATCTTTGTTCTTTGACGAAAAGTGTGGTTGCTATGGTAACGGAAATAGTGAAAATATGGCAAAAAATGGATCCTGCAATAACTTAATAACTAAGCAAGCTAACTTGATGAAACCTGTTTTAAAATGTAAAAAAATTAATAAGCCATGTTAGTCAGGGTGGTGATGCAGCAGTATTAATCACCTCCAGTGAAAGTTCGCATTTCTTACCAGACTTGTTCATCTTAATCTATTATTGATTACCATATTGAGTCAATGTGAAGCCGGTAGGGGACTTTATGTGTTGCATACAACACCAGATACTTGTTCTAATAGGGACATCAACACCCGGTCTTGTTTGGGTGAATTTTAAAAATATGTTAAAAGTCAAGACGGAATGTCTGATCATTTGACATGATTTATTTTGTAACAATAAAAATTATTGACAGTAGCTTTAACCCTTTTCCAAAGGCAAAAATTAGTGTGGCAGTGACAGATCCAGGATTTCTGTGTGTGGGGGGGGGGGGATATACAAATAGGGGGTTCATTTTCCTATTATTGTACAATTTTCACTGAAACCAGGTATTGCTTGGGAAAAGGTTAAACTTTTGATGAGTAAAAATAGTAAATCTCATTGATTGAAAAGAAGAACATGACTTAGAAGTCCAGGGAAAACGTGCTGCTGGAAGACCAAAGACATCATGGAAGGAAGTGACAGAGAAAGACATCAGAGAATGGAGACTGTCAACCATAAACACCCATGACAGAAAGAAATGGAGAGGGGAAGTCAAGTCTGCCATGCGTGCAGCGAGCCAGACAACTGGAAGGGACCCCACAGATGCTGGAACAGTCCCACCACCTGCACGGAAATCAAAACTCCGATGATGATGATGATGAACATTTATGGCAGTGGCGGATCCAGAGGGAATTCAAACGAACCCCCCTCTGTAGCCTGATTATTTCATTTTCATGCAGAAATTCAGTCAAAAGTGTGTAAAACTAGGAAAATGAACCCCCTTATTGCAATTTCGAACCCCCCTCATACAAATTATGGATCCGCTGCTGTATGGTGGCATCATAATACAGTCTGTCTCAATATCTTCTTTTATAACAAATGTAATTTTCTACCTTTGAAATAATTTATTTTCATGTCCTCAACTCCATTCTTATTTGAAATTCTATGAAAAAAACTTTTTTTGTGGAAACAGGGTCAGTCTGTTCAACATATGGCCTTTATTGAAATATTTGACAGTTGCCTTCTAATCACGGTTGTTTGGTTTTTAAATGTCATTTTTCATACCTTTAAATTGTTTGTTTGTTTTTCAAAGTCATTTTTCACACCTTAATGTGTTTGAAATCTGGCATATTTTTGTGCACCAATCATAGATGGCTGTGACACACTTATTGATTGCACTTTGACCCTTGATTGACCTTCATTAACGCTTGATTGACCTTGATTAAAGGTCACAGTTCAATGACCATGACACTTACAAGGTGGTCTATGTTAAAATGTTATCTTTGAATTAATTTACTCTTTACACAGATTTGACAGGAACATGGATCACTCTAGATTAAAATTCAAATATATACAAAATGTTGCTGATAAAAAAGTTGATAAAACTATTTAATTAATAACTGTGAAATAGCTTGTGATTAAATGATTTGATAAAAAGTTCAGTTTGTAACTAAAGTGTTCACCAGTGGAATGGATTTAAATTTAAAGTGAATTATTTTGAAAAGAAGTTTGTGGATTTAATTGATTATAAAATGATAAGAGTTATTGATGGAAAAAGTTTTAATCAACGGGAAAATAGTTGTAAATGTGAGGTGAGTTTTGAATTATGATGATTGATGCCTTTTAAACTGTTATAGGAAGGGCTTGGGTAAACATTGAGGCAAAAGAAGGAAATACTGAAATCCAGCATTTTCTCCTTTTGTCTTTTTTTCTGTGGAGATATTTTAATGAAAGAGAAATTAAGTAATTGTAAATGCAAAACAAGTCATGCCCAATTACGGTATTACCACACAATGACGCTTTTTAATGCCCCACAATATAAAGGATTTGAAAAACATTGTGGAAAATGAAGAAATTCATTGCGACAAACAATTGCTTCATTTGCGACAATGTTTCTTGCACAAAAAGGTAGAAAAAATTCATTCACTTGAAATTGTCGTCTGCAACATCTTGATTAAAGGTCCCTAACCCGAATTTGGGCCAGTCCAAAATCTTGCTGTTTGGTAATGGGTTAAAAAATCAACTACATCCATTCAATACCTGAAGTATTTCCTCTATCTCAGCTCCAATCCAAATTCACATAATCCTTTCCCAAACGGCAATATTTTGGAGAGATCAGTTTTGAAAGCTGTTGTAGGTGACAAAATTTGTGCTCAAACGGAAATAATTTTGGTACAATTAAGATAAGAAAATATTGTGGAAAAAGGAGAAAATGCTGATTATCAGCATTTTCTTCTATTGTCTCAACGTTTTTTTCCCAAGCCTATTCTACCAAGGATGTCAAAACCAGAGGTGCATTCTTTAGAGCGAGATTTCTTGAGATATCTTGAGATTTCTTAAGATATTTTAGGATTAAGCATTCTTTAGAGCAAGATTTTAAGACGCTCAATGGGAGCGGCTATTACTCTATACTTCTTTCGGAACCACTCGGTCAACTCTGTAGAAACAATATAAAAGAGATTTGACCGAGTTGTTCATAAAGCGCGGTGTTCCGAATGCTCCATACTTTATACAAATAACGTCATGATGACATCATTTGTTTAAATATGGAGCATTCGGAACAGCTCGGTCAAAGTCTCGGTCTTAAAAACGCTTTATCCAAAACACCCTAAGAAATCTTAAAAAATCTCGCTCTAAAGAATGCGCCTCTGGTCTTGTTTGGGAAAGGGTTAATCAAGTACATGTATTCCATTACCAGACGACAATATTTTTGACTTGTTCAAATTCAAAGATGTTGCAGACGACAATTTAAAGTGAATGACATTTTACATTTCTTTGATGTTTTGAGGTAGAAAACATCGTGGGAAATGAAGGAATTGCTTGTATTAAGCAATTTCTTCATTTTCCACAAAGTTTTCCAAAGCCATTTTCTCGAAGGGAGTCAAAAAGAGTCAGTATGTAATGGGTTAACCTATTACCACACAGTGACTCTTTTTGACTCCTCATAAAATAATGGCAATGAAAAACTTTATGGAAATGGAGAAAATGAAGAAAGCAATTGTGACAAGCAATTTCTTCATTTCCCACAATGTTTTCCACCCAAAAAGACCTAAAAATAGAAATTTCCAATCACTTGAAATTGGCGTCTGCAGGTTCTTACAATTTTAACCACCCTAAAATTTTAAAAATTTAAAAGGGTTAACAAAATTACTGAAGATTTTCTGCAATTATTTTGTCACATGATCCCTGTCATGATTGTATAAGCGTTGTATTCATCTGTGTGTTTGTCTGTGCTTGACTTTTTGTTAAGTTCTTGTTCTTGTGACCCCTCTCTCAGATTCTTTTAATTAAGAAATTAGATCAATTGAAAACAAAACTTGCACAACATGTTACAGACCATAAGATCTTGAACAAGATATATTTTCAGCCATTTCACAATAGAAGTTCAATAGAAGTTATCTTCTCTTGTATTGATTTAAGTTTCTTCAAGTCAAGGGAAACAAATCTGACAAGATAAAATATACTGTATACAGAGTTATGTTTCTTCCAAACAGAGCTACAGATAAGAAGTGATGATGCCTTTGCAAAATGTAATATTTCAAGTTGCAGATCCAGAGGTTTGGGACAAATCCCCCCCACTGCCCAGAAGACTGATTATTTCATTTTCATACAGACATTTGGTCAAAATGGTGTAATACTAAGACAAAAGATAGATAAATGTTGGTGACCAAATGATCTTCATTAAGTGTTATTCTCTGGTAGTCACTCTAACAGCCACACTTTTTGAAATATGCGGATCCAGGATTTATGCAAGGGGGGTCCAAATTTACAAACTGGGGGGGGGGGGGGTGTGTGTTCCTGGTACTTCAGTTTTGACTAAATTTCCACATGAAAATGAAATGATCAGGCTGCAAAGTGGGATTTGTTTGAACACATCGAACCCCAATTTGAAAGCTACTGCAGGCAACAAAATAGATGGTAATAAATGAAGATATTGTTCTTTTCATTGCCCAGAAAATATTGAGACAAAAGGAGAAAATGCTGATAACCAGCATTTTCTTCTTTTGCCTCAATGTTTTCTCTAGCCTTTTCTTTAAGAACGTGAAAACCACTTCTTGTTTGGGGAAGGATTAAGCATGATGAGTCAAATATTTGTAATATATAATTTTTCCATACATTGTAGGATGGTCGAACAGCGTTACATTATGCGGCACTAAATGGTTATACTGACGTCACAAAATTCTTGTTGGAAAAAGGATGCCATATGAACACGCAAGATGCAGTAAGTTCTTTTGTATAGTCCCGCAAAATTAACCTGGCAGAACTTAATTTTTGCTTGCAAAGTCTGTTAGTTTAGCTTCTTAACAAAACATTGCGGAAGTGAGGTCATTACATTTGTAGATGTCAAGAGTTATTGTTGGTGGATTATATAATGCAGTACTAGTAATTATCCAACTGCAAGATGTTTAAGAATAAAAATTAAATTTGTATAATTCGGAAACTCATGAAGAAATGCAAATTGAATGTTCTTAAAGTGACATTTCAGAATTTTTTGTCATATATATTACTTTTATTTTTATCTGAAAGAGCATATTTCCTTATGAAAATTCTGAAAATTTCAAGCCAAAATATTGCGCCGTTTACGAGAAATTAATTATTTTGTGTTAAAATTGAACAAATTGTTGTGGACAACAGTTCGGATTTATATGCAATTTATCGATTATGTCTCAACTTTAAATGCGTGTTTCTCACTTATTGGCAACAACTTATAAAAACTAATAGTATTTATACTCATTAGAATAACCAATCTTTGCATCAAGACATACTTTAAAAAATTGAAATTGGAATGAAATGTCCCTTTAAAGTTCTTTTAGAATAAGTATACATGATTGAAATTATAATAATGGCCCTTGATTATTCTGTTTGCCAAATTAAATCTTATTTTATATGATCTGACGTCTATAAACAGTTCAACATCATGCTTAAAGCCATCCGGGCATATTCTTTTACTGTTGTTGGTCTGTCTGTCCGTAAAGCTGTCTGTCAGTCAGAAACTTAATGTGAAAACTTAACATTGGCTTTTTCTCAAAAAGTATAGCTTTTTATGGGGCATTCTTGTTTCACAAACACATCTTGTTTATAACAGGAATTTGGGCCTGGGAAAGACACTGTATCTTTAAATGTGTTTTATTTGTTTCATTATACCCCCACAAAACGAATGTTTTCGGTGGTATACTGGTATTAGCCTGTGGTGTCTGTCCGTCTGTCTGTCTGTCTGTCTGTCTGTCCGTGTTCAAAATACTTGTACGGGGCATATCTCTGAAAGTAAAGTAGCTATGATCATGAAACTTCATAGGTAGATAGATCTCACTAAGGAGAAGTGGGGTGTATAAGGAGCATAACTCTACCTTGCTTATTCTATGAAATATTGCACTTTGTTGTTTTTCAGACTTTGATTTTGTTCTGAAAGTAAAGTAGCTATGATCGTGAAACTTCATTGGTAGTTATAGCCCTTTGTTGTTGTGAAAGCTTTTGCGGGGGTATCAAGTTGCTTTCTGTGAACAGTTCTAGTTTATTCCTATATATATTTTACAGAGTGGTTACACCCCACTACATAGGGCCGCATCTCAAGGTCATATAGAGGTCATCACCGTTCTGCTGGAGGCTCGTTGTGAGCTCAACATCCAAGATGAGGTATGTAGAACTTAACCCCTTACCTGACGACAAAATTTTAGACTGGTCTTACTTGAAAGCTGCTTCAGACAACAAAATAGGCATTGATACAGTTAGAATTTGTGTAAATTGTAGCGTAGAATTTATTGAGGCAAAAGGAGAAATTGTTGATGATCAACAATTTCTTCTTTTGGCTCAATGTTTTCCCGAGCCTTTTCTATTCGGGACGTCAAACTCCGGTCTTGTTTTAACACATTACCAGTCGGCAAAATTTTACATGGTCTAAATTCATAGGTGTTTCAGACAACAAATTGAAGTGCTCATTTGTTTTGTCTTTCTGTGTAGAAAACATTTCGCCATTATGGGTGTGAATCATCTATGTGAAAGAGCAGCTGGAGGCTCAGTTTGGATATTGTTGTGGTACTGGTAAGAGAAGTACGAGGAATCAACATTTAGGTGCTGCAGCCACCACAATTTGACTATATCAGTTAAAAACGGTATAAAACTTAAGTCAAATTGTTTTGGTACTGGTGAAGGAAATACCAGGAATCAATGGTTAGGTGCTCCAGCTGCCTTGATATGACCACAGTTGAAAAAGGTGTAAAACTCTAATAAATAAATTGTTATTTTTCAGCACGGAAATGCAGCAATCCACGAGGCAGCCTGGAATGGGTTCAGTAAGACACTAGAACTACTTGTTAAACATGAAGTAAATGTGGTACTTACAAACAAGGTAAATACATCACTTATTTTACTTTTGAGCCAGGATCTGCAAAAATGTCCCTCTAACCCTTTCCCAAACGACAAAATTTTAGGCAGGTCCAATTTAAAAGCTGCTTCAGACGGCAAAATGGATGTTAATAAAGATTGAAATTGAGTGTGATATAGCCAAAAAAAAATTGAGGCAAAAGGAGAAACTGCTGGTTATCAGCAGTTTCTTCTTTTGCCTCAATGTTTTCAAAAGCCTTTTCTATCAGGGACGTCAAAAGCAGGTCTTGTTTGGGAAAGGGTTATAGCATTTGAGACAGCCATGTTTCAAGATCTGGCTGTACCTAACTGCAGTCTGACTTGTATCCATGCTGCTGTCCTACGGTGACTAAGGGTCACAGGGAAGCTATTGGAGAAGAACATGGTTCAAGATCAGACTGGGTGTATATGCACACTGATCTTTAACCCTTTCCCAAACAAGACCTGGCCCCGGTTTTTTGAAAAAACTTAAGTGCATACTCATGAGAACATGCTCAACTTCAAAGGAATACTCTTCTACGTTGAAGGGTATTTGATTGAAGTTCACATGGATTTTGTGCGATTTGAGCATTGTACTCAGAATTGAGCATGAGAACATACATGTACTTAAGTTTTTTTGAGAAACCGGGACCTGGTTTTGACGTCCCTAATAAATTATGCTTGAGAAAACATTGAGGCAAAAGAAGAAAATGCTGATAATCAGCATTTTATTCTTTTACCTCAATATTTTCTAGGCTATATTTTACACAAATTTTACCTTTATCAACATCTTTTTTGTCATCAGCAGCAGCCTTCAAATAGAACTATCCTAAAATTTTGCTGTTTGGGAAAGGGTTAAAGGCCGTTTTTCCATATCCTGTGTCAATTGTTTATCTTATTTTAATCCTTTCCCAATTGTCCAAAAATTGGACTGCTACAATTTGAAAGCTGATGCAGACGACAAATTGTATGTTGATAAAGATAGAATTTGAGTACAATATAGCCAAGAAAATCTTGAGACAAAAGAAGAAAATGCTGATGATCAGCATTGTCTTCTTTTGCCTCAATGTTTTCCCAAGCCTATTATATCAGGGATATCAAAACCAGGTCTTGATAATATCAGAGGTCAAAATCAAAGTCAATCGGTAAATTCAATGTATGAAAAAAAGATCACATTCAGTTGAGGTCAGTCAGATATTGCATTTCCCAAAATGAAGGCATCGCAGGTTAGAACCCTGGCTCGGCCAGTATCCTTTTTTGACATTTGACAAGTTATTTGTCTCTCACCAATGGGAGTGAGAGAGCTGGGCCCGTATTCACCAACGTTTCTAAATTGATTTTCTAAAGTTACAATACAACCAATCAAAGTGACTGATAAATTTGTCTGCGTTTGTCTCGGCCACTCTGATTGGTTGGTATGTAATTTTACTTTCGAAAATCAATTTAGAAATGTTGGTGAATACGGGCCCTGCTGGAGGCTCTGATTGGATATTTTGGTTTTACTGGTGAGAGAAATTCCAATAATCCATTGTTAGGTTTTCCAGCCAATGTGATATGACCATAGCAGTTGAAAGAGGCGCTAAACATAGAGCATTAGGATATATTGTGAGAAATATAGAAATTGATTGTTAAAAGCAATTTCTTTATTTTCCACAATGTTTTCTAATGCCTTTTTAGCTCGACTTTTCGAAGAAAATGAGAGCTTATACTGTCACCCGGGCGTCGGCGTTGGCGTCGGCGTTGCAACCAAGGTTAAAGTTTTATCAAACATCAATAACTTCCATACTATCAAAGGGATTCAAACCAAAGTTGGAATACTTATTCACCATCACACCCTCTACCTTATTACCAGGGCCCATGACCCTGGCTCCACTATATTTGGAGTTATGCCCCCTTTATACTAAGCAACTTAGAAAGTCGAGCGCACTGTCTTCGGACAGCTCTTGTTCTTTAGGGGAGTCAAAAAGAGTTAACATGTGAGAAAGTGGTTAATCACATGTATTTGTTTGTGTCTTGTCTACAGGCTGGATTTACAGCGCTACATTTGTCTGCCCAGAACGGCCACAACGAGTTTCAGCTTTTTCTTCTTTTGCATCAATGTTTCCCAAACATTTTTTCTTACGGACATGAAAATCAGGTCTTGTATGGGGATTGGTTAATCACATGTATTTGTTTGTTTCTGGTTTACAGGCTGGATTTACAGCGCTACATTTGTCTGCACAGAACGGCCACAACGAGAGTTCACGAGTATTGTTGTATGCGGGCTGCGACTCAGACATAAAAAATAACGTAAGAAAACAATTTATCATATTTGGTTATTTAAACCATTACCAGACAACAAAATTTTAAGCTTCTCTAAAATGAAACAGGTTCCAAACGACATTTTCAATGTGATGAAATTTTGTAATTTCACCTCTTTTCGGGTCGAAAACATTGTAGGAAATGATGAAATTGCTTGTAACAAGCAATTTCTTCATTTTCAATGATATTTTCTAAATCCTTTATCAAGGCGTCACTGTGTAGTAATGGGTTTATTACTTTTGAGGCAATCCATGGTTTGGACATTCTTATCAAAGGAGGATTGAGAAAGATTGAGAAAACATTGAGCTAAAAAGGAAAAAAATGGTTTACTATAAGTCCTCAGTACACTATATTTGTTGAATTTTTTTCCGAGTAAAGGTCCCTATAAATGACCTAGCAGAGTTTCTCTAACTTATAGCTAGAGATGCTCTGTCAGGTCATTTTTTAGCTCACCTTAGCACGAATGTGCTCATGGTGAGCTATTGTGATACCGCTGTGTCCGGCGTCCGGCGTCCGGCGTCCGTCAAACTTTGCCTTGTGTGCACTCTAGAGGCCACATTTTTTGCCCAATCAACCTGAAAATTGATCAGAATGATTGTCTTGATAAAATCTGGGACAAGTTCGAAATTGGGTCATCTGGGGTCAAAAACTAGGTCACGGGGTCAAATCTTAGAAAAACCTTGTGTGCACTCTAGAAGTCATATTTTTTGCCCAATGAACCGGAAATTTGATCAGAATGATTGTCTTGATAAAATCTTGGACAAGTTTGAAATTGGGTCATCTGGGGTCAAAAACTAGGTCACGAGGTCAAATCTTAGTAAAACCTTGTGTGCATTCTAGAGGCCACATTTTTTGCCCAATTAACCTGAAAATTGATCAGAATGATTGTCTTGATGAAATCTCGGACAAGTTTGAAATTGGGTCATCTGGGGTCAAAAACTAGGTCATGAGGTCAAATCTTAGAAATACCTTGTGTGAACTCTAGAGGCCACATTTTTTGCCCAATCAACCTGAAATTTGCTTAGAATAATTGTTTTGGAAAAATGTAGGACAAGTGCGAAATTTGGTTGTCCTGGGTCAAAAACTAGGTCACGGGGTCAAATCTTAGAAAAACCTTGTGTGCATTCTAGAGGCCACATTTTTTGCCTGATCAACCTGAAAATTTATCAGAATGATTGTCTTGATCAAATCTCAGACAAGTTTGAAATTGGATCCTCTGGGATCAAAAACTAGGTCAGGAGGGATCAAAAACTAGGTCACGAGGTCAAATCTTAGAAAAACCTTGTGTGCACTCTAGAGGTCATATTTTTTGTCCAATCAACCTGAAATTTGCTCAGAATGATTGTCTTGATGAAATCTTGGACAAGTTTATAATTGAGTCATCTTGGGTCAAAAACTAGGTCACAGGGTCAAATCTTAGAAAAACCTTGTGTGCACTCTAGAGGTCACATTTTTTGTCCAATCAACCTAAAAATTGATCAGAATAATTTTCCTGATGAAATCTTGGACAAGTTTATAATTGAGTCATCTTGGGTCAAAAACTAGGTCACGGGGTCAAATCTTAAAAAAACCTTGTGTGCACTCTAGAGGCCACATTTTTTGCCCAATTAACCTGAAAATTGATCAGAATGATTGTCTTGATCAATTCTCGGACAAGATCGAAATTGGGTCATCTGGGGTCATAAACTAGGTCATGAGGTCAAATCTTTGTAAAACCCTGTGTGTACTCTAGAGGCCACATTTTGCCCAATCAACCTGAAAATTGATCAGAATGATTATCTTGATCAATTCTAGGTCACGAGGTCAAATCTTAGATAAACCTTGTGTGCACTCTAGAGGCCCCATTTTGCCCAATCAACCTGAAAATTGATCAGAATGATTATCTTGATCAATTCTAGGTCACGAGGTCAAATCTTAGATAAACCTTGTGTGCACCCTAGAGGTCACATTTTTGCCCAATCAACCTGAAAATTGGTGTACAAAAAGTTATTATATCAGGTGAGCGCTTCAGGGCCAATGGCCGTCTTGTTATGCATTACACACCGCAGCTACATATGGACATATTGGTGTTATTCATGTAAAAAGGAAATGTGTAATCTAATAATGTGTAACTTTATATGTATATGTTATATGTCATTTGTATTGTGTAAACTTATAATGTGTAACTTTATATGTATATGTTATATGTCATTTGTATTGTGTAAACTTACAATGTGTAACTTTATATGTATATTCCAGTATGGGGACACTGCATTACACACAGCGGCTAGATATGAACACGCTGGGGTTACTTGTATACTTGTATGTAATGTGTAAAGTAATAATGTGTAACTTTATATGTATATTACAGTATGGGGACACTGCATTACACACAGCAGCTAGATATGAACACGCTGGGGTTACTCATATACTTATATGTAATGTGTAAAGTAATAATGTGTAACTTTATATGTATATTACAGTACGGGGACACTGCATTACACACATCAGCTAGATATGGACTTGCTAGGGTTACTCGTATACTTATATGTCTTGTGTAAAGTAATAATGTGTAACTTTATATGTATATTACAGTATGGGGACACTGCATTACACACAGCAGCTAGATATGGACATGCTGGGGTTACTTGTATACTTATATGTAATGTGTAAAGTAATAATGTGTAACTTTATATGTATATTACAGTATGGGGACACTGCATTACACACAGCAGCTAGATATGGACAGGCTGGGGTTACTCGTATACTTATATGTAATGTGTAAAGTAATAATGTGTAACTTTATATGTATATTACAGTATGGGGACACTGCATTACACACAGCAGCTAGATATGGACACGCTGGGGTTACTCGTATACTTATATGTAATGTGTAAAGTAATAATGTGTAACTTTATATGTATATTACAGTATGGGGACACTGCATTACACACAGCAGCTAGATATGGACACGCTGGGGTTACTCATATACTTATATGTAATGTGTAAAGTAATAATGTGTAACTTTATATGTATATTACAGTATGGGGACACTGCATTACACACAGCAGCTAGATATGAACACTCTGGGGTTACTCATATACTTATATGTAATGTGTAAAGTAATAATGTGTAACTTTATATGTATATTACAGTATGGGGACACTGCATTACACACAGCAGCTAGATATGGACACGCTGGGGTTGCTCGTATACTTATATGTAATGTGTAAAGTAATAATGTGTAACTTTATATGTATATTACAGTATGGGGACACTGCATTACACACGGCAGCTAGATATGGACATGCTGGGGTTACTCGTATACTTATATGTAATGTGTAAAGTAATAATGTGTAACTTTATATGTATATTACAGTATGGGGACACTGCATTACACACTGCAGCTAGATATGGACACGCTGGGGTTACTCATATACTTATATGTAATGTGTAAAGTAATAATGTGTAACTTTATATGTATGTTACAGTATGGGGACACTGCATTACACACAGCAGCTAGATATGAACACTCTGGGGTTACTCATATACTTATATGTAATGTGTAAAGTAATAATGTGTAACTTTATATGTATATTACAGTATGGGGACACTGCATTACACACAGCAGCTAGATATGGACACGCAGGGGTTACCCGTATACTTATATGTAATGTGTAAAGTAATAATGTGTAACTTTATATGTATATTACAGTATGGGGACACTGCATTACACATAGCAGCTAGATATGGACATGCTGGGGTTACTCGTATACTTATATGTAATGTGTAAAGTAATAATGTGTAACTTTATATGTATATTACAGTATGGGGACACTGCATTACACACGGCAGCTAGATATGGACATGCTGGGGTTACTCGTATACTTATATGTAGTGTGTAAAGTAATAATGTGTAACTTTATATGTATATTACAGTATGGGGACACTGCATTACACACAGCAGCTAGATATGGACACACTGTGGTTACTCATATACTTATATGTAATGTGTAAAGTAATAATGTGTAACTTTATATGTATATTACAGTATGGGGACACTGCATTACACACAGCAGCTAGATATGGACATGCTGGGGTTACTCGTATACTTATATGTCTTGTGTAAAGTAATAATGTGTAACTTTATATGTATATTACAGTATGGGGACACTGCATTACACACAGCAGCTAGATATGGACACACTGTGGTTACTCATATACTTATATGTAATGTGTAAAGTAATAATGTGTAACTTTATATGTATATTACAGTATGGGGACACTGCATTACACACAGCTGCTAGATATGGACATGCCGGGGTTACTCGTATACTTATTAGTGCTAGAGCCAAGATGAATGAACAAAATAAGGTGAGGCTTTTCAGGGATTTCTTTCCAAATTGACTGTTGTTTTTAAGAATAAAGGCTACAGCATTTTCCCCAGCCTAATAAGCTGTAGCTGACCCATTACAGCTTCATGTAAATCAGTGTACATGTGTAATTCCCTTTCAGCTTTAAAAGTACCCCCAGCATGATTTCTTTAAAATGGTCACCAAATGTAGACATTTAGAGGTATTTCATGTCAAAAACAGATGAATAATGCATTCTTATAATATTCATCAGAGTCATGAAAACTTAATTTGTGTTTGGGAAATGGTTGAAGAAATGACTAAGATATGCCAATTCATCAAATTATTAAGCTCAGTTGGTTATGTGGGAGTGTATCAATCAAGAAACCCTCCAGTTTGACCATTCCTGTCTGAGTTTTAAAAAAACTCATTTGTCTCTCACAAATAGATGAATTGTTTATGAATCATATAAGTGAGAGAGCAGCTGGTGCCTCAGATTGGATGCTGTATTTTTCTGGTGTGAGAAATATTAGATACACATGGTAGTCTGCATCAGCTACTACAATATGACAGGAAAAATGTTGAAACAGGCTTTAACCCCTTTCCAAACAACAGCTGGTTTGTATGTCAGTTATAGAAAGGGTTTAGGAAAACATAGATTAAAAAAAATGCTGATAATCAGCATTTTCCTTTCACCTCAATATTTTTTTAGCTATATTTCACACAAATTTTACCTTTATCAACATCCATTTTGGCATCAGCATTAGCTTTAGAATAGAACCACCCTAAAATTTCATGGTTTGAGAAAGGTTTATACCCGATTCAATCAATTCATCTGCTTTCAGAATGGTGACACAGCTTTACACATTGCAGCGGCTTTGAAGAGACGAAAAATTGCTAAACTTCTGGTGGAATCTGGGGTTGATGTGCTTGTCAAAAATAAGGTATGGTATGCAACATAGAGCCTTTTAACCAGTCATCAGATGGTAACATTTTGGACTGTTCCAATTTGAAGATGATGCAAACGACCATTTAAAGTGAATGTATAATCTTATATATTTTGGTCTTTTTGGGTCCAAAATTTTGGACTGTACCCAATTCAAAGGTGATGCAGAAGACAATTTCAAGTCAATATGATTTTATATATTTTGGTCTTTTTGGGTAGAAATTATTGTGGGAAATGAAGAAATTGTTTGTCATGTTGTCATTTCTCGCGATTTTTTCCCAAGCCTTTTCTTGTAAGGGAGTCAAAAGGTGTCACTGCAGTATTTGGTTTAACTTTCAAAGTGGAGCAATTTGTTTATTGTTGATCAAATCCTATGTTGTTGGTGCTATTTTTAGGTGTCATAACAAAAAGGTCGGAAAGAATGTTGTTGTATAACTGTTGAAAAAAAACTACTGGATTTTATGGATAGGTGTTGCAGCTCATACAATATGAAATATCAAAATTGATGCTTTCCTCCATTAAATCCATCTATTTATCAATCCATTTATCCATCAATACAACAATTAATCAGTCATTTGTTTAAACAAACAATCAATCAAATAATCATACATACAATCAACCAATCAACAAATTAATAAATTATTTAATCAATTTACATGTTTTCAGCAAAATGAGACGGCGTGTGATGTTGCCAGAAGGAAAGACCATACAGAGATAGTCACCATTATACAGTCATACAAGAAGGTTTGTGCTTGATTCTTCACCAGATGGCAAAAATTTGGACACTTTGAAAATTCTTGCAGACAACAATATCATTCACATAGATTTCTACTTGTATGTGTGTGTGTTTTTGTTTGGAACATTGTGAGTAATGAAGAAATTGCTTGTCATGAGCAATTTCTTCATTTTCCAAATTGTTTGCAAAAGGTTTTATTTTGTAGGGCTTCAAAAGGCATCACTGTTTTGAAAAGAATTAACCTTTCACCCAAAGACAACAATTTAGACTGGCTAAAATTCAAATACATGTATGTCGCAGACTAAAATATCAAGTGTTTTAATCCTTTACCAAACATCCACAATTTAGACGGGTCCAAATTAAAAGATATTGTAGACTACAATTTCAAGTGTTTTCATCCTTTTTATCCAAGATAACTACAAGCAAGCAAACAATTTTCAAACTCAAGATTAATGCAAGCAAGCAAACAGTTTTGTAAATGAGGATTCATGCCAGCAAGCATACATTACTATAAAGCAATATTTTCTATTATCACAGCCCCAAGCTCATCACCCCAGCAAGATGGTGAATTTTAAGGAGGACCCTCACATACTTGAGGGGCCTGTAGTGGTTCCCGATTTAGACGTCCCCATTACAGATAAGCAGGAAACCAAACAAGACAAGGGAAAACGATTCTTCTTCTTCAAGAAAAAGAAAGCAAAGGTGGGTGTTTTGTATCGTGTCTTAAAGCTAGGTTACTCTGCAGTGAGCCACAGCCATTGCTCCTTCGGTAGTGTGTTTGAATCTTACTGTAACTTATTGTACTGTACCGAGCCCGAGGGAAATCCTTCGACTTGTAGAGGCCCATCTTTTTGTCTTCTGTCTTCATTATCGAAACAACTGGGACTTAACTAAACTATTTATCATGATGTCCTAGGCTAATCTGCGGCTGTTACTAATAAACACTTTTATTTGTATTACCAGAACAAGGAGCCACTTGTAAATAATTATATAAAAAAAATGCTATCAAATATCTTTGTATCAAACATGGACATATATTAATCTCTGTCTACCTATCCATTACTACACTTGTTAACGTAACTTAAATGGATGAAATTTTCACGGAATGTTCTTGGTTACATGACTCTGTGCATTTTTAGGTCACCTTAGCACGAAGTGCCCAAGGGAGCTATTGTGATCTATCAATGTCCGTCTGTCATGGCATCAACAATTTCTTTTAACGACATCTACTCCTAAACGTCTGGGTCAAAATCAACCAAACAGTAATGTTCATTGGGTGGTCCCTTATAAAAATTGCTAAAAGTATTGAAATCCATTAAAAACTCTGGTTACTTTGGCATCAGAAAATGAGAAATGTCATAAAAGCTCATCATTTTCTGTAAACAACATCTTCTTACATACATGGCCAAATTCTTCTCTGGGACCACAATGCATAACATATGCAATGTTATTTGGCATTATTAAAACATTACTCAGGTGAGCAATTTAGGGCCCTCAGGGTCCTCTTGTTGTCAGTTTTGTCATGTTATGCCTTTCCCAAATAGCAAAGTTATGGTGTGGTCCAATTTGAAAGCTAATGAAGACAACAAATTACATATTGATAAAGATGTGATTTGTGTACAATATATTTCATAAAATGTTGAGGCAAAAGGAGAAAATATCAGCATTTTCTTTTTTGCCTCAATGTATTCCACAGTCTAATTTGGGTGGTGGATGGGTGTTGGAGGCTTCAAAAAGTGCCATTGTTTGGAATTAACATGTCGTTTTTGTCACTTCAGGAGAAAGTGTCCTCTAACGGCGGAGTCGTTCAGCAGAAGACAGTTCCTGGTTCACACGTTCATGTAGGCCGTACTCCTGTACAGGGGTTCTTTAGTCAGTATGTACCACGAGATGGGGTCCAGTATTATAGGGATCTCGCTGGTAATGTCAAAAAGGTAAGATTATCGCTATTTACCCTTTCCTGAACAAACCCTGGTCTTGACCTTCCAAAAAGGAAAAGTTTAGGCATTTAGGCGTTTACTCCTTTTGCCTCAATATTTTCTGGGATTTCAAAGAACAAGTTCCTCTTTATCAATATTACAAGTTTTAGTTTGTTGTCGGCAGCAATTTTCCAAATTGAGCAGTATAGGGTTTTTTAGTTGGTATGTATCTTGTACTTTAAGTCTACAGTTTTGCTAACAAGTAATGGGTCGACATTTTTTCAAAGGCAAAGTTCTAAGGTTATTCTCAGGAGAGCTGAGTTGTGTCTTTTAGCAAAAAACTTAGATTTGTCAACTTATCAGTCTTGGCTATATGTATACAGTGTTCTCTTCATGTATAAAATCAGTCTCGGCTATATACAGTATTCTCTTCATGTATAAATAAGAATAAAATGTCATTGGAAAATATCGATAGAGTGGGAGGAATTGGTGATTATCATCAACTTATTCATGCTGATTATCATCAATTTATTCTTTTCATTCTAAGTTTTCAAAATCTTCTACCAAGGACGTCTTAATCATGTCTTGTTTGACTGAAGCAGAATAAACAAATAAAAACTATAATAATGCTTATTGTATATATAAGATATATCACTCACAGAGTATGTTTATGTAATGTTGCAGGGCCCTGTAGGATATACACCGACATGTAACTGTACGCCGTCCCTGAACCATCTGGAGAGACAGGTCCACGATACGCGAGACACGGTGTACGATCAGATCAACTCACACAACCGCGTCATGCAGGAACGCATCGATCAGGTCGATCACCGTGCATCCATGCGCGTCCACGCTCTAGAACAATACACCCGCGAACGATTCCAAGAGGAGGAACAATTATGTCGACAGAGAATAAACCAACGCTATCGTGATGAGAGTGAATATCAGTCGTCACAGAGTCCGAATATGAAGATGCAGATACAGAGCTGGTTAGAGCAGAAACTCGAAGGTTACGGACATTGTTTACATCACCATCATGACGATACTGCACTCCCGAATGAAAACTTGTTGTTCTCCGACGTTCATGAAACGGCAAATGGTAGACTGTTTAGATCTCGATCAGACGAGACTTTATCACAGTCGGACAATCATAGTGGTAAAGGATATCGTAAACGAGAGTTTTATGAGTCCAGACAAGAAGCAATGCAACAAATACGTGCATGGCAGGTACCGAGTTATAGTAAAGACAGGAATAAGATTAAAATTCTAGAAAAACAACGACAAAGTGAAACGGATCAAAAACTTTCTCAAAGATCTCAGAGCAGGCAACAACTGCAATCTCAGCAAGACATGCGGCGATATCCGATGGAACCCAAAATAGAAATTAGAAATAATCAAAGTACTCGTGATACTGTGAGAAGTTCTCAACATCTCGGACACAACAGCCATCTTGAGGAAGACTCAACATATGTTACAATGAATAATTACAGTAAACTTGGTGCTATAACAAAACCCACACAGACAATACCTCAAACTCCATCAAACACTCAATATGTGTCAGGTCGAGGGTCACGCGGCCCTATAACACACAGTACACCTAAATCTAATGAATCAAGTCCGTACGACTCTGCATTTACGATGGCGAGAAGTAAGACAGATGGACATATAGTAGGACACTCTGGTAATGAACTACCAAAGAGTAACACAGACCCACGATTATCTACAAATGTGCTAACTAATGACAATTATGGTTCAGTAAAATCCAGTGTTCAGAATCCCTCACAAATTGAAACATACTCAAGTGTTCCTTATAATACACAAAGTCCAGTTAATAGTGCTGTCAATAAAAGTGTTCGTCAGTTATTCTCTCCAGACAAGCGTCAGTCTAATGACCTAGTTTATCATAGTCCACCTTCAAATCAACAACATACAGGTGTTACAAATCCAACAAACTCTCCGTCATGCAACTCTACAAGTAGTGATAAGTTTTCATCAAGTTTACCCAAACCAACGTTCACAACATTCGGCTATGATGACACGACGGACGGACACCTAGCACCGACGAACAGTCCAGAACAGAGAACACAGTCACCACAAGGTCACGAACCCGCGACCTCCAGTACACCAAGGTCACACACGAGTCACTCGAGTCAGGATGAACCCCAGACAAGACATTCCATTGCTGAGACTGCACAGTCACATCAGCGTCAACATTCCAATATGTCTACTGGGTTTACCCCCGCTGTAAAAGACGATAATTATATGGACATGAGTTGTGTCAGTAGGAATGGAAATCTAGGTCAAAGGTCAAGGTCATCAGAAGGTTTGCTAGATGACACATATGGTCAGGTGAAGCGATCTCATAGTGAAAATAGAAACTATCCTTCCTATACTGGCGCACAAAGTGGTAAGTATCACGGATCTCAGTCAGAGTCCAGGACTAATCTACAGAACGGTTACTGTGACAACACATCCAGGCCCCTCCCCCAGCCTAAGGTAACATCTTCACGGAGCGTGACGCACCCACAATACAGCAGTACCCCGTACATGTCACATAAAGCCGCGCATCATGCACAGACTCGGCCAACTGAACGACCACCAGTAGCTCCTAAACCTGTGTATAACTCTTACACACGGACAAGGGATGTCAGTTACAACAACAATAACAACCAATATGGTGACAATACTAATGATTATACAAACAGTACAGTACGTAATGCACAGTCACATAAAGATGTTAATCATAATTTACCTGTAAATTCGAGAAAGTCTGACATATATCATGAACATTCGTCAAACAGTGTGATGAGTTACAACCATCTTGAGCCGCGTTCAAAAAGTGCATACTCCACATATCTGACTGGTGATCCTCAATACTCGCGTGAAAACTCCCCGAATATTTGTAACAATAGTAAAGAAGACTCAAGCAGTAATCCTGACTCAGGATACAGTAGTAAGATTTACGGAGACCGTCGAGCGACGCCCGTCAGTGCTTCAAGTACGCCATCATCATCATTCAGTACAGATCGTGGAATCTCGTTACCTAGCAACACAAATTCTCCCATGAGTCAGTACTCAAACACGCACTACGAAGGTCTACCACAGACTGAATATCAAGACGAGATACAAAACCATATCCAGACCTGGTACCAACGTAAACTACAGGAAACTACACAAAAAGTCTACGATAACTGGAGAAATGAAAAATCTCCACTAAAATCTAAACCTAATGGAACACAGTATGGAAATAGTAACTATGGAAATCCTGGATTCAGCAACAATAACTATAGCAACAGTAGTTATGGAAATAGTAGCTATTGTAACAGTTACTATGGCAACAGTAACTTTGACAACAGTAACTACGCAGAAATACCGTATAAAGACACTCGACAAGGAATATCAAGTATTCCGCAAAACTTGTATAATAAACAGACAACATATAATGGAAACATTCCAACACAGAATGGTCATTCTACCCCACTGTACAATGGCATGGTGCACAGCAGTGATGTGTGAAATCAGGACATTTGACCAACCCTTTTAAACCCTTTTCCAAATGGCAATCCAATGGACTTCTCCAATTTGAAAGCTTCTGCAGAAGACAAAATGGATAATACTGAATGTTAGGCTTGAAAATGATATAGCACAGAAAATATTGAGGCAAAAGGAGAAAATGCTGATTTTTTTGTCTGCAACACCTTTATATATTAGCAGCTCTTACTTTTGTGGTTATCAGCATTTTCTTCTTTTGCTTCAATATTTTCCAACGTCAAAGCCAGGTCTTATTCGGTAAAGGGTTATTTTGTGGTTTTGGAAAGTGTTAACACTTTTCTAAGTTTTAAGGTCTTTTAAACTTGGAGTTTGTGGTGTAATTGTACTTTGTAAAACTCTTAATAGGGAATGATTTTATCCAGCAAACTGTGACGTAATTTCGGACAAACAAATAGTACTTCGTAGGTATTGTTATAAAATCTCGTAACTATGGCTTGTTTCAAGCTGTAGTAGTTACAAGATTTTTATAACAACACTGACAGGTTATCAAAACATAACAGTAAACCAGTTCTATTTTCGGCACTAAATTCATTGCCATTCCACATTATTTAGTTGAAAATAACTTAAGTTACTTCTTCTTCATTTTGTTTCGGTTGAAGATTAACTAACAGTTATGTTTAGCTGTGATATTGATTCTTAATGTTTTTATTCATGTAAATTAGGTCATTGTGAAAGTATGCAGATAGAAATGAAAACATTTGAACCAGGATCTGGAAAAAAGTCTGTAGTAGCATTTGGGATCAGCATGGATCCAGGTCAGACTGTGCCAAAGTGGAGTTAAACACATTCCCAAACGACAAAATTTGAAGGTGATTCACTTAAAAAACTGCCACGAATGACAAAATGGAAGTTATTAAAGATAGAATTTGTGTAAAATATGGCACAGAAAATATTGAGACAAAAGGAGAAACTGCTGATTAACAGCAGTTTCTTCTTTTGTTTCAATGTTTTCCCAAGCCTTTTCTATTAGGGACGTAAAACCAGGTCTTGTTTGTAAGAGGGTTAATTGGGACTCATTTTTCTCTCTTATGGTTGCTACAAGTAGCTATTTGAGAACAACACGGTTCTGGATCAGACTGTGTGTATACACAAGCTGATCTAGAACCATGTTGGGCTCAAAAGCCTTAAAGGTATGCAACCCATCATTAGCACTAAAGAGCTAGAGGCGAAATTTAAAAAATGCCTGTAATTCCAAACATTTCCATTCCAAATACAAACATAAGCATTTTGAACGGGTTAGAATTTTGAATTAATGCCTACTTACAACAAAAATGTTTAAACTTACCTGCCTTGCATATGAATATAGAGTAAAATTATATTTGTAAATTATTTACTTCTTGTTCAAACATATCTTTTAAATCTGGCACGGTGAATCAACGTATGTGGACTTTATTTACTTGTGTGTGTAATTTGATGCATTTCGTATGCCTAGAAAGTGATTCTTTGATGATGGACCGTATACCTTAAAAGACCCTTTTCTCAGATCCTGGCTCATTTATAACCCAGCTATGAAGTATTGGGATGTATTGGGTTCGGCATGTCTGTCTGTCTGTCTATCCGTTCATCTACATTTCAGTCTTTCCATCGGAGTTTTTGTTTCTGTGCTCTTAGTCAAAATCCGTTTGACCTCAGACTAAGTAACTTTTCAGAAATTTTGCCCTTGACCCAAGGAAGTGCCCTGTTGATTTTGTGTCGCATAGTTAAAGGTCGAAATTGATTTTTTTTTTTTACAAAAAATCCATCCATGTGATCTTACTCAAGAACTGTTTGACCTAGAACTTTTTACTTTATTTAATAGCTTCCTTTGACCTTTGGAAGTGTCCTAATGTTTTGTAAATGAACAGTCTCAATTTGATTTTTTCAACGAAAAATATTTGTTTTTTATCACAAGGTCACAATAATTTTTGAACTTTTATCTTTAAAGCAATTTTTAGTGGCACTAGTGTGTGGTATTTGTCATCCTGGTGACAATTCTACTTAATGTTTGATGTATAGGGTTTGTCAAAACAAGGACTATATCTTGCTAAAAAATACTTATATTTCTTTCCATATATTGAGCAAACTTTTTCAGCATTTTTAGCCATATCTTTGAAGGACGTCAAATCTATGTCTTGTTTAGTAAAGAGTTAACAAGGGATTATTTGATAAGAATAATCTACTTATACATTTTAGTGTTCTAGAACATTCCGTAGTTATTTATAAATTGTATATTTTATTGTATATACCTTGTACATTAACTTACATTTTATATAACATTTTTACAGAAAATTACAATCGGTATATTCTCAGAATTTGTTTGTAATGTTTGTATCCCATACCAAAAAGGGGATGAAGGTATTCCAAATGTGTCAGTTCAAATCTAAACCCTATGTTGTGGGTACTCATTTGAATTGTCTCAGTTCACAACAGAGGATTTGAAAAGCAATATAATAATCATTTCATTTTTATACGTCTGTAGAAGATGGGATGTATCATGGGATCACTCGTGGCATCCGGTTGTCCGGCATCCGGGCGTTTAGGCGGTGTCCACTTTTTGTCCGGAGCATAACTCTGTTACCTTAAGTCCGATTTACTTTAAACTTGGCAGTTATGTTCTTATCATCATTACGGAGTGCAGTGTACATAACTGTACCTGGCCTATTTTTTGAGTTATTGCCCTTTGTTGTTTTTCATAAGCAGTGTAACGGGCGTATCTTGTGACAGTTTGACACCTTGTTAGAAATGCCATCACTCTGATTTCATATGTAGCTCTGGACTACCCTGACAAAAGTGGATGTCTATTGAAATCATCTCCTCTGTCTGTATGTGTGTTTGTTCACATGTACAATTGGAGCCAGAAACTGGAAAAGGGCCCTTATAGCATTTTGGAAAATAGAGTTTCGAGATAGGACTGTGATTAACCCTTTCCCAAGCAAGACCTGGTTTTGACGCCCAAATAGAAAGAGCCCGAGAAAACATTGAGACAAAAGAAGAAACTGCTGATTACCAGCAGTTTATCCTTTTGTCTCAATATTTTCTGAGCCATATTTTACACAGATCCTTCCTTCAATAACATCCATTTTGTCATTTGTGGCAGTTTTTGAAGTGGATCACCCTAAAATTTTGCTGTTTGGGAAAGGGTTAAGGGACCTTTTTCCATATCCCGGCCGATATACATCCAAATATCCAGAAAACAGAGTCATTTATGGATAGATTTGGATTATCAGTATTTCCTCTTAATACTTTCCCAGTAACCAAATTAGGAACTTTTTATGAATCGGGGTGAAACCCTTTCCCAAACAAGAAAAATTGCAACTGTTCCAATTTGAAAGCTGCTGCAGACGACAAAATAGATGTTAATAAAGATTGATTTTGTGCAAGCTGTAACACAGAAAACATTGAGGCAAAAGGACAAATTGCTGATTATCAGCAGTTGCTTCTTTCTTTCAATGTTTTCCCAAGCCTTTTCTATAAGGGACGTCAAATCCTGGCCTTGTTTGGGAAAGGGTTAAGGTATCTGTCAGTACTTGTAAATTTGGACAGATCCAACCCTGATCAGACTGCTTTCACAGGAAAGAGTAATCTGGTTCGAGATTTCTCTTTTTCGGTTAGGACCGTTCTTCACCTTTCACCAAACAACGAAAACAATACAGGGACAACAGCGCTGTTGATAGCACATTGCCCGTGTACTCATCAGCATTTGAATATTCTCGGATCTTATCGTTACTCAAGATCCCCTCGAATGTATTACAGTTGCCGGCATGAGCCGATCCGGCCCATATCACTCCGCAAGCATAACAACGGTAGTGCGGTCACGACAACGGAAGCAGACCAAACAACTATTTAAATCTACGCCAGAAAAATATTTGAAACAAACAGCGTTCAAAAGTCGATTGTATCCTCGTAAATGTCACAAAATTTTACCAGATAAAATAATTGATGTGATTTACCGATCATTGACAGAATATTTCACTTCAATTATAACGTTAGCTAAAGGATTGAATTGTTTTGATGACGTCATTTACGCGCGTCTTCTTTCGCGTTCAATATGGCGGTCACTATATTACGCTCGAGATCATGTTGCAACCACGTTCCAAACGCGGCAAAAGGTTGCAAACAGTCTCGAGGGTCGCGATTGACTCATCAGGTCCGGGGTTCCATCCACGGCCGAGGCAAACATCCTTTCTTACAACTGTTTAACCCTTTCCCAAACGGCAAAAAATTAAGGTAGTCCAATTCAAAAGCTTCTGGAAATGACAAAATGGGTGTTGATAAAGATTAGATTTGTGTACAAAGTAACACAGAAAATATTGAAGCAAAAAGAGAAACTGCTGGTTATAAGCAGTTTCTTCTTTTGCCTCAATGTTTTCCCAAGCCTTTTCAATTAGGGACGTCTTGTTTTTTGAAAGGGTTAACAGTAAAGGTTTGATAATCATAAACCTATGTGAGCAAGCAGCTGGAGACTTGGAAATGATGTTGTGGTAGTACTGGTGAGATAAATGACAGGAATCAATGGTTAGGTATTCCAGCCGCAGCGATATGACCATAGCATTTGAAAGAGTCGTTAACTCTTTCTCAAACATCAAGTCTCAGGTTGTTCCAATTTGAAAGTTGCTATACACGATGGAATTGATGTTGATTAAGGAAGGGTGAGTACATAAGAAAGTCCTGAAAATATTGAGACAAAAGGAGAAACTGCTGGTTATCAGCAATTTCTTCTTTTGTCTCAATATTTTTCCAAGCATTTTGTATTAGGGACGTCAAAACCAGGTCTTGTTTGGGAAAGAGTTAAATATCTTTCAAAGCACCAACCAAACAAAAGAATTTTATGGTGGTTTGATTTAAATTTGTGCTGTGGATGACAAAAATGTTCTTTGAATAAAAAGGATTTTTGTATAAAATTGGACAGAAAACATTGAAGCAAAAGGAGAATAAGCTGATCATTTTGTTTCCGGGCTTTATTTATAAGAGACCTAAAAACAGAGCATTTTGAAAGGGATTCAAGCGTTGGCGTTTTTTTACGAGTATGATAGCTTAGAAAGCTTTTACACCAAGTCACGATAGTTAGGCTGATCAGGACCTGCGTCGGATCCCTTCAATCCAAGGATCTAGCTCTGTATTGGTTTGAATTCCGGCTTTGTAAGTTTCCTTTTTGATTATTTACAGAACAGTCATTTGTCTCTAGGCAATGAACACATGTAAACTGCTATGCTGAAAGGGACTTTCTGGGTAGTATGGAAAAAAATCGCCCCTGATTGGCCTGCGCAGACTGTTTAACCCATTACCAGACAACAAAATTCTAGACTGGTCCAAAGTTAAAGATGCTGCAAACGACAATTATTGAATAAACTTTAAAATCTTTTTGGTAGAAAACATTGTGGAAATTGAAGAAATAGATCAAGCAATTTCTCCATTTCCACAATGTTTTCCGAAGCCTTTCTCTCATTGGGTGTCAAAAGTTATCATTATGTGGCAATGGGCTAAGATCGAAACTTTTCAACCGTAGAACGTAATTTTCTGGAGCTGAATTATTTTTCCTATTTTACTATATCTTTATTTACCAAATTGCGACATCTCGTTGACGCCTGCTTAGTGCTACACGTCTGATCTGCTACAATTCTGATCAGTTTGTCGAAATTTGGTTTTATGGACTTCTCGGAATGTCCTTTCCAGCGTGACAGATCGCAGACTGTATACAAATCGAGTAATCGGTTACGTGGGTAGGGATAAAGACTAGCAGGGACCCAGTCGCCTATGACCCCTAGATTTTGGGATGGGCCCTGAATATTTAGAGAAAACACCCATGCCCTTAAGCACGGTGGAGATTGTTCATCATGGGATGGATAACGACTACGGACAAAAATAATCTCGACCCCAGTCAAATATTTCGCAATAACTTTTTTTTTTAGTTCTGCGTCAATTTTAAAAAGGTTTGTTGCATGTCCCCGCCTTAATGATATCCTTTCCCAGATATATGAATTACTTGTAGAATCATTTTATTTTTTCCAAAAATTGATTCCAATTGACCAGAAAACGAAATGATAACGACTACGACCAAATTAAACATGCTTTGGGTAAGAAATTGTGCAATAGCTTTCTTATTTGTGAGTCAATTTTCAAGAGGTTTGTTGTATGTACCTCGCCTTAATAAGTTCTTTCCTAAGATGTATGACATATATGGACACTCATCATACTTTTTCCCAAAAAATTGATCACAACCAACCAGAACAATGATCTGATTTTTTGTCGTTTTTCTGGTCGGATGGTATAAAATTTTTCAAAAAGTGCTAGGATGTTTCAAATGAGGCATACATCAGAAGAAAGAGCTCAGTAATGCGGGGTACACGCAACAAACCGTTTGAAAATCGACGCAGAAATAAGAAAGTTATTGCAAAATGTTTTACCTGAAGCGAGGCATTTGTTCTCAGATTTACCCATCCCATCATGCACAATATCCACCGTGTTAATGTTAAGTGTTGAATTTTTGCTATTCTGGGGCCCTATGCTAAAATTGTCAGTCTTTTTCCCTGGTTGAAAAAAAATAGCCCCTCCCCAAACAACACCTGATTTTGACGTCACTAATAGAATGGTCTTGGAAAAGTTTTGGGACAAGGGAAGAAACTGCTGATAATCAGCATTTTGCAGCTATTCGACAAAATCTCGCAACTGCAGCTTTTAACAAAATGCAGCTACGAGGTTTTCGTTGAAAAGCGACGATTTTCTCCTTTTGCCTCAATGCCGACTGAGCTATATTATTCACAAATTACCTTTAGTCACATCAATTGTGTCATCTGCAGCAGCTTTCAAATCTGACCACTCTACACTTTTGTCGTTTGGAAAAGGTAGAATACCCGTAACATTGCCATTTTGAGATTCATAAATCAACGGTTTTTTTGAGCGGCGTCGTTACGTATCAGATTATGATGTACTGAAAGGGTCAAAAGTCTATATCGAGCGTGCACGCATAAAATATACGCGTCGACGTATATACTTTCAACTGCTCGCGTAAATGTTATGCGTCGACGCGCATATTTACGCGTCGACTCATATAATTTACGCGAGCAGTTGAAAAAGTATGCGTTGACGCATAAATTTTACGCGAGCAGGAGTAAAAAATGTGAAACCGAGGCTGGGCAATGAGAGAGGTGGTTAGAACCCTTTCCCTTATACTATAAAATCGATGGATGAAATGAAGGGTCTGATTGGTTAATAGATAAAATACGCGTCGACGCGTATATTTACGCGAGCAGTTGAAAATTTACGCGTCGACACATAAATGTTCAACTGCTCGAGTAAATTTTATGCGTCGTCACGAAAATATACGCATCGACCCATAAAATTTACTAGTCGACGATTGTATTTTATGCGTGCACGCTCTAAATAGACTTTTGACCCATTTGGTACGCCATATCCTATTCCTATTCGGGCGCGGTCGTAAACATTCGGCATTGGAAAGTTCAACCTCCGAATGATTTCGACGTCGCCAGAATAATTCCGACGTTGTGCGAATCTCATTAGGGGTGGACTACCTTAATAATGGATGTTGTGCTTGCACTGGTGCGAGAAATTCCAGGAAACATGATAGTGTGCCCTCACCACCGTATCATGACAGAAGAAAGCAAGAAAGATTTTGAAAACATGATTTATCTCCTAAATGTTTTATTTAGCTTGATCTAGAGTATACGGCTTATAAAACTTCGGTCAATATCACAATAAAAACAATAATTGTATGTAAGATATTTAATTCTTTTGCGTAAATGTTTGACATACTTATACGAACAACATGTTACATTATTTTGTATTTGCATCTAACATTTTACATTTATCATTCTCTCATACACGTTTAACATTCCATAATGTTCAAATTATAAGTTTCGTAAATAGATAATTAACATAAAACATAGAGAGCCTATTGAAGTTTCAGCAATTTTTCTCTTCCCTAAAATTTAACTCATAAATTCAGCTGTGCCTTTAAATTTCATAAATCTAGAAGATTCAGTGTTTTTACAAACTATTTTAAAATACAATGAGAAATGACGGACAAACGTTATTCCTTTTCTCTCAATATTTGATTTTCATATTTTGTTGCGTAATCAATATTCAAAATAATAATATAAAAGGAAAGGAAGAAATTACAATAACTCCTATTTTGGAGTAGGTAGTTTTCACCAACCCATGTTTTTTAGCCTGTCACATATTAGCTAAATGGTAGGCAAACTAAACATCGTAAATAATACCGTTTGAAAAGAATTGAAAAATCTACATATACTGTATATATATTTGATTTCATTTTCACACATTGGCTTTAGCATTTGTTTACCATCGTACATACAGATCTAAACGAGATTCCATTGCTTGTATTGGAAAGCAAATATAAAAAAAACGAAATTATCATTTAATAAGTCAAGATGATTATAATCATACATCTACATTATAAAACTATAATCAGTCTATCTAGTAAATATATACTCCTCACAAAAAGTTAAGCAACAAAGATGCTTTTCTTTCTCAAATGTGTTTTATCACATCTAATGATCTATGTTTTATACAATACACAGTTGGGGTCTTATTACACAAATTACGTTAAATGATTGGGAAAATCATCAAATAATAACAAAGTTACAGATCCTCGAAAACCGTCCCGACGAAACAATGGTGCAAAACGTCACTCGCCAGCAGCTCAGAATGTGTAAAAAGTTGTTTTCCGGCCACTTCAGGCCTTGATCGAGCATCAAGTACCTGGTATGACCCCTACGATGTTCAACACACGCCCGAACACACCTTGGCATCAAGCAGATTTGTCTGTCTAATGTCCGTTGTGGATTGATCCTCCATTCTTCCTGCAAGACCGGTTGCAGTTCATCCAGAGTCTGTTGGCGAACATGCTGACCATAGACACGCCCTCAAAGAATGTCCTATGTTTGTTCTATCGAATTAAGGTCTAGAGACGTAGCAGGCCGGTCTAAATGTCTGATGTTGTTGGTCCACAGAACTTCAGTCACAATTCCAGAACGATAGGGACGGGCATTACCTTCCATTAACATAACAGTTGGATCTGTTTACTGTTCCAGAAGAATGATAACAGGCGTGATGATCTCGTAAATGCACCTTACACCATTCATTGGACCTCGTCTGATGACAATCAGCTCCGTTCTGTGGCAAATACTGATACCTCTCCAGACCATCAAACCCCCACGCCATATTGGTCGTGTTCAGCGATGTTACAGTCGGCAAACCGTTCATTACCGTTTCTCCACACACGTGTCATGCCATCATTAGAATCAAGGCAGAATCTTGACGAGTCAGTTAAAGCTACTATATCCCAGATTTGGACCCAAAAATTGTCAAATACAAACGAAATGTACACTTTTTAAGCTTTATATGACCTGATTAAATGGTTACGACAAACTATTGAAGCAACGACTCATTTTTTCGCAATTTGATACCAAATTCATGAAGCGATATCGAAAGTAGGTCAAAACAGTAGGACATGCGACTTTCTTAAATGACGTCACAACCTACATGATGACGTCATATTGAAATTCAAGTATGAATCTCGTTTGAATCACGGTCCGCGCTGTATGCGCATGTGCAACAATTTCAAAATAATTCTAACCCCATCAGTGATGGGGTTGAATTTAGGTTTGGATTCTCCCTAAATTCAGCTATCTGTCTTGTAATTTCGGCTCATTCTCTGTCTGAATCGCATATTATTAACCATCCCGAGGTTGTCAACACAAAAGTTTTGCATATTTTTTCAAAAAATTTCATTTTTTGCAATTAGACCATCTGTTACCGTCGCCCTTTAAGAGTTTATGACGCCAACGAGTGACCCTCAGTTTTGATGTTGATGTTCCAATATTTATCTTTGCCGTCGATGTTTTTGGGGAAGTTGGATCCGTTGAAGTGGTATCGTGGACCTTAGACTTTCTTTGTGAAACATGTTCCTCACGGTTTGGATGGAAAGTCTGTTTCTTGACACCCTCTGAAGGTCATTTTCCAGCGACCTGGCCGTTGTAAGCCAGTTCCTACGGACTAAGGTTGCAACGTTACGGTCTTCACAAGGTGTTGTTACTGCTAGACGACCTGAACGTGGTCTCTCTGACATCTGTCCAGCTAGATTGTATCGGGTTATTGCTCTTCAGTCAATACTGCGATGAAAATTTAAGTGAATGGCAGCAGCAGTCTTGGTTGCCCCACCCCGTAGCATTCCAACAATTTGAGCCACTTCATTTGGAGTCAAGTGACGTATTGGCATGATTCAAATGTTGATGACATCAAAGTTGTCAAATTGACGCATTTAAGCACATACGGAGCTAATGCCAAGTTTGAAATCCGTACATGCGACACATTTTGCATGCATGTTTTGGGGGTGAGTGTGTTCTAATCACGTGATAGCTGTTATTGGAAACGATAACATTCAGTATTCTTTTAAGTGTATTTAAGCATAGATATGGCTGTCCGAATAACAAATCTGTGCAAACATTTCCGCGTGTTTAAAAAGAATATTGAGAGAATTACTTTTGTTGCTTAACTTTTTGTGAGGAGTATATAATAAAAACCCACTTCTTATAACTTTCTCATAAGATTTTAATGGACGTATATATATTTTAATTCTCTTTCAACTCTATCTCTCTCTTTCCCTCTCTCACTCTTACGTGAAACATGAATTGGATAAACGTAAAAAAAACTTAATATAACACAAGTTTTGTGGATTGGACAACAAAGGTGGGTGGCTCTGAATTAATGACAAAAAGGCTGGACATATAAATGCAAACTAGGGACAAAGTTTATCTAAAATAACAATTTTGTATTAGAATAAAGCATTTTCATGAAAAGTTACAGGGTTGAAATAGGTATTGGGGGTAAAACTCAATGGAGTAGAGTGGAAATTATGTATGTACGAGTATAAAACAAAATAAAATGGTATTTCATAGACGTGAACGTGGAAGTTTTTCTGAAATTTTGTAGTGTAGAATCTAGATCTCAAGTATGAATTAATAAAAAACGAAGACAAGATCTTCAACAATATGCAACAATACGGACACGAATCATTAGAAAGAAAGTATTGTGAAAAAAGCGTGACGGAAAAACGACTTCCAAACTCTAGTATGTTCTATCGTTACTATAACATAGTTCCACCGTTACCATGGTAACCACAGAACATCACGTGATGTGTAGTCAAGATGAAGTATAAATCCACACACAAAAATTGACAGTGACGTAGTTTTGTGTTTACTATTTCTAAAACAATAAACTCTTCTCATTTGTTCCGTTTACAATGTGCACGTGATAAATGAACAGGTTGATTGGTTTAGAATCAGTAAACACAAAACTACGTCACTGTCAATTTTTGTGTGTGGATTTATAGTGTGTATGTTGTATGTTTGTATGTGTGTACAGTAGAAGGGTGGGTGTGGATGTTTATGTCAGTACATGGACCACAGTAACAACGTTATGTAGAGATGACCGCCAATGACTAAAATATAGTTTGTTGTTTATAAAACACAAACTGACTGGTCCCCGTGTATAATCTGTATCCAGACTTAATGGTTCATATTCACGTAAGTCTGGAGACAGTTTATACACTTTGTTCCACCAACCACACAGATATACCACACCGCTATTGGGGTCCACGCTGATCCCAGCCGGTACCGACCTTTCTAGTATGAGTTCAGAAATAGTTTTCCCGTCCTCCACATTTATACACAATACTTTGACTTTATCCGGAATAGACAAATAGACTCGTCCTTTATAAACTGTCAGGTCCTCAATATCCGGATCAGATAAACCAGGAATCTGTACAACTTTAAGCTTGTCCCCCTCTGTAGACAAAATGTCGATAGAATAACGAGATCCAGACTCGACATGTTGCTCACAGAGGGTAAAAATCTTGTCTTCACTAAAATCAATTGACTGACATTCTTTATCCATTTTTATTGTTTTTATTTTGACTGCCGGAGTTTTATTCACGTCTATAAACCATATTTGTTTTATACGCGGAAAAGTTACAGCCAACAAACAGTATTTATCCGGCTCATCTCGGGCTGCTCCAGAAACATACCGAACTTTTTCCTTCATAAAAGATCTTATCAGTATTTCCCAGCGGGGAGTATACGCAGACGCGAGACCGTCTTATCTATGCGAGACGGAGCAGAATTTTACATTGAAACAAAGAAGGATTTAATTTTGTTTGAGCCATAACTCATTTAATATCTAATTGCCAATATTATCTCTGTTATGACGATAAACTTTAATTTTTTAGCTTCTCAATGGTATGTTTTCTACCTCTCTAGTGCAATTCCTTCTTGCTTCCAAATCATTTTGAAAATGACCATGTTAGTCCCCTATATACTCTATATAGATTGTTGGAAAATGTTGTTATGTAGCAACTTTACGGTGTATTTTATGCACTTTTCTTTTAAAACTGAATATTATCTCTGTTATGATTAGACACAACAACTTTCAACGATTGCAATGGTGTAAATATACTCAAAATAATTTATCGTCTTCTTGCTTCCAATTTCGTTTAAAAACGCTGTAGATGCAATTCTGCAACAAAGGCAAAAATGACTAAGATCGAGATTAACATAATATTCTATAAGTTAACCCAATTCCGCGTACGAGACTAGTATTTTGTATGCAGGCCAACGGTCAATTGAGAGAATTGTGTTTTTACCTTTTTTCTTTTGTCTCTATATTTTCTTTGTTATATTAAACACTAATTTTATCCTTATTGATATACATTTTGTTGTCTACGGTTATGATAAGTTCTAAATCTAAAGTTATAAAAATGTTTTAGTAGATTTCAAAATGTATTAATAATAATTTATAAAGTTTTTCGTTGGGCAGGAATGCTCTATAACTTTAATGGATAACCGCTGAAAAACAAGAAATTGAATTCGGTTTGAAGCAGAGAGGGTTGCAATTAAATGTCAGGGATTTGATAGATGTAGATTTTCTAAAATCAGTTCATGAAAAAGTTATTGGCGACCAAATAAAATTTACTTGGTCGCCGATATTTTTTCAATTCTTTTTTAAATTATCTACCGCAGCACCTGGCAGATTCCCGACACTTTTTAGTTTCCTCTGCTTCAATTTAATTTCAAATCGGACACGTTTAAATTTTTGAAATTGTTCTGTGATTGTTGGGTCACGTTATCACACGTCGTGGACATGCTGTGATATTGATAAGGACCCTGGGCCATAATTATATTCATATGGTGTTGTTTATTCCACTGCAAAATGACAATGCTAATTAAGGGGGAATGCTCCAGTTTTTCGGAACACTCGGTCTTTACTGTAATAAATTAAATGTTTCGTACCAATATGTTTCGCTACCATATTTTCAATATTATAGCACATCATTACATGCTATCATTTTTAATTGTTGCTGATAAGCGAAAAACAAGCCTTTACAGTTGAGAAAGAATTAGCAAATTCCATGTAGGCGGGCCTACATTTGAACTGTTGTCCACATCAGTTTGTTTAACCCTTTCCCAAACAACAAAATTTTAGGGTGATCCACTTTAAAAACTGCCACAAATGACGAAATGGATTTTATTAAAGATAGGATTTGTGTAAAAATGGCACAGAGAATATTTAGACAAAAGGAGAAACTGCTGGTTATCAGCAGTTTCTTCTTTTGTTTCAATGTTTCCCAAGCCTGTACTATTAAGGACGTCAAAACCAGGTCTTGTTTGGGAGAGGGTTAATCTTAAAACAAAAATATACATTTCTCGTAAACGGCGCAATATTTGGCTTGAAATTTTCAGTCAGAAAATATACTCTTTCAGATAAAAATAAAAGTAAAATTTATGAAAAATTGTCTGTGAAATATCACTTTAATCACGGTGGATAATCACATGGCTCAGAATTTCAGAAAATCTTCAATATTTTTATTAATACTTGACCAATTTAAATTCGGTTTGAGGCAAAGAGGTGGGAGAATGCCAGGAATTAGCTGGATGTCGTGGATTTTTGAAAAGTCAACTGAAAAAGAGGTAATTGGAGATAAACCAAAACTTTTGGTCGATCTTCAATAACGTTTTTATAAGGTCTTTAATAATCCACCACGTCTGACTAATGCGTGACGTCTGTCCACTCTTTCTACTTCAAACCGAATTTCTGAATCAATTTGATTAAACAAAAAATGTAGCCACGAGACCAAAGTTCGATGAGCGTACACAATTTGTTGGAGTATTTTAAGCAGGTATTTGTCAACGAAAATGTGCGAGATGTTTAAATGTAAACCAATCGACGATTTTTCACTTTCATTAACGTAGCCAAACTACAGGGATTGCTGCTGAGCATCAGCGTCCTGATCAGCCGTTTATAACAAGCTAACGGCAAGATAATAACATACGTCGACGTCACTTACGTAATTGATTTACAACAACGTTTCCAACTGAAATTGTAATACAAACATGTTGCTTCTGATAAACTCGTGCCAGAACAGTGAATTTACGAATAAGATATTGCGTTTTTTAGATTGGGCTATTTATAGCCCAATCTATTAAAACCAGTTTTTCACTCCAGACATCACTCCAGACACTACGTTCTAAACCTAACCCGCTGAGCTATGTGTTCAAGCCAAACTATGTTATTTCAAACACCACAGAAACATCCTTTATCAGTCAATATCTTCAAAGTTTTTCATCTCTTTCACTTTTGCGACAAATAAGGAGAGGGTTAATTATAACATTTGATGAAATTTTCCCCTAAATTAAATACCGATTAGTATTTTCAGCGTTTTTACAATCTTATCCGTTGAGTAAAGAGCTTGAAAGCAAAATAGTGTAACTCTCAGATAAATTCCATATAGTTACAATATTACTGCTCTGACTTTCAATTGTAGTTTCCTAGTGAATGCATTGCCAGGTGTTTAACTGGGTCACTGCTTGACACTGCCGCTGTGTGTATTTATACCCTTAGCCCATTCACTAGATACAATGTGTGCGCTTTAAATACCCATTCCTATATTCTGACACCTTTAGGTTCCCATGAAATATTATGTGTTTGGAAAACATGGTAGAAAATGAAGACATGGTTGTGAAAAGCTAGTTCTTCATTTCCCACAATATTTTCTTCTCAGAAAGACCAAACAAAGTAACGATTTATTTGCTTGAAATTGGGTTAAGGATTTATTCTGCATTGATTGCTTTATCTTTATTGTTTTTTAAATCAGTGTGTTAAAGGCTCTTCCAAACGACAATATCTTAGAGTGGTTCAAATTAGAAAGAGTTGCAGACGACGAAACGGGTGGGGTGACAATAAAGATGAAATCATGTTATGTACAATGAAGCACTGAAAACATTGGGACAAAGGAGAAATTTCCGGTTATCTTTGTATGTTTCATATTATTTGCTTCACAACAATGTCTTGTTTGGAAAAGGACGAATGGTTCGAGGCTATAGAGTATAAACACTTTGATTTTAAATTATGTTAATCAAAGTAAAATCATCGTCTTAAATTTGCCGTTTTGTAGAATTTTAACATTTTTACCACATATACTGTTCTTAGACTGATCATTTGATCCAATGAACAAGTGCATTCTATTTAATTGAAATATGTTTGCAGACCGAGTTGCAGATCAGAGATCAGTTAGGCTAAGCCTCTATAATGGGTCCGTACTTGGTATTATTCTGATTAGCTAAGAATAAGAATAATTCAACATGTTGATTTAATGTAAAATCCGGTAAAGTGTAACATTTCCTTTTCCCAAACAGCCTCACCTTTTGGATTCACCTGGAGGGTGTACATTCAACTTGTTTTTATCACCTATGCACGTTTGCCTACACATTGATTAACCATTTTCCAAACGATGACGCCTTTTTACTAGCTTCATAGAAAATGCTTAAATAACCATCGAATAGAGAATGGGGCAATTTTGCAAATCAGCATATTGTCCTTTTGTCACAATATCAATTTCTCAGTGATGCCCAATCTACAGTGCTGACAGCACTTTGATTACTACTGGCGATTATGTCCGTGACAGATCGTTACAGAAAGTCATCGTTAGATCAGGGTGCGTTGGACCTAGACACACTGAAAAACGGAAGCAAAAACTTTTGAATACTCTCCAGCAATATATGGTTCATAATTCAAGCCCAAATAAAAGATTTTGTTTAAACTGAAGGGTCAACGAGGCGACGACTGTGGAACGTTTTTGATACCCAGAGCGGAATTACTCGTTATTAGATAGAGAAAACTGACACAATCCTCACACCACCTCTCTTTAGATGACTATATCTCAGCCATTGAATCGAATTTTTGTCTGAAATTTTCAGGAAATGTTGGGAAGATGTCAAGCTTTTGTTTGATATACAATACTACATAGTTGGTTTTGCTTTTTGCATATTATTACCGAATGAACTTCAGTTGTGCGTTTTTAAAGTCAGTCAGTATATAAAGGTTAGCATTTCAAACTCGACTTTCTCGAAAGTGTAAAAATGTCGATTACAACGTTCTAATATTTGTGCTTCTACATTATGGTACACAAAGACTTTCCATCAACCAGTGAGTTACAGCATTGCCTCTGTTTGTAATTGAATTCGAGTCAATATTGAATGGTTTCGAATGAATAATTTCGATGACGTTAAGACCAGTTATTGATGTGTACTTTAACAGATTTAGTAATGGTTTTCTGAAATAGTTGTCACGTGATTCCCCGTCGTTAAGAAGAACGTTTGATTGAAATTGAAATTCGTAATTCGCCCGACGAGTTGGTCTTACTTTTCGCGATATATTGATATTCTTTTGCAGAACATACTGTGGTCAGGTGGTGACTGCATTCAATTAGATAGTAGAGCTTTTGGCAATGAAACAAACGGCAGACCCCCTGTAGAGGTCGGTCCGACAGATTAACGAACGGTTTCACACAGATAAGCAGATAAGAGCGACTGTCTCCAATTTACATCTTTAATTGGAAGAGATCATGAAGACTTATACCAAACGATCCTATTTTAAAATATTTCCGAAAAATTACTTCTAGTTATTAATACGTAATTGACACCTATGATTTGATGAAACTGATCATAGTTGTCCAAGAAATACAAACTTACGTAGGAAAGCATAGGCATATACTTTGACAAAATCAGCTTTCCCAGAAAATACTGTAAATAGAACACTGCTAACAATTCATTGTTTGGATGAGCAAGATTTCGTTGCTGAAGCTTAAATGATCTAGCGTTAAAGAGTTTTTGGACAGTACTGTCATCGACAAAATTCCTAATATATGCCTGCCATTGGGTAAGATTTACAGAATTCAAAACCATATCGAATGAACGAATAAATGAATGAATAAATGAATGAATGAATGGATGAATGAATGATCCATTTGTCAATCAAACAAACCAGCAATCATGCCAGCAAAGCAAGCTTACGGTAACGCTAATGTATAAGCCATACTGACTCTAAATATCTTATCGAGAATCGAGATTGTCGATCTGTTCAAAGATATAATGTAATGTAATGATAACCTGTCCCAAATTATGCCAAAACACGGTCGATAAGGGAACAAACTCGCATAACAATTTTGGCTTATCAGCAAACTTTGCAGAGTATTATCCCTTGTTGAATGAAGGAAAAAGTTCCACATGTATCAGTTTTACTGCCGGACGCTGAGTCCTGATCAGTAGATTTTTGTTGAACCTTTATTTCTGTAACATCCCAAGGTTTTGACCCAAACTTTATGTATCGTAGCAACGTATTTGAGACAGTACAGAATATTGTAATACAATAATTATAATAATCCACAGCCACCCACCTTTTGTTCTCCAATCCACATAACCCAGTTATCCTACAATCACGTTTATTCAATTCATGTTTCACATTTACTTGTCCAATCACCTCAACAGACTCGCCATCTAAATCTCCTCCTTTTACCTCAAACTTTCCCCTCATTCCCAAAACAAAATAATTTGCTTTTTCCGATCTCTCACTTTCCTCATGTTTTCTCTTGACTAATTCATGCGTTTTATTGTGCATTTTTAAGCATTTCTCACACAAATACTCACCACACAAATAGCATAGATACAAACTAACAGTAAAAACAGATTTCCCCATACAAATATCACAACTATGTATTTGTTTTGGAGAATCTGATCTTCTCTTTTGTGTGAGATTTATAGGGACTTCACGAAACTCGTTTTCCCACAATTCTTCCGGTTTTTCTTCATCACCTTTCATGCCTCTCAGCTTATTGAACAGGCGGGTAACTCGTCCTGGATAAGATTCGGCCATTGTCGCAGATATAGATCTACAAATGAACAATATAAGACCTGCATACAGTAAGCAATAAAAAGACAGATAGAAAGATAGAAAGAAAAGTAAGATAGATGGATGAACGCAATAGAGAAGGGAAAAAGCGAGAAAATGTAGGACAAAATAATATAAACTAATAAATCCTGGATCTGGGAAAAATAACATTTGACAAGAACTGTGATCTAGATCAGCCTGTACATAGACACAATCTGATCCAGACCCATATCCTTCCCTCATAGCTTTGTTACCTTTAGCAACTGTATGTAAGAAGCTTGGGTCCTGATTAAACTCTAACTTTATATAATTTAAAAGTCAATATGTCGATATCGAAGCAATGTAGTCTAAAATACTACTAGACTATGACTCCTTTTCCAGATATGATTAAACTAGATCTAATCTATATGTGCCGGTATATGAAAAAAGACTCTTTATAGATCTAGTAGTTAAGAATAGATTTAATACCGTGTTCTATATCACCATAGTTTATCAGTGATTGTGTTCGGAAATGAATAAGAAAAGTTTGAAAACCTACCGTAATAAATATAAACACCAAAATCTGTAGACAGTCGAATAAATCTTTCTTTTTTATGCTGAAAAAATAAAGAGAACGAAATAAGTATGTAAATAGCATCGTTCATTGCAAATAAAAATGGGCCTTCTGGCAAGTTCTGGCTTCCGACATGAAAACAAACAACAAAACATCCCTATTGATCTTTGTCCGACTGTGTGAACTTTGTAGGTTGAAAGCGTTTACGTGTTTCTATCACTTCTTAGTTTGATCTTATTCAGGTTTACATAATTAGATTTTTTCGCTGTAGTTTAAACAAGGTAATGTAAGGTAGAAGACCCATAATTAGCACAAAAGAGCCAGCGGCGAAATTTGATAAATGACAGTAATTTCTAACTTGTGTTACATTTCCATTTCAAATACAAACATAAGCATTTTATACGGTTTAGAATTTCGAATCCATGCATAATTATGAAAATATTTGACAAAAATGTTCAAAATTACCTCCCTTGCATATATGAATATAGAATAAAATGATATTTTTAAATCATTTTCTTCTTGAAGTATAATCTTGAAACCAGGCACGGTGAATCAACTCATATGAATTGTAATTACATGTGTGTATAATTTGATGCATTTCGTATGGCTAGAAAGTGGTGTTTTTCATTATGGGTCTTCCACCTTAAGTATTCACCGGATAATCAGGCGAGGTCGAATTGTGGATCCAGACTGACAGAGATCTAGGATCTACATGTCTTTTTCAAAATTATTCGGTTAATCTGATGCTTTAGATCTAGATCTTTTTTTCACTTGGCAAAACAAAAAATATAGATATCTAGACTTACATCAGTTTCTGAGCGTACAAATGTTGAGATTCCTTTAACTCTCTTATCCTCTCTGATAGATGAAAAGTGTAGATATTTATTTAGATCTAATCTGAAATGTAAGAAAGAAAATATAAAATATTGTATGGAAAGTTGTAGATCTAGACATATCTAGCCATACCCAAACAAGTCCTGGTTAAGTTTGGAAAACATTCAGAGAAAAGAAGAAATTGCTGATAATCGTGGGTCTAGATCTTCTCTAGATCTATAGGCCTATAATCTAGATCTATCTAGTTTGAGATAGAGCAAGATCTAGATAGATCTAGATCTAAAATAGATCTAGATATAATCAAGACTTTTAGATATAGATCTATAACGTTGATCTTCAACCTAACCCTAACCTTATATTTCTTTTACTGCTCTAAATCTAGGTCTACTTTATTCTAGATCTAGATTTAAAATAGATTAGATTGACTAGATCTAATACAATCATCTAGATTTTCAATATGTAAATAAACAATCTCTAGATCTAGATCTAGATCTTAAACTTTTGAAACAATCGTGGAAAGAATATACATGTAGATCTAAAAATTACCATTGCAAATATGAATCGTAGAACATCATAAGGATTCACATATAACCATTCGAGACGTTTATCTCAATCTATAAACAAACCCAGAGGTAACGCTCTCGTGTTACTGTTGAAAAAATACGTCACGTATTGACGTCACAATTATTCGAATAGAAACAGCGCATCAGAACTAAAGTTTAACCGTCTACCAGACTGTAAATTTTTATAATGTTCCTCACAACATTTAGTCCTAATCAAATTTATATTTTTGTTCTGATTTGAAATATACTGAACAAAAGTGAAAACGCTACACCTGCATTGCTTGTCATATTTCTTCTAAAAACAACAAGTAAAAAAATCAAATGACAATGTTTTGCATTGTTCATTGACTCGGCTGTGCCAAGCACTTAACGTTTTGTGGATTTTAATAACAGGGATGAAACACGGACCCTGTTAATGTGAGAGGGGTCCGTTTTTTAAGGTATACAATTTGAACGGAAATTTTACACAATTTAAACCCTCAGAAATCTGAGCAGAAGAATGCAAACTATGCCAGACTGCACGGAATGGTAGTCTGACCAGTCACCAGACAGGAAATGTAAAGAAGCTTGCATAATATTATTTCATCGTTCAGAAAATGATGTTTGAAAAGCAATATTTTCATTATGTTCCAAAGTTTGAAAATTTTACAATGAAATCTCAATAGGAAATTGAAATCGCTATCGCATTGACATCTGAAAATAATCCTTGTCGAAGAAAAGGTTCTAAAATGCCCTGTTATGTATGTATGATGTTGCAAGAAAAACATTCGAAAACCGTGATAAATTTGTGAATACCAAACATCTTAAATTCCCTATTTGTTTATGCCAAAGGGAGTTAATTCGCAAAATTGACGGATTATACCTTGATTTAAGAGCTTGCTACAAAAGATACGTGTGATTTTAAGTGTTTTTTTTTTGGCAAACCAGATATGAACTATTCTGAAAAAAAATAATGAGGCGTTTTCTGCGCATGCGCATTTGCGACATTAGATGAAATTTGCTCTAAACGCATTAAGGGCTGTAACTCTGATATTAAAGGAGATAGGACAATGGAATTTCGATAAAACGATTGCTGAAAGCCAGAGAAATAACGTCAAAATATATTTTGTACCATTAGTTCGATGCTTTTCCAGAAATAAAAAATCTTGCAGCGTAGCGTTTTCACTTTTGTTCAGTATAGAATATAGTGTAGGAGATAAAAAAAAACTTGTCAGATGCAGTTTCTTCATTTTTAACAATGTTTTCCATGTTTTTTTTATCTTTTGAGGCATCAAAGAGCGTAAATAGAGATCTAGATCTAGATCTATATGGAAATAGTTTAAATAATACAAGATGACATCACCTTAATTTAAACAGTAGAGTCTGTTCCATTATGTTTCATTTGACTTGGAGGCCGCGGCCATAACGGAATACGAATTCGACACCTATCTACGACACAAAGTGTGTTGAAATAGGCTTGGAAATGTTCTTTCCGTGTAGATTCTAAATTTGTATCGGTGTCATAGACCTATGCACTTAGCTGCGGAAATTAGTCGGAAAGCCAGATCTGTTAAATGATGTTGCTCTATATATATCGCTGCTTTTTAACAAAAACTTTGTAACTGCAGCTTCAAACAAGCTGCAACTACGAGGTTTTCGTTGAAAGGTGACGATATTCAAAATTGACCGGTTTTGAATAATAAAAGAGCTTGAGTTTTAGAAAAGGATCTTGATCAGACTGATCTGAGTTCATCTTGGTCAAACACCTTGCCCACCTTGATCTCAGATCAGTCTAATCAAGATCTATACTGTTCCCAAAAAAGTGAAAACGTATTCCTAGCAAATTTTCGAAAGCAACAAGGACAAAAATAGTAGGCATAATAAATGGCATAAATAAAGCCTAATCTAGATCTAGAGCCCCTGGTTACTTTTTCAAGAACACGGCTTAAGTAGCCTGTAGACATAACTTATCAAAAATTCTTAACTTAAGAAAAATATGTGTGCCTAAATGGTAAAAGCCTTCAAATACTGAATTGTGAGTGCTTTTTGTCTTGTTGAATACGGTATGTGGGCTAACTCACATCGCTATGTATGTAGGTTAATTGAGTAAAATCTTGAAAATAAAAGAATCCAAATAATTGATGCCAAAGATAATGCATGTGTATTTTATCGTTTATTAAATATAAAAGGAGAAATTGAAAAATATTAACAATATTTATTTTTCCCTCTCTCTTTTTTTCCATGAAACGTTTCTAGAAGAAACGTTCAATTAGATGTCGTTTGGAAAAGGGTTAACTAGATCATTTCGAGTCACCATTATATGAAGAAAACGAAAATGAAAAAAAAAGAAAACATTTAACGATACAATGATCGGTCTATTTAGCTAGTCGTTAACATTTATATACAACTTGAGTGTTTTCATGTTTTCCGGATTCTCATTTTTTAAGATCTACTCCTTTCCCAAACAAGACTATGGGTTCGTTCTTTAGAGCGATAAGTTTTAAGATATAATAAGGTGTTGTGTTTTTACTTTTAAAATAAAGCGTTCTTTAGAGCGAGTTTTTAAGCCATCCAATGGGAGCGCCATTACCATTTTCTTCTTATATACTGAGCAAAAGAAGTTTAGCACATTTTTAACACATTATTTTTTCAGTTTATGATTATTAAATGAACATTGCTTTATGCTGTTCAGCTGGCCCGATCGACAACCATTACGCATACAGTGCATGTGAAGAGTGAATATTCAGTGTATTGGACAAAGTCCAGATTAGCAAAAGTCACGTGTGGCACGTGTGCAGTGACATCGATAATGTCTAGCTTGTCCAAAACACACGATTACACAGATCTGTTAGCAGAATCAATTTAACTGTTACAAGTTCTTTAAAATTGATTATGGGAAGGCCAGAAATGATGACGTAAGTTCGACGTCCGATAGCTCTTTGTATGCTCCAAGCAGGTATGTCTGTTAGAGATGTCGCTTTGCATTTCAATTGGCTCGAATTGACAATTACGCGCCTATGGCACTTGGTTTATGCAACTTTAGCCAACAACGACCTACCTAAATCTTGCAGACCGTGTAAAACGACGTTCAGGGAGAATCGTTTCACAGCGACGTCCTGACGACGTTTCGAATTCCTGTCTTGTAAGAATTTAGTGCTACTCCTCCAGAACGTCACAGGGTATACCGTTAGTGACCAGACTGTCCGGAGCAGGCTCTGCACAACTTTCATCAGGGTCCTCCGATCTTACACCAATGACGTTAAGCATCGATAGGCAAGGCGTCAGTGGGTATGGATACATCGATATTGATTCAGGAGACATTGGACTGATGTCCAGACGAATCTCATTTACGTGTCATTAACTGACGGCAGGATTTGTGGTTGGAGAAGATGTGTAACGCTTGATACCAATAACGTCATCATTGAGACTGTTACGTCGAGGGTAGCGTCATTTTTTGCAGCAACAGTCAAACAGACCTCATTTCAGTTAATGGCAACCAAACGGTGCAAGGGTACTGCAATGAAATTATCCAACCTGGCTCTGGACCGTCTTACAACGACACAACGTTGTGATATTTCAATAAGATAATCACCGCCCACTTACTCCAAGGAACACACAGAATGATCTACGCCTGAACTGCTAAATCACCAGCAAAAGAACACATAAAAAACATTGTTGGACGTCAGGCTAGAGAAAGTAATGACGTCTGTAACGTCAATGGCATTGAGCGTCATCTGCAGTATGAATGGGCACAATCCATTCTATGTGGTCAGGAAGCTTGTCTGCAACATGGGAAGACATTGAATGGCGGTCCTAGCTGCTTATGCTGGATATTCGCGTCATTGAAATTTGCTTAACTTTCGATATCTGACCCCTGTGCACTTTAACGTAAGATACCTAAATAACGCTTAGAAATTTTGAAACAAAATTTTCAGGAAGCGCCAGAAAAATGAATTTTCAAACACATTAGTGTTTTCTTTTTCAGGATTTTGGAATAGTTTTTGACTAGGTAAAACATTTGCCGAGTGTGCTAAACTTTTTTTGCGTAGTATAGAACATTTCGTCGGCCAATTCTATAGAAACAAAATGTAAGAGAATTGGTTGAGTTGTTCCGAATACTCCAAAACGTTGTAATCGCAGTTTGATACCTCGCTCGGAATCCTGAAACTTTATCTAAAACAATTTAACGTATACAACCCATCATTAGCACCAAAGAGCCAGAGGCGAAATTTGAAAAGTGCCAGTAATTCCTAAACTATGTTACATTTTCATTCTAAATACAAAGATAAGCATTTTGAACGGCTTAGAATGTTGAGTTAATGCATACATTTGGAAATATTTGAGATAAATGTTCAAATTACCTCCCTTGCATATGAATATAGAGTAAAAAATATTTGTAAATTATTTTCTACTTGAAGCATTATCTTGAAATCCGGCACGGTGAATCAACTTATTTGAAGTTTATTTACAGTGTGTTTAATTTGATGCATGTCGCATTGCTAGAAAGTGGTGTTTCAATGATGGGTCATAATTTTTACCTTAACATGATGTCTTAAAAAATCTGAATTTGAAGAACACGACTCAATAAAATTACTTAGTGCGAATATTTCGCTTGGCATTATCTTGAAAATGTATCATTTCAGAAACAAATATCTAAGCAATTTTGCATGTTAGTACTTATGCTTTATAAGCACCTCAAGTAGTAAAGCAAAACATCGTTAAACGTGAAAGTGCACCTACGAGATTAATAACACAAAACTGTCTTGTTCTGCCGCTATACGGCTAAATTGTTAGAGCACTACACCCGAAACATTTGTCGAAAAAAGGTCGTGGGTTCTATTCCTACTGAGGGGCAGGTGTGGCATTGGGCAAGACACTAAAACATGGGTGGATCATTTCGGTCTAAGGGAACTTCGACTGATGCTCATTTAGTCCTTTATAACAATAATTGTATCAAACATTACCTACCCGCATATTTTATTTATAGTAATATTTTTGGGAAACATTGGCCTTGATAGATAGTGAAAAATTTAGTACCATCACTAAATTTCCTTTCTTTTGACCCTAAAAATCTAGCATTGGTCCCGGCAAAGGTCCAATGTTACTTCCAGGCATAAATCCTTATTAAACAATTAAACTACAGAAGTAGGCTTTTGCATTATGTTTGATCGTTTATAGACTTTAGATCATGAAGTATATTACATAGATCATATTCAAAGCGTATGCAAAATGTTCACAAACTTTATGTAATTATGTCGTAATGTAAGCCTTTACAGGTCAGGCAAAGCCAAAATTTTGCCCACTGAAAACAAAACCGTATTTCAATATGTTATAATATTTTCAGGAAAAAATTCACCGAGAAATGGACGAAAACGCATCTTTAACCCAATTCAACATTTTTACACTTTTTGGTGCCCTGCAAGAGAAATGCTTAGGCAAACTTTGTGGGAAATAAAGTAATCTATTTAAGGAATGAATGCAATTTTATTTTTTCATGCAGCTATGAAAAATAAAATCTAATCACATTGTATGAATCCGCGAAGCGGTTCATACAAAAGTGTGATTAGATTTTATTTTTCATACCTGCATGAAAAAAATAAAATTACATTCATTTCTTATAATCTAATATTCTGCGATTAAAAAAACAATAAAAACACAACTTTTCATTATTAATTTTCAACAAAAATGGCAGGTTAATAATGCGGCGTAATACAATGTTTGACAGGAAAAAAGTAGTTCCGGCATTTTCTTTTTCATGGAGGTATGAAAAATAATTTTTAACCAATCAGAATGCTGGGATTCAAATGAACTCAACTGATATTAAATTATTATGGTTTCAATACGAGGGTCATCCAATAATAAGTGAGACTGTTGTCATATCTCAAAAACTGTCCGACAGAATTCAATGAAACTTGGCACTCACATGGCCCAACATATTAGCTTTAGCAAAATTGCACCAAATGTTGTTATGGTATTATGTCACATTTATGACGTCACTTCCTGTGACACAAACAATTGTAACGTGGACGCGTCTCATGCGGCGTGGCGGTAGACAAAAATGTGCATGTATAAAAATTGCGTTATTTTAGGACAATACTAGGACCGGGGTATTTCAAAGCTAACTAAAAATTATTTTGGACAAAGTTTTGTTATATAGAGCTGTTTTCTGGTGGGTTCCAAAGTTTATGGACGCAAGGATAAGTACACAGAAGCAACCGACCTCTGATCGGTAAACAGAAGCGAAAAGTGAAGAAAAATATCCAAAAATGGCGATTTATGTTTATGTAAATCAGCACATATCATATGAAAGTTGGTCCTATCTGGGAAAGCAATCAATGTAGAGTATTTTTGTATATTTTAATGGCTATTTTAAGATCTGTCTTTCACCAGAAGCGACAAAAGCTGAACGAACGTTCGACTTTTGTTCTGCATGACGTAAAAAGGCAGGTAGGGTGACGTCACTTTTGACGCTCTATAATTGGGACATTTTACTGAAAACCTCAAAATCTTCTGCACATAAGTCTGTCAGGCTTTGATCATTGTTCTAAATGAAAAGAATCATTGCGACGTGTGCGTTTTGAGGATTTAAATGCATTGCAAGTAGACGTGGCCAGTCCGATGTGGTACATAAACTCTTGTTGCCTAGCAACCGAAATTAGAAGACTTTCCCACTGATTGAATTCTGTCATTAAAAAGGGAAGATCTTATATTGAAGGAATTTAGGGACTTTGAAAGCATACAAGTCAAGATATTTCTTCAATGGGAACAGTCTCACTATTTATTGGATGACCCACGTAATTACAATTTACACATAAGCAAGATCCTTGAAATACCGTTTTATTAGTCCGAAATGAACAGAGATATCAACGTAGATACTACAAACTAAATTGAATGAATCATCAATTATTAAAAGAACCGACAGAAATGTTTGCTATCAGTACCTCTTTATTTTCTCTCATTGCTTTAACCCTTTCCCAAACAAGACCTGGTTTTGACGTCCCTGATAGAAAAGGCTTGTGAAAACATTGAAACAAAAGAAGAAACTGCTGATAACCAGCAGTTTCTCCTTTTGTCTCAATATTTTCTAGGCCATATTTTACACAAATAATATCTTTAATAACACCCATTTTGTCATTTGAGTCAGTTTTTAAAGTGGATCACCCTAGAGTTTCGTCGTTTGGGAAAGGGTTAAGGACACGATGATTGGGGACGTCATAATCATGATGTCCACCAACAGCACGTTGGTCAGTTTGACTGGGAAATAATGCAAAAATGCACCAATGTGAGCTGTCACTCTTAAGTAGAATACCCATAATGTGGCCATTTTAAGATTCATAAAACATCGGATACTTTGGTATGTCGTCGTTACGTATCCGAACTTACTCGGGTGCAGTCGTAAATATTCGGCGATGGAAAGTTCAACCGCCGAATGTTTACGACCGTGCCCGATTGATTCTACCGTCACGCGAATCTCATTAGGGGTATACTACCTTAAAGAGACCTATAACTGGTTGGACATATTTTCACACAATGCACTTCAACAATTTAATATTCCATCAACTTGAAATGGTTGCCTGGCGTCTGCATCTTCTTTTAATTCGGATCTAAATGTTCGTGTATGGTACCTAAATGCTTTACCCTTCCGCACACAAAACAACAGATCTTCACATCCCCAATTGAAAAAAACACACGCAAAAAGAACAAAAATAATATTGACCAGCGTTTTCTCCTTTTACCTCAATACTATACAAAATTCCAATCAACACCCAATATGTCATCTGCATTAGCTTCCGAATTGAATTCGATCTTTGTGACACAAAAAGGCCTTCTATGCGAGGGGGTATAGGTAAATTATCGCTCGTATTTGTTTGTAAAAAGCGCATTTTTAAATCCTGATTATTAAGCCATTTAGACAAGATTTTTCTGTAGAAATGAAACTTTAATATCTGAAGATGCCAAACCCAATCAAGTTTGAGAATTTTCATGCTGGGAATTAATAAAAAAGGGACAACTCTATACAGTGGTGCACATCTTTTCGGGACACAATTGCACGTATTGGGTTTAAACAAATAATGCCTCTTTTCTTCTTTTTATATTAACAATCATACTAACTTTGACATCTTGTTGTCCGCAATAGCATAGGAAGGCTTAACAAAATAATGCTTTTATAATGAAAGACTGCAGGAAAACAAATAAATGACTAGACATATATCACAATGCAACGACAGACAATTAATCGAAATGTACTGGAGGAAAGAAGAAACACAACAACTATTTTTTGTTATTTCTCTTATTTCTTTTATGTTATAGAGTCAAAATTGTTACTGATTATAACAGGGAACTGTATATTGATATTATTGATCCTTTTGTTTACGTTAGAACCTGTCTGACCTGTGAGATAACGTCAAAATAGACGTTTACACGTCTCACGTGCAAACCTTTAAATGCCCAAACTTTAGATAAAACTCTTTGATTTGTGTAGATGCACGTCGACTCGACAAAAGGCAATGATTTTCGTTTGCATTTAATCCCCCATATCATTTGCGACTTATTCAAAGACGACGTCTGGTAGCAATTGTAATGTTTACGAATGAAACATCTCAACTCGCAATTACTGCTGACTTTGGTGTACATCGTTTGACAAAATATTGCTTGAGATAACGTCTTAGAACGAACGGAACAACTGACGGTCGCCAGAAGAGCGGTCGTCAACGTATAACGTCAAGACGTCAAGTCCATAACTTTCGCTTATTTTACCTACGTAAACAAATTCTCTTATCGAAAAAACTGTTGATGCTATTCATGGACATTACAACAATCAAAATTCAGCCAGGAATCGTTAACGTCAAATTAGATTGCGTGCAAGAACGAATTTAACGTTGACGCCAAACCACTCTCACTTAAACGCATATTTATGGCACATACAACCTGTGACCTTGAAGAAATTTTGACACTAGAAAGTCAAATTATGAAGTTTTACTATCCATGGAAAAAAGTACTCGAATGGGAGTGATTTTGAGAAAGACTAAAACAAAGCGTTTGATCAAATTTATTTGTTGTTGCGTTTTTTTCCTTTAGTATATTTCATTTAAGTAAGAAAATAATTACTTTCTACTTAAAAGAACTAGAACTGCCACAGTATATGACTTGATACCCCCACCGCGCAAGCTTTCACTACAACAAAGTGCAATAAGTGTACAAAGTTTAAAGTTGCTAGCACTTATGGTTTAGAAAATATGGTCCGGGCAAAAATGCAAGGGTAAAAACTACAAAAGGTAATAACTCTTAAAGTGGGCATGACATAGTTACGGTTATTTTATATGGCACTTCTCCACAATGAGATCTATAAGTGTACCAAGTTTGAAGTTCCTAGCATTAATGGTTTAGAATATATGTTCTATAACATGACACGTTTTTACTACTAGGGGTTTAATTGTAATATCTTAGTAGTCTGGTGATGAAGCATCTATTAATGAGCAAGATGGATCTTGATTATGCTGTATAAATAAGCAAGCAAATTTAGATACAGGCGTGTCTCGAATGTCACTAGGCAAGGTTTAAATAGTAGTCTGGTAATGATTTGAGAGCAACATGAACCCTAATATTTTGTTGTAAATAATTCCATGAATTCACTTTTGCCATTTGGTAAATGGTTAAACCCTTTATACATAACAACAATTAAAATGTTGGCCGGCATCAGTTATTCTGAGTGGCGCGACGAAATGGATCGCATCTACCAGTTTGATGTTTTGAATATGTAGACGTTAGAAATTCAACGATTATTTGCACGAACTCAAATCCAAATTTGACATCTTTGGTATTTTTAGCTTCCACAAAACTTATTTTATCTGAGAATTCTATATATACAATACAATAGTTAGATGTTCATCGCAATTCATTTCAATATGAATCGATTCGAGCATTTTTTATTTCAAATTAAAAAAATCGTGATCAACAACAACAAAAACTTTACCGAAAAGATGGCATTATTTGTTTCAATAGTAAATATGCAAAATATTTTTAAGTTGAGATTTCTATGGCATAAAATGAACAACATATAATTACCAATTCATAGTTTCAAAAATACATTTTTTATAAACTTATATATACTCAGTTCCAAAAGAAAGTGTGCACTTTTGCGTTTTACCTTTACCTTAATTTTCACAAAGTTAATGGCAATTTAGGGAGTAAAAGTGATATAATACTTCAGATTAGACCTTAAAGAAACTTTGCATCAAAACAGATGTCGATAGAATTGCTCATATTGCATACACAGAGTCAGATCATTATGGCGTTTTTGGTGTTGAGATTTGCACTCCTTACAGATTTTCCGGTGGATAGAGTTACAAGCTTATATGCCGTTGTAGGGTTTGGCAAGGCCGTCCAAGTCATTTCCACCTTAAAGCTTGAACTTTCTTGTAGACGTTACGTGTACGTCAACGTTAGTAATCGCTACGTTAGTAGTCTGGTGAATTGCCGTCGAACGGTGCAATAACGTTCTAAAGCGAATTTGTTTGCCTTTAAGATGCCATACAAATGACCAATTGCTATTAGTACATAAATACCGTACAAATTAAATTTTTCGGAAGGTTTTTGTTCTCACCCGGTTCGGTCTTGCTCAGCAACATTTATTGTAATTCGTTTCACGCTAATGCACTACGTACAAATGTAATGAACATGTGATTATATGCTAAGATATGCCAGCAGGAGTGCAGCGAGTGTAATTTCTGATCGATAACAGCACATGAGGCATACGTAAAACACTAAAAATGCAAAATCGCAATCAAACCGAAAATTCGTGCTTGCTTTGTGATATCTGCATCAAAATATCGTTTGTCAATAGTCTTGAGATGTCTCGTAAAAAATTGCGGTAGACGGTATACTTTTCGAGATATTCAAAATTTAAAAGTGCACACTTTCTTTTGGAACTGAGTATATCACTATCGTTTATTAGAATGACAAGCCTTAACAAAATTTATATGAATTTTTGTACCTCTTCGTGCGAACCCGTTTTTTTTTTTTTTAGTTCGTATGCATTCATGTCTATGTATTTCTTTGGAATGTTACTCTTAACTTTGATATGTAAAGGACTTAAAATACATTTATAAGCCGTATACATTGAATAAGGAAAGATTTTATCCATCTAACCGTGACGTAATTTTGGACAAACAATGGTATTTCGTATGTTTTGTTATAAAATCTCGTAAATACGGCTTGATTCAAGCCGTATTTACGATATTTTATAATAACAGCGACGGTTTATCAAAACATAAAGCGTATCTTAGTCTATTTTTAGTACGAAATCCATTGCCATAAGAAACGATATAATAATGACAACACGTGAAAGCTTGTAAGGCATAATAACTATATTACTTACCAGAATTCTTTCTTGAACACTTTTCTTCAGAATTGTGATAGTTCTCGAATTTATTCGATATAACGTATCTATAAATTATTATTATTTGAAAATTCACAAATTCACAAACCGTGCAAAATATCAAGAAAATTGACAACTAATTACAGTGTTAAAATGATGATAGTGTAAAATACGAAATTGTTGGATACAATTTGTAAGTAAACGTTACTCGTTAAAATAACAGTCACAATACAGACAGTGCCTCAAAGCAGTCCTCGATATTGCGTTTCCAAACCACACAGTTTTCGTTTTAACCAATAGAATTGCTGTATTTAAATTCAAAATTCCATATAAGGCATTTCAATTAAGTTCCGGCTTTGTCATATGACCAATTAGAAGAGTAATCAGAAAATGGGACGCCTCAACATGTGTATTGTAATCCTTGTCTATAAAAAGTAAACATACAGTAATGTTAAACGATAGTTTCTTCAATATTGTAGGACATCGGCCTATAGATTGAGTATTCATACAAGTGAACATTGATGTAAACAAATGGGGTATCAATTTTAAAACTGTCTGAGGATTCTTTGCGACAATAAAATGCTGATGCTAGCTACCTAGTTATACAACACATTTTTTCATGATTGCAAGTCAATATAACTTCACGAAATGTGAATAATTTTCTTACTGGAATAAAGGAGAAAAACAATACTTTCGAATAGGTTTGTCAAGAGCATAAGCCAAGAAAAAAAGTTTTCAACATCGACGGAAGCATTTTCAGTGGTACAAAATATTGACTACTGACAATATATTTATCTTTTCCAAAAACAAAACCTAATATTGACGTCCATGATGTAAAACAGCTCGATAGTATTGAAACTAAAGATGAAACTTGTGATAAATAGCATGATCTCCTTTTGTCTAAACACCTTCTTTGTTATGTTGTGTACAAACATTCTTTCTGTAACGAAATCCATTTTTCTCTCGATTGAAGAAGCCTTCAAATACGAACATTCCAATTTTTACCGTTGAGGGAGTTTGGAAATGGCTTAATCCCTATTACTTACTACTTTTCTTACAAAGTTGAGTTGAATACGTGATTTAAGATAGTAGCCAGGAGAAGGTCATAACATTATGCAACTTTTGTGAACGGAAATATGTCTTTTCAACCTTTCATAATGCTTGATCCACCAATAAAAATTGAGTAAAAAAGTCTCATGCACATGGCTGTGTCACATTGACTAATCTTAGCACTGTATGTAAATGTTGTGTATTTCTAGCCTAAATATATAGATTTAACCGTAGACAATTTGTCAGTAGATCACTTTCTGAAATCATCTGTAGATATGCTGAATCAAAAAATAAAATGTAAGCACAGAGGATAACTGGGATTTCTGTGGTAATTTTGAGCTTTGATAATATGAAATTACTATCAAATTAAAGGTCATTAAATTGCCGTCAAGAAAATGTATTTTGAATTCTATGAAATGGTTATTTACTGTGTTTTCTTAAGATCTATGAGGTAGGAGTCAGTTTATAATTCACAGAACTTGGAGACGAATGTGTGGAGATAAAATAATGCAACTTTCATGCGACTTCTGCTTCAGTATTTATTGTCACATGTCTTCGAAGAATGACGACAAACATGTATGGTCTTATTGGTCAAACATAACGCTTCATGGTAGTGTTTGGAATCTTGTTTTATACATTCATTACATTCATATTGCAAAGTACATGTATATTCCACACCATGAAATTATTTAACTGGACCCTAACATTAACGAACTCCTACAGAAAAGATATTTGCAACTATATCACACGCAGGACTTATTGTTTACGTGCCACGTGTCGATAATGATATGCTTAAAGCATGTCTAACGTTCGATTTTGGCGTTTTAATAATGTGACACACATATGACCTCAAATGCTTTATGGGCGTGCCATTAGTCTTCACCGATTTTGAATGTTGTTACCTAATGAATACTGTACTTTCGCCTTTGCGATGACATTTAAACGGCAGCTACACATGTCTTTTGCCGGTTCCAAACACTCGCAAAATAATTTGTCGTATTTGCTTAGACATGGCATCATTAGCTACAAAAAACATCGAAATCTTATGTCTGATATCCATTTTCACGCTTTGAATACTGATTAAGACGAACAAGTTTATGTTGAAGCGTGTGCTTTGATAGCCACATGCGAAAAGGCGCTTACAGCTTATGGAGATATGTCGGACAGTTTTAACCTCCAAAGTTGCTTCCTATGTAAACAATTAAAAGAAGTTGACTAATTCATTCCGAGTAGAAGTTTGATAAAGTTAACTTCGACAGTTACACAGATATACAAAATAGAAGTATGCACACCCTTTTATTGGACTCAGTATACACATTTGTCGTAATTTAAACCTTTCCCAAATGACAAGAATTTAGGGTAGTCAAATTTAAAAGCTGCCACAGACAACAGAATGGATGTTATTAAAGATATGATTTGTTTATAATATGACAGAGAAAATATTGAGACAAAAGGTGAAACTGCTGGTTATCTGCAGATTCTTCTTTTGTTTCAATGTTTTCCCAAGTCAATTCTATTAGGGACGTCAAAACCAGGTCTTTTTTTGGAAAGGTTTACTCCTTCGGTAGCAAGGCAAATACACATAACAATAACTTGTTTTTAATAATATTTTATGGCAAAGTATAGTTTATCTATAATCTTTGAAAAGGGACCTATATACTAGTTGAGATGCCAACTGATCCAGATCAATCTGAGCATTAGACTCTTATAAAACTGCACTTAGTCACAGGTTGGACTGAAAATATAGTTGTCTTAATTGATTCAAGGGCTCTTTCCACTTATCGGGTCATATAAGCTCGTCAGAAGTTATAATTGGCCAATTAGAACTTTTGAAGAGTGTATTTTCCCACTAAAGACTGGTGGTTTTCTATGAAGTGTTTTCTCCGAAAGCTGTTGATGGTATTTGACAAATAATTAATAAATACTTGATATGATACTTTCATCTTACATGAAGTTTTACGAAGAAAAACAAATACGGAGGATATGTTACCCGTCACGCCAAAATAGACCTTATGAGTCCAAACATCCAAATATGAGAATGAGACCAGACTCAGTAGAGGTCATAATGGTAAAAATGAACATACAGCGATATATGGAAGCCATTCTATAGTAAAAAAGATATTAAAGTGACACGATTCTATCCTGGTCAGTCTGCATAATCACATAAACTCTTTGGGTTTTTTAGAGATATGATATTCTGGACCCGTATTTTAAAAAAAACGTCTTTAATTATTTCTATTATCTTTGCTAAGTTTTTAAGAAATTTCTTCGCTTAAGGGGGAATGCTCCAGTTTCCTATTTTTTTTCCCAATAATAGAATGTATTTATATTTTGTATGTTGAAATAACATGTTATTACCAATTGAAAAATAAAATAAAAATAGATGGTCAGCGGTCTTGTTTGTATATTATAGGCATTCGTATCACATACCCCTACAGCGAAAAAAATGCACAATTTCTTGCACCTGTCCAAGGTCACTAAAATGCTAATAAAATGCTGTATATTCATCGTTTAGTCCCGAAAACGGATTTAAAGTAACGTCTTACATTTACTAAGTACAGAAAACCCAAAATATGTGCCATTATAAACGCGTAAATGTATAAAACAGCATGCTTGCGTGTTCGGTTAGATCAACGAAGCTGGAGTGTTTTATGTCAAAATTTGCATATTTTTGGAAATATTTCAAGTTCTACATAATAGCATTTGATAAAACTCCCTCATTGCATCAAGCAACATGTCCTGGTAATATTTCAAAAAGAAAATGTATAGGTCAGCGCACTAATTAGTGGATTACAGCAATTTTTATCAGCTACACATGAATAAAATGACGCAAAACAGTGGTAACTGCATACACACTTACGACTGTCTTGCTCTAAATAATCGATTTCCATCTTGAGGAAATCAGTTTGGCCTAATAAATACACTTTTACCGTCGAAAATGGTAAATTGTAATGATGTGTTTTATTATTGAAAATATGGTAGCGAAACATATTGGTACGAAACATTTAATTTACTACAGTAATGACCGAGTGTTCCGAAAAACTGGAGCATTCCCCCTTTAAAATTTATTTTGGAAAGATTTAACCCTTAACTAAACAGTGAAAATTCAAATTGTTCTTATTTAGAATCTCTTGCAGACAATATAGTTTGTGTTAGTAAATAGATAATTTGTGTACAAATATAGAAAAAGAAAATATTGAGACGAGAGTAGAAAATGCTGATCATCAGCATTTTCTTCTTTTGCCTCAATGTTTTCCAAAGTTATTTTAATTCTAGACGTCAAAACCAGGTCTTGTTTGGGGAAAGGTTAAGAAGGAAAAAACTAAGCATTTTTTTCTGTTAGTGATATTGTTGATTATTTATTCATTATTGCATTAAGATACAGTAATGTATAGTCCAGTCTCATTAACCCGACACAACTCAATATTCGTCAGTATACACCGTTAGTTGAGCGTATTAAGAAAACATTGCCGAAGTCGGGTCAGATGTCCCGGATTAATGTTGGTGCACTATATTATACATTCAAAGTTAAATGAAAATCGATGCAGAATTTTTGGTTTATTTTAGGTTGGACAGGTATCAATGTGTAAAACTTGTTACTATAAATAGTCTCATATACCATCTGTCACCCCTATTTTCCATTATCAGTCTAGTACCTTATTAGTACAAGAGTTCGAATCGTTTATACACCAAACGTCACAACACACGAGATTATTGACAGAAAACATCCTCGTTCTGCCACGATACCTCAGTGTGCTTGACCCGTAACCTTGACCACAGGTCGTCTGTTCAATTCCCACTCTAGGCGATCTGTGTCCATGGGCAAGACACTTTAAAACTCAAATCCACACATTGATACTTTTTGACGCCTACTACATAAAAGGGTAAGCAAACATTGTGGACAATTATAAAAACGCTTGTGACAAGCAATTTTTGCATTTTTCACAGTGTTGTTTACCGTCTACTAATAGTTAAGCGTCCTGGTTTTGACCAATGTAAGCTTTGAAAACATTGAGGCAAAAGAAAGAAACGTCGATAACGAGCATTTTCTCTTTTTGACTCGATATTTTCCGAGCTATATTGCGCACAAGTCTTATATTTATTAACAGCCATATTTTGTCTGTAGAAGCTCTCAAATTAGAGCAGTTCAATTGACCAAACGCCGACTGTCAATCAAAAACATCGATTAGCCAATGGACGATCACAAAAATTTCATGCCCCAATTGTTCATCTTCGCACGTGGTTTTGTATCGATTTATCGACTGACAATCAAAACAATCGACATACCAATAGCAAAGAATTTTGTGCTAACAATAGACTAGGTTATCGTTATGTTTTGATAAACCGTCGGTGTTGTTATAAAATCTCGTAACTACGGCTTGAATCAAGCCGTAGTTTCAAGATTTTATAACAACACCTACGAAATAATATTTTGTTTGTCCGAATTTACGTCACGATTAACTGGATAAAATCGTTCCCTATTAACAATTACATCCCCATTGTTTGTCTTAAATTCTATGTTGGGCGGAGCGATCTGTCGATTGGCGTTTGGTCAATTGTTAGTAAGGGTTATTAGCCCCAGCTTACCTGGATGTATAGTTGTGTATAGCTCGAGATAAATGACATGGCAGAGTATCCCTGTCTAATAGCTAGATATGCTCTGTCAGGTCATGTTTCGTGAGCTATAGCCGTAAGCTACCTTCCATTGTCTCTTTTCTCGCAGGTGTTACGTGCTATAACTATGCTTATGTTAATATGGTATTGAAATTTGTAAGTTTCTTAAGGGCAACAATAGGGAACTATTTTATCAAGTCTACTGTGACGTAATTTCGGACAAACAATAGTATTTCGTAGGTGTTGTTATAAAATCTCGTATCTACGGCTTGAATTAATTCGAAAATACGAAATTTATGAAAAAAAAAACCGACGGGTTATCAAAACGTAACAGTAAACCCAGTTTATTTTGAGCACAAATTCCATTGTTATTGACTGTTTTAAAACTAATAACTGTTCAAATTGAATTTGAATTAACCCTTTTCAAAATGGCAAAAAAAAATCTTTTAATTTGAAAGGAGTATTAAATCCCTGGAAGAAAATGATGGTCTATGTCTCCGTGAAATTTTGATTATTCTAAGTATAAATTCAAGATAGCTAAGGTCAGCTGTATATAGGGTTTATGATTTAATGGTGTGAGCTCTTGTATCTAACAATTGAGTATTTTCTTCCTTACGCCCGGGTCACTAACAATCCACAGGAAACTAATGGCGACTTGTAAGTACTTATGCTCCTCAACGTTTAAGTAACATAATTATCAACAAGTACATATCACAAGAATACTTGGATATTTAGGTCCGGGTTTCAAGAAATCAACAGGAAACACATTTCTACTTAATGTGTCTTACCATAATATCATAAGAAGATTTCACTTTCAGCAAACAAAGGCACTTTAGATGTAAATGACATGTTATGACATGCCATGCGAAAAAGGAACATCCTGAATGCCCGTTATATCAGCATTTAAAAACATATTGTTGGAACAAACAAAAGTCAATGAAATAATACATATCAAATTTAATATTATGTTAAAGCAACGAAGGAAAATCTAGATTCAGAAAGTTTTATTATCTTCAAAAAGTTTCGAACAAAACCATGGATTGTTTTAAAAAACATGAAACATATTTTTTTTTCAGACTATGTCAATATGTTAAGTGAACACGAAGCAATTCGTCATTACATGCTTTATTGTATAGGGTGGTTGATAACGTGTGTAAAGCTTTCAAACGAAATAAAAAGATGTAAAGTAACTTCATTCAGATTAAACAATTTAAAAATCCATTTGTACATATGAAAATGCTGTTTTGTGCAACACAATTATGCTGGAACAAATTGACTTCACTGCGTCATTGTCGAAGTCTTTAACCTAATCGTATTTTTTTTTTTTTTTTTACAAACGGCTTTTATTCAGGGAAAATGTCAGAAAATTGTGTTACTACACAAACGAAAAATGAACATAAAGGTGTAAAGGTGTTAATTAGTAAGAATCTGTTAAACAGTTTTATTTCAAAAAAGGAAGAAATGTTACCACCATATAGGCACACAAGTCTCGTATTGTAAATATCATTCAGACAGCTGATGCCCTGCAACGTCGAAATTGACGTCAATTCGAGTAAGTAATGTGAAACAGTGTGCGTATTAAAAAACGCTGTCCGGCTTATCTGTTCAACGTTTTTATATACAAGTATATAATGTTTGTGTTTTAAAACTGTATTCTATAATATATCAAATGTTATTGCGCAAAATTTGTATGGCATATGCTGTATTACTATATCTGTTTGAAAGTGTAACATATATATACTAGTACTACTAAAAAAAGTTGAACACACTCAGAAATTGTTAGTTCCCATTTAAAAACTAAGTCAAAATATTCAGGAGGAAAATAATATACTCAAAGGCAAAAATAAGTTAACAGTTTTAAAATGAATCTATTTTCTTAATTTCGAATAGCGTACAATTTTCGCGCCAATTTGAGCTAAAAATAGATTTCTGATGGGAAAACCCCCAACAACGTTTGCCGGGTACCAGTCTAATATTTTGTTTATCGGTCATGAATCGGACATTTTTTTCGTAACAGTGTTAGCAAAAAAATATTATTTTCAAGCGAGATATAGGTCGATCATAGATAATGCAGGCGGGAACTAAAACTACGAAACATTGCGCATATGCAACATGCAAGATTGCTTCCAGAGACGGAGACAGACCAGAAATGACAAACGTTTTTTCTTGAGATTCCCCAGCAGCTTAACCAGAAAAAAACATCCAAAAGTCTGACAGTAAAGTAGCTATGATCATGAAACTTCTCGGGTAGATAGATCTCACCAAGGAGAAGTGCAACGCACAAGGAGCATAACTCTACCTTGCTTATTTTGTGAGATATTGCCCTTTGTTGTAGGCCTACATGTTGTAAGCCTTTTGGGATATCAAATCACATTCAGCGACAAATTCTAGTTTTTTTTTCTATATTAACTATTTCCCAAACAAGACCGGGTTTGACGTCCCCAACAGAAAATTCTTGGGAAAACATTGAGGCAAAAGAAGAAAATGATGATCGACCAAATTGAAGAGGCCTGCTCAGCAGACAAAAAGAGTGTGAATAACTTCTTTGGATATTGATGATCATTCTTCTTTTGTCTCAATATTTTCTCTGAGATAAAACACTAAAAGTATTCACATCCGTTTTGTCATCTGCAGACTTTTTTTTCAATTTGGCCAAACATGACATTCTGTCGTTTTGGAAAGGGTAAGCGAGTAGGCACGAGCGACACGACGAAGCCAAGGCAGGACCGTATGTGTAAACATTACTTGTTTTAAAACTGCTTTTTTATAGTTACCGATCTTAAAAAGTACACGACAGTGCAGCAACCTTCTTAACTCTAAATTAGAATGTTTCTCAACAAATGATTACAGCAATCCAGCTCTTTAAACGCCATCTTCGGCAAGTTGAACGTGGAAAAACTTCAGCCATATTTGTACGATAGGAGATTCCCTATCTATTTTTAGACCAGTGAGGCGTGACGATGACGTATTTGTTTATACGACAAAATCGAACGCTATTACATTTATAATATTTTACGACTATATGTTTGCAAAACTATCCTTTTATATTCTAAATAAATACATCCGTTTCATCGACGTAACAGCAATATGCAAGTGCATATCGTTAACATTACTCAAATACCCAACCCACACAATGGTGTTTGAATGGTAAAATTATTTTCTGCATGATTGATCTTTGTTGGTCGGACATAAAAGGCCAGAGTTGTATTCCAGTTAACGTGAAAAGTTAAGCAATCCGACGCCGACAGAAACAGGACATCCAGCATTATGAGATAGCTCGGATAGAATTCAATGTTTATAGGCTAATTAACTGCATCCGTTAGTCGTTCGTTAACTTCAGGAACAGATTGCAACACATACTGAGTCGAAAATTGAAAGTATCAATAACTATAGGCGGGGGACCAGCGGGGCCTAACATGCACCCCCCTAGACTTTTTGCCACTGGTGCCAAATTGTTCCTTAGGTCCTACTTGTTGAAAATCAAAGGTGCCCCCAAGAAAATACTCGTTCCCGCTATATGAAACAGTGCCGTTTCCATGGCAACCCTTATGTGCTTTTGAGAAAATGACAGTAGTTGAAAAAACATCAATATCCCTGCTTAGAGATATAGTAGATCAGTACTTTTGGTATCAAAATGAAGCTTAGACATTGTTCTTGAATTTGGTATGTGCATATGCAAATTCGCTAATTTGCATATGCATGATTTTTAAGATTTAATTTAAAAAAAAATTGATGAAATTTTCGTCGTTTTTTTTAAAATATGATACAAAAATAAGCTATTACTCACTTAGTTTGTTGGTTACATTAACAATTTTGGTATCAAATTGAAGCCTAGACATCCTTCTTTAATATACATAAGCCAAAAAAGATATTTTTTGCACGCATGATTTTTAGTGATTTTTTTAAATTTTGCCGAAAAATTCGCATATTTATGAATATTTGATATAAGTAGTTCTTTTAAGCTTTATAGAAGGACTTACTCACTTTGTATATATAAAACTTCATTTACAAAGTAGAATTAGGCATTTTAATGTCATTTTACTGAATCAGAGTGTATTAAATCATATTCTAGGGTGCGTTTTCCATGGCAACATAACTTGAAAAAGGGGTTTAGATGGTATTTTAGGAGAAAGAGCTTTTGTTCACTTAGTCCTGGATGTAGACTGACAATTAATGTTTTAGATTGATGTTTAGACATCCATCTTTACTTTTTAGAATAGTTATGCAAATTAGCTAATTTGCATATGCATTATAACGAAGAATTAATTAGAATAATCAATTTAATTAACATCATTTTTCGCAAGTGCAGCTGGAAAATCAGATGTAGCTCTCAAAGTTCTATATATACTAACACTTTTGGTATCAAAATAAAGCCTGGACATTTCTCTTTATTTTCCAACGCAGAAATGCAGTTAATTTGCATATGTATGATTTTAAAGATTTAATTAGTATTTTTCATTATTTTTTTGCAATTTCTATTAAGAATAAAACAGAAAAATAAGCTTTAGCTAATTAAGTTGGTGGTGTAGAGTTACAATTTGGATATCAAAATGAAGCTTAGACATTCATCATGGTTTTAAGTGATTCAAATTAGCTTATTTGCATATGCATAATTTTTAATATCTTTTTAAATATAATTTTAGTAAAGAAATATCTCAAATTTGGGAATACATGTATTTGATATATACAGTGATTTCAAGCTGTATGGATATACTGAAACAGATTTTTATGTAACATTTCATTTTCACCACATAATTTTTCATTTTAATACTGTTTTACAAAATCAGTTTGAATTACAGTATGCAAGAAGGTCCATAGAAACATAATATCTTCTTAAACAGTTAAGAAGGCAGGAGAAATAGCTTAATATGCTCTCCAAGTCCTGGGTGTAGATTCTGTATATGGGTATCAAAATAAAGCTTAGACACCCATCTTTATTGATTTGATCAGATAAGCTTACTTGCATTAGCTATCTTGCAAATGAGTTTGAATAATGATATACAATAGCATTATCTTCTATTTGTTAATACTTATGAGATATATAGCAAATTCGACTTTGTTGAAGGACTTCATCTTGCTATATTTTGATATCAAATATTCTGGAATTAATAGTTAGTAACCCTTTTATGTTTGCGTGCCTTTCGGTCTGGCTGTATGATTTCTTGTGAAAAAGAAAGTGTTTGAAAAAAGACGAATCTTGATTAATGTGGGTTTTGCTTTAATTTACCCAAAACGCACCTGCATATTTGACCGAATTGTTAAATCCAAAAAACCAGAAGCGATGTACAAGATCATCGGCAGAAACAATAGACAGTTACGAAGTGCCCTTCAACCATAGAAAAACTTTCAGTGACAGAAGTTTTAGTGTGATAGGCCCGAAACTGTGGAATAAACTGCCATTAAATATCAGACAGAGTTCTTCAGTTGAGAGTTTTAAGAAAAACTTGAAAACCCATTATTTCAAAGACTATTACAACTTATTTTAATTACAAGTACAGACTGTGATCAATTTAACCGTTTAAATGATATTTTAGTACTTAGTAGTTTTAGCTAGTCTTAAGTTATGCATATTTTATTTCTATCTGTTTATACATGTCATTTTTATTATTGTTAATGTACAACGCCATTGAATATGTTTTAATGTAGAAATAGGCGTTTTAAGTAAATAAAAAAGTTTCAGTTTCAGTTTCAAAAGAGGAAAGCATGGATGGCATTGAATTATCACAATCCAGTATGCAACTTGACATGAACATTGGGTTAACGACGAAACGTGAAGTGCAAGCCAACTATCTAGCGATAGAAGGCAACTGGAGGAGTGAAGAAAGATATGAATGGGGTGTCTTCTCTTGCCTTAGTAAACAAAAAATGGGAAAAGAGACTATTTTCTTGTCACAAGGAAGTAACCTCAATATATACTCTCCATACAAACATGATCCATAAGTAACATAATAGACCTGAACCGAAATTCTATGTACATCTTATCACATTGTTTTTCTTTCAATAACAAGTTACCAGTCCTTGCGACCCTCAAAGGTTCAATAAGATAAGATCGAACAGATACAGGTAGGCTAAAAAAGCATTTATTGAGTACAAAAGCATTGGTAAGAGCATTCTGGTCTTTAAGGAGAAGGGCTTTTGAGAAAATAATAACAATCTTTGCCTCTCCTACCAAACAGGAGACAAAATATACTCAAACTACGTCAGAAGTGTCATGATTAACACAAGCAAGACCTTTCCAAGCCTAACCTAAAACGCCTGAAGCAAAATGACACCACAATAATTATTCAGATCAGCAACATACAACCACAGGATATCATCAATACCAGCTCAAGCGAGCTACGCAAACAGCATGGTCTCGAAGACTTAGGAACCCCTCTTGAGGGGAAGGAGGATAAGATGGTACATATGGACATGCTAAGAGATCCAATTGGGCAATAAAACAGAGTACAGCATGCAGGTCACAGGTACGCGCAGATGAGGGAGGACTTAGATGAAATAGAAGCAACTGTCAGAGAGGGGTCTTATAGCTAGGAATATACCACCCATATGAAAAGAACAATTGGATTGATGTATTGATTGATTGCGGTTTAATACCACTTGAACTGTTATGGTCATATAGCAGCTGGAGCACCTTTGCATGGATTTCAGGTATTTCATTCCACCAGTACTACCACAATATCGAATCGGAGCCTCAAACTGCTTTCTCACAAAGATGATTAGCACCCATTGGTGAGAAACAAATGTCAGAATGTGAATTGGCCAAGCAGGAATTCTAACTCAAAACTCCTGAATTTATAGACACGGTCGTTAGCGACTGAGCTATCTCGGCTATGCAAAGTAAATGGAAGAAAGGAGTGAGAACAGCCATATATGTGCAGCAAGACAGCAAGCTGGAAGGCAGCACATTGAAGTGGTCAGTGCTTCTACACCTGCAAGTTAAATACGAAACTTGGAAATGAGTGAGTTTATGTGCAAAGACAAGACTGGTGCTTTTAGGGATTTTATAACATGTCAAGAGTATGACTTTTTTCAAGGAACAATGGATTATGTATACAGTTGGAGAAGTCATTCTGTGTGAAAGGAGAAGACAATCGGCTGTATGAGGCAGGAGAATTGGCACCTTTAACTTATTTTTCCATCTCGACCATCAAACTAATTCTTATAAAAGATATTAGAGATCATAGAGTAATCATAGAGTTTCATATTTTTAGAGAGAAGAGGATCGATCGGCCAAGTAATGGTCTGAGTAGGACTATGATGCGGCTCAGATGAATGGAGATTCCTTATCTTAAATGAAAGAAGGGATGAGGATAAAGGGTCCTAGAGAGATGACAGTGTCTGACAATGTAAAGAAACAGATTTTTCTGAGACTATTGTTAAGTTAGTAGACGGTGAAGACTATGAGTGACAATTGCTTCGTCAAAAAGTAGAGTCATTTGAATCACAGTACCTATAAAAGTTGACTACTGATCTGAAAGGACTCAATCAAAGTCCTACTCGTAGGAGTTGTATTCCAAACCTGGACAGGAAATTATGAATAGTTGAAATAATTGTAGCAACAATGAAAGAGAAGACAGCATTATGAGTGTTGTAACTGAGACTGAATATGCTTTTAGTCTTAGACAGAGGATAAATTTCATAAGAGACATACAAATTCAGATTAAGAGAGACAAGAAGTTGAAGTCTGACCAAAATTTGAGAGACAGCTAGGGTTACGAGGTTCATGATATTGTAATGTATCACTTTGACATCTGCACTTCATGGATTTGTGACATAAACGATTGTAGGCATCGTACGGGAAAGCAATATCGGGTAATCAAGTTGGAGATTTGCATGAGAAGAACACATTCAATATTCTTCCAACGAGAAACCCTATCAAACACAGAAAAAATACTGAAAGGTTTTATCAAGTAAATTAAAGATATTATTTTATTGTCCCATTAATCTTTCCTTCAATAAAGAAAAAATGCACAATTTCCATTTTATAGGATGCAACACTGTTGTATCAATGCAGGACCTTAGGGCAATTGTTTGGACCTGGGTTTATGACCTTGACATTCATACCATTTATTTTGGTGCTAAATGGTGAGTGTTTGTGGGATTTACCTACTAAATTTAAGCAAAATAATATAAAAAGATTAATATACGAACTAAATATACGTGCTAAATGGTGAGTGTTTGTGGGATGTACCTACTAAATTTAAACAAAATAATATAAAAAGATTAATATACGAACTATTAATACTTGACTTTAGGGCTGCATGATATATTCAATATAATCAAATCATTCAATAATTTGAATACTAAATTCATTGTTTATCTCAGAAGTATTCATAAATTAAAGTTAATTTCATTAAAAAGGGTCAAAATTAATTGTTTAAATTAATTTGAAATATAGCTAATGCAAGTTAGCTTATATGCATACATGCTAAAAAGAAGATGGACAGACTTTATTTTGATACCCAAATTGTAAGTCTACACCAAGAACTTGGTGAGTTATAGCCTTTTCTCTTGCTACACCTAACTGCTTTTAAATTAAAAGAAAACATTTTTCCGTGGAAACGACACCTTCTTGCATATCCAGGCCTAATGCAAAACAATTGTAAATGCATTTTTGAGAATTTTCCTTTTTTATAATTTTCTGAAGCCTAAGAAAGAATACAATTAATGTGTTCTAATATTGGGTTTCAAATCTGTATAATTAAAAAGTTATTTAGAATTCAAAAATGTTTTGAATGTTTAATTTTAAGAAACTTGTTATTTTCCCCCTCTCTAGTAAATTTTTACAAAACATAGTTACAATAGTTTTGCACTAAGCCTTCGGTATCGTAATTCAAACTAACTCTGTAAAAAAGCCTCAAAATGCTTAATTAGTTTATTGTCATGTAATGTTACATAAAAATACGATATAGTCTTTCCATACAGTTTGAAAACGCTGTGTGTATTAGATATTCCCTAATTTGTGAAATATTTATAAGTATTTTTTTTTTAAAAATGTGCATATGCAAATAAGCTAATTTGCATCACTGAAAAACATGATGAATGTCTAGGCTTCATTTTGATATCCAAATTGTAACTCTACACCACCAACTTAATCAGCTTAAGCTTATTTTTCTGTTTTATTCTTGATAGAAATTGCAAAAAAAAAAAAATCAAGAAAATACTAATTAAATCTTTAAAATCACACATATGCAAATTAAGTAATTTGCATTACTGCGTTGGAAAATAAAGAGAACTGTCCAGACTTTTTTTTGATACCAAAAGTGTTAATATATATTCAGAACTATGAGAGCTACATCTGATTTTCCAGCTGCACTTGCGAAAAATGGTGTTAATTAAATTGATTATTCTAATTAATTCTTCGTTATAATGCATATGCAAATTAGCTAATTTGCATGAATATTCTAAAAAGTAAAGATGGATGTCTAAACATCAATCTAAAACATTAATTGTCAGTCTGCATCCAGGACTTAGTGAACAAAAGCTCTTTCTCCTATAATACCCTCTAAGCCCCTTTTTCAAGATATGTTGCCATGGAAACCGCACCCTAGAATATGATTTAATGCACTCTGATTCAGTAAAATGACATTAAAATGCCTAATTCTACTTTGTAAACGACGTTTTACATATACAAAGTGAGTAAGTCCTTCTATAAGGCTTGAAAGAACTGGTGAATCATTAAAAAAAAAACGACGAAAATTTCATCATTTTTTTTAATTAAATCTTAAAAATCATGCATATGCAAATTAGCTAATTTGCATATGCACATACCAAATTCAAGAACAATGTCTAAGCTTCATTTTGATACCAAAAGTACTGATCTACTATATCTCTAAGCAGAGTTATTGATGTTTTTTTCAACTACTGTCATTTTCTCAAAAGCGCATAATGATTACCATGGAAACGGCGCTGTTTCATATAGCGGGAATGAGTTTTTTCTTGGGGGCACCTCTGATTTTCAACAAGTAGGACCTAAGGAACAATTTGGCACCAGTGGCAAAAAGTCTAGGGGGTGGGGGTGCATGGTAGGCCACACTGGCCCCCCGCCTACTAAGACCAATAAAGGATGGGTTGCAATAAGGGGTCAAAAATTAGATTTTCTTTAAATTTCGTGGATTGATAGGGTTACATAATATCTTTAATTTGTATGTGTAAAAAATCTGGTTTCGGCTTATTTTTTGAGATATGGGTAAATAAAGTGGGTGGGGTAAGATGGACTGAAACACAGTAGGGGTTATTCTAAGTCGCATATCTATCTTATTTTTAGCCCAAGATGCGTGAAAATTTGTATGCATCTTTTGTGATATATGCGTTAAACATTTCTGGCCTTATATTTGATATTCCATGAATATCTTTTTCGTAATACTCATTCTTCTTTCTTTCGAAGAATTTCGCTATTTTTTAACGACCAACTTTACCAAACTATCTCCACACGTTTTATTTGAAACCCGATTACTATGAAACTTTACAGATATATTGTCCAGATATTAATGTAACTTTGTGTGAAATTTGAAAGAAAAGCGTTTGCCCGTTGTTGAGATATTTGACCTTGACCTTCAAAATGACTTCAAAACTCGGGAAATGCCAAAATGTGATACTTAAAGCGCCAATTTTATTCATAAGGATTGGAAACACGGTTTCTTTTTATTGTTCCTAATGAGTTTCGTTGCAATATTTACTTTTTTGTATCGTACAACCCATTCGGAAGAATGGGAAAGAAAAGAAATTCTTTTTACTTCTCAGTTTTCTTATCAAACTAGATATTGCACATGAAACATGTCTACGCGGAAAGCGCTGTGATTAATATTACTACCACAGGTGAGTGAAATTAAATATTAGCATTATGTTAAGATTGCTAGAACTACCAAAGCTTTGTATGCAACTTGAATTGTCTAAGAGTTTATATTCATTCATTCACTCATCTCATTATGGACAAGAGTTGTCAATTTGCTAGGTGAAAGCTAATCATTTTCAGATTGTATTTCTTATGTGTTTATAAAGAAGACGCATTGTGAATGATTTTACTAAATGACCAAATGTGCTTACAATTAATTAATTTAAGCTAAATATTTATATAACATTATATAATATCAACAAAAAGAAAATAATGTTAAATGTATAGACAGGCCTTAAACAAATATCTGTCTATCAATGATTTCATTAGATGAAATGACCGGCTAACTCTGAGAGGTGACCAAGTTTATTATATTGGTTATATCATTTTTTAACGGTAAAATCATACAATAAAACCCCCAATCCTGTGTGAAATGCATTCTTTTATGAATGGGCTGTCACATGCCATTCAACCCTAACCATTTTCCCAACAATGCGTAGTTTTAACGGACATTCCCGAATTTGATGTTATTTTGAAGGTCAAGGTCAAATATCTCAACAACGGGCGAACGCTTTTCTTTTAAATTTCACGCAAAGTTACATTAATATCTGGATAATACATCTGTAAAGTTTCATAAAAATCGTGTTTCAAATAAAACGTGTGGAGATAGTTTGGTAAAGTTGGTCGTTAAAAAATAGCGAAATTTGGCGAAAGAAAGAAGAATGAATATTACGGAAAAGATATAAATGGAATATCTAATGTAAGCCCATAAATGTTTAGCGCATATATCACAAAACATGCATACAAATTTTAACGCATCTGGGGCTAAAAATAAGAAAGATAAGTTACTTAGAATTTCCCCTACTGTGTTTCAGTCCATCTTACCCCACCCACTTCATTTACCCATATCTCAGAAAATAAGCCGAAACCAGATTTTTTACACATACAAATTAAAGATATTATGTAACCCTATCAATCCACGAAATTTAAAGAAAATCTATTTTTGACCCCTTATTGCAACCCATCCTTTGTGTTTAGCACTAACGTGGCGTTAAGTCACGTTTTAACCGGAAGCTGCCGGAAATGTGCGTGAAATTGTTAGTCGAGTCGTAGAACCGATTGGTGTCGAATTTGAAACATTGATTTTGGTGCTAGACGTCCGGTAGCCAGAACCCCTGAGTTATACACTAACATGACGTCACTATCAAAAACGCCCATATTTGGCGATATGTAACAGTTTGGAAATACGCAGATTGGAGTTATCACCTCTTTTCAGACGAGAAAAGGGTGCATGTTTGTGTCGCAGACGATAGGAGACGTATGGACAGAAGAACATACATGAAATAGAGAGTGGCATACGGGATAATTGTTCAAGAATTGAATAGCTCAAGATCAGACGGTTGATATTTTCGATATGCAAGTGCTCTTTTCAGTCTATCACACACATGGGGACAAAGAAATACTGACATTAGAAAAAAATTAGCATAGAATTCGATCTTTTTTTCCGAATAAAGGTAATAAAACTTTGCCTGGATTTTTTCAATTTGACCCCTTTGGAGACACTCCACAACGGGAAATGCTTCCGGGTCGTAGTATACAAACATAGTTCCGTCAAAAATGGATTCGCTCTTTTTGTTGCATTGATTCTGTGTCTATAGAATAGGCAGATGCATGAAATGTGGTTCTGCATACTGGCAGACAATCAATGTACTGCTATGATGTGTTTTAATGAATTTGTTGGGAACTAGTTTCTTGCGCGGTCGTGACCTTTCATGGGGTGTGTCACATGCAGATCCCGAAATAGATGGCAAATTTCAAGGGTGGCTGTGTTCACGGGTGCGTGATTTTAGCTGATGGTGTTATTGATACCACTTTCTTGGTAGTAAATTAAAGACAAAGAAATGGTCTGTCAGGCAGAATAAGTAAAATGTGCCACAAAGACTTCTGAGAGGAGCTAGAAGCTGCCAAATTGACCCATTTTACAATATATTTAATAGGCCCGTTTCGTTGATGAGTGACACCCTTTGTGATTGCTGTGGTAACAGCATCAAGAAAGAGTGAACATCCTCTTCTATCCCACATTTCTCTAGCAAAATGGTATATGTATATGTATGATACAATTGAACTCACAACCTGTAATTAGGTTTTGAAAAATCAAATGAAAATCAGGTGTTAAGTTACTTTTGCCTTTCAGTATACTTTGATTGTGCATTCATTTTGAAAATTTCAATATCTAAAGAGATGCGGTGTGGGGATTTTGGCAGTTTTCTCTATTTGATAACGAGTAATTCTTTTCTGAGTATGAAAACTTTCCATAGGCGTAACCTCATTTACCCTTTTAGTGAAATAAAATCTGTAAACATTTGGGCTTGAATTATGTGCCTTATATTGCTGGAGAGTTTTCCAATTGTTTTTTCGTCCGTTTTTTCAGCATGTCTAGGCCCAACGCACCCTGATCTGACGATGACTTTCTTCAAGGATCTGTACCGACCATGGGCGACAGAAGTGAAAGCCGCCATCTCTTATTCGTTAATTCATTGTTCTAGCAAGCGTTTTTCAATAGCAACGTCTTTATATTGCAGTTGCAGTGGAAATCGTTGTTCAAAATCAATAGCGTAAGTGACGTTGAAGTATGCTATTATCCTTACGCTGGCTCGTTCTAAACGACTGATCAGGACGTTGATGCTGAGCATTGGGTACATTAATGAAAGTGAGAAACCGTTGATTGATCTACATTTAAACGTCTCACTAATTCTTGTTGACAAACCCCGCTTAGAATAATCCAACAATTTATGTACACCTATCGAACATCAGTCTCGTAACTTATACCGGGGTCAATGGAATTGACCACGGCTTACGGTATTGTGGGCATATAGATTTCATTGGTTATTACTTTGTGTTTTTGGGTCGAGTTGCACGAGCCTCGTTCTGAAGCTCCTTCCGGCAATCGGATTTCTCGGTAGTCTTTTTGCCGGCCTTTATCCAAGATGTTGAGATTAGGAATTGGTTTAGTGTAAATTGCATTAGTTATTTGAAGCTCCGTAACCAAAAAATATGCCAGTTCAGTGAACCAGTCAACTTTTTTACTTGTGACGTCATAAATCTAGGCGATATGACGTCACGTAATTTTTTCTACGTTCTCGCGACGTTGACGTTCCCGCGCATTATCAGAACGTCAAGCGACGTTATTGTGCGGGTGCTTTTGCAAACAAATGGTAGTGTTCTAAAATCTTTTAGAAGGAAATATTGATGGAAAATGTAAGCAAAATTCATTATTTTAGAATACTTGATGAAAGAGTGTTTAGGGACATAACATTCTTATTGTAATTTCATTTTTTAGTATGTCTCAATGCAAAGATTGGTTATTCTAATGCGTAGAAGTGACATTGTCAGTTTTTTTGAAGTTGTTACTGATAAGCAAAAAAAAAACGCCTTTAAAGTTGAGACAGAAATGACATATTCCATATAAATCTGAACTGTTGTCTACAACAATTGGTTTAATTTTAGTACAGAAAATATATTTCTCGTAAACGGTGCAATATTTTGGCTTGAAATGTCTAAAATTTTCATAAGAAAATTTGCTACACATAGAAGATCTTTTTTACACCTAGAGTCTTTAATAGATTACAAAACAGAGCTCTGTTGATAAAGATAGGACCTGTACATGTATAATTACTATAAAGAAAAGAAAAAGGGAGATGTAATTTATTAGCAATTTCTTTTGTCTCCACGTTTTCTTAAGCTTTATCCGCTAGGATTTTCAAAATTCGAAAGGTAAGGGTTAAATCTTTGCAAAGTGGCAGAAGTATAGATTGGTCCAAATTTACCCTTTCCCGACCGATACAATTTTAGGATTGTCCAATTCAAAAGTTGCCGTTGATGACAAAATAATTGTTGATATAGATGTGATATGTGTACAATGTGCATTTTTCAACTGATATGGTAATTTCGCAGAGGCTGTCCAGAGCCACGGGTGTTAAACGGAGAATATAGCTCCAAAAAGAGTCAACGTTATTTTGTTGCCTCGTGACATACCGGTACTCTCTGGGTAGTTGTATCGAGGGAAAATCGGTACATAAAAGTTGGTGTCGAGAAATTTTTCTTAAATTATTTCTTTTTCAGAGATTTTTGGAAAAATCCAGCGACGCTGTAATATGAGGAAATGGACAAAGTACGTTGTGCACAAGAATATACGGTGTTAGTTAGCATGGTTTTAATACAATCATTGAAAAACATCATCAAATCGAACGTAAAATTTCGATTTCAACTAACCTTTCGTCGAGGCAACTTGCACTCACCCAATTTTCGCCAGAATTTAACATCTACGCATTAGAAAATACAAACTCTTATCATTTTAAGGATTTTGGAGAGTTGCAAGTCAATTAGATGTTAAATCGATTTATCATTGGTTATATTTTGGGAGATTGGTATGCTAAAATGATTGTTTTAAAACCCAGCTTATACTAACACCGTATGATATTCTTGTGCACAACAAACTTGGACCATTTCTTCATATTACAGCATCGCCGTATTTTTTCCAAAACTCGTCATAAATGAATTAATCTAAGAAAATGTGATCGAGGCCTACCTTTGTTTGCCGATTTTCCTTCGATATAACTACCTCGGAAGTACCGATATGTCACGAGGCAACGAAATACCGTTGACTCTTTTTGGAGCTAAGGAGAAAGGATACTGGTCGAGCACTGAGCAGGGGTTCATGGATTGAAAGACTATGTCGTCACTTACAGAGCTATCTGGGCTCGGCACTTCTACCGCAGGACTTACACCAAATAACTATTTCTTACAAATTCGAAAGCTCAATTCTAATGCTTTGTTAATTAAATTGATAACAGCTGTTGACCCCGGTCAGAGGCTTTGCCTTTTTTCATATTATTTTTTTTTTGTTTAATCAAATTTATTGAGAAATGAAAGTAAAATCTGACCATTTTGATATGGAATGTGAAAACAAAAACTCAGTTGGAGACCTAAGGTGTAGTTACGTAGACGTTATCCATAATTTGCACGTTGACGTCGTTCGAAATAACGTGGTAACTGACTGGTATAGATTTTATTGCATATCGTGTTTTATTCGTCGAAATGTATATGAGAAGTGCAATTTCGATCTTATTGACTATAACTACGAAACTATTTGAAAAAATGATGCGTTTTTAAAGTCAGTCAGTGTACTATGCACTGCATTTATGAATCTAATAATACTCCTGTACCAACATGCTCTATATCAATGTCGATGAGATCTAATTGTTTCTTAAATGTTTATGCAGACGATTTTCTCTACTACATGTAATGTATGTTATATAATATGCCTATTGTATGATCATATAATTGGATTTCAGACCAATAAAATGGCTGATTTTGATTTTAAAATATATATATTTCGCTTGCAGAAGGTCAACATGTTAGTGGTTACGTGTAGACTAATAAAATGAAGAAAATCAGACTTGGCCTTACTGACACTCTTCTTTTCAGATATTTACTGAAAGCCATAAGTAACTTTACACCTGACTTCATTGAATTTATCAAAGCCTAACAATAAGTTGTGAAATTAATTGTGTTATACATAAACATATGCCATTTTCAAAAGAAATATGGGATGAAAGAGACTGTTTACCCTTTCTAGACGCTGGTGTTACAACGGTAATCACAAAGGGGTCAAATTGAAAATTCCAGGTAAAGTTTCATGACCTTTATTCGAATAAGAAGGATGACATTTTATGATAAATTTTATCTAAAGTCAGTATTTCCATGCCCCCGTGTACATGATTGACTGAAAAAAGTACTCGCGTATGGAAAAGGTTAGCCGTCTAATCTTGAGCTATTCTATTCTTAAACAATTAAACTATCCGCATGACACTCTCTATTTCATGTTCTTTCTTCTGTCTACATGTGTTTTATCGCCTGCGACACTAACATAAAACATTTTCTCGTCAGAAAAGGGGAGCATACTGCAATCTGCTTTTGTCCAAGCTGTTACGTAAGGTCAATTATGGGCGTTTTGACGATGACGTCATGTTAGTGTATAACTCTAGGTGTCTGGCTATCGTACCTTTCCTGTAGTTTCCTGTAACAACGTAACGTCACATCACGTAAATGCTTAACACGAATTTATTGGTATTGGCTTTGAATATTCTCATTTTTCGACTGCCTAAGAGTTGAAATGCGTTCCAGAACTTAACGAATGACTGATGGGTCCAGTTAATTAGCATAGAAGCATAAGCATATCCTTGCTATCTCATCATGCTTAACGTCATGTTTCTGTCGGCGTCGGGTTGATTGACTTTTCCTGGTAAATGGAATACAACTCTGGCCTTTTGTGTGGCGACCAACAAAGGTCAAGCATACAGAAAATAATGTAACTAAATTTATCTAAAACACCATTTTGTTGGTGGAGTATTTCAGCAATTTAGCAATATGCACGTGCATGTTGTTGTTACGTCGATAAAACGAATGCATTCATTTAGGGTACCAAAAAAGAACTGTGTAAACATAAAGCAGTGAAAATATCATAAATATGTTTTGAAATTAAATTAATAGCATTATTCTAAAACTGTAAAGTTACATTTTCCTTTGAGTATACCGGTATATGAATTGAAAAGCTGCAAAGAACAAAGCCAGAATCACTGCTGAAAGAAAACGTACAATACACAACATACGGGATTATTGAGAGAAAACATGTTTAGAATTATGCATTCTGTTATTCAAAGTGTTATAATGGAGATGTGCTCTGAACTACACGTAAAGACAAATACCTCGGCGCTGTGCGCCTCGGCTTTAACCTACACATGTAGTCCGTCGCACATCGGTTTTATTAGGAAATTAAAGACATATAAACTTGTTATTATTTCGTAAATAAAAACGGCACCAGAAAAAATAAATTAAATGATTGCAACGAAATTTGGTTAGAAAGGTAATAATAAAGTTGACATTTCGGACAGGAGTCTCAGTTCTCACTTCAATAATAGTTCTTGTAATGTTTTATGTTTTTATGAATTGGCTATGCAAGTGGAGAAATCATCAAAACAGAATTGATATTATATCACGCTACTCAAAATGCACTAGTGCAATTTGAACATTTCGACCAAAATGACGTCACGTGCTAATTATTTGACATGACGTTGCTGAAACTTATTCGAAAAGGTAACCAGTGGCTTCATCAATTACAAAAAGCAAACCAACAATTTAATTTAATTGATATGAATCACTTAGTAAAAAACACAAGTGGTCGTTTAGAAGTTCGGGTTAGTGTATAAGCGGTGCCCTTGAACAATTGACACATACTTTTTTCTTCGATCTCGTTTAAACCAACATCAACAAAATACATTCATTTTGATTTTCAAGTAATGACATAGAAATGTAAATGTAGAAATAGCACAGAAGTGAGATGAAGTGCACTATTAGCTCTGGGCTTGATGAGTGTGTTGATTGGGATCATAAGAAAGTCCTTTTCAAAAAAGGACAAAGTTAATATTATACTCATAATTTGGATAGGAAAAAATGAAGTAACCTAAACGAGAGCATGAAAAGGGTTGCCTCCCACCATGAGAACATGAAATAGGTTGTCTAACAACCAATATTTATCGTTCCCTGTCAATTAAATCAAATAAAGCTTTAGTTTAAATCTTATCTATTCTATGATATGTGAAAAGGGAGATTAATAATTTGAAGTTTGAAGTTTTTCTCATGCAAGTTATCTCCCTTTAAGAAACATTTCATAATAGAAGTTCGTTTTGGCTCATTAATACCAGACAAAAGTTCTAACCGTTCACTTTAAATAGAAATATAAGTTTTTTCTACAATGATTGGATTTTTATGATTTTGACGTTTGGGAATAGGTTAATGGTGTGGATTTCAAAATTCATACAATTCGTTATGATGTCTGTGTTACAAGTCTGTAAGGTCATTTTTCTTGGTCAAAGACACATCACAATGTCATAATTACAGAACCTCATAGACCTATAGACCCTACTCCAAGTTCCAACAGTCATTTGTGCTTCACATGCACATCTTTTAGTCTAAAACCCTTTGGATTTTGACGAGAAAGATCTAGTTTTCTGGGAAACGTTAAGGTTGACGTCGACATCCTTTCGCCCGTTTCTAGGTTTTGCCTACTTTCAAATTATAAGCCAAAATACTGGTTTTGAAAAGAAGTAAAAGCAAACATATTGAGACAACAGAATGAAAACAGATTATCAGCATTTTGTCATTTTCCTCAATATTTTCTCAAGCCGTATTTATCAGGGATATGATAACCATGTCTTGGTCGGGAAATGGGTAAAGGTCAACGTCAGCATACTTATCTTATTCCACAAGATTAGAACAAGTATCGCTTAACGACCAACAGTTCTACAGTTATGAAGTCTATTATCCATCTACAAGTTTGGAGTTTATTGCTTTTTGTTTCTTTATTAACAGGTATATTTTTTGTTTTTTGTAAAAGAATATCCATTTAGGTTTACCGGTATGTGTAATATACTAAGCAAAACAATTGAAGGATATTCAAATTGCACTATTTGTAAAAATTAACAAAGCCATATATTCGAACAAAAATCTACAAATAACTTCATATCAATTTCTAATCTTGAAAATCAAAAACATAAAACAAAGCAATCGTTTCCGGTTTCCCTACAATATCCGGTTAAACGCTGGTACCCTACCACCGAAAAGTCACACGTCATGAATAACGGATATTTTCACCCTGGAAGTGGACTCAAGCCTAACAAATACCTCGCAAATTCATCGCAGATATAATTACCAAATGTTGCGGTACAGTATTCCATTTCCGAAAACGTCCATGTTGGAATAAGCCGTGTTGGTCGGTTGTTGTTGTCGGTGACGTAGACGTCTACCCAACGTGTTTCAGTCATGCTCGATTGGATAAAGGTTCTGTGAGAAGGATGGCAAATCCTTGGATTGAAACCAAATCTGTTTAAGATGGTGTTTTACAATAACGGCACAAAATAAGTTTACGTTGGCGTCAATGAACGCGTGTTCATCTTCATTTTCCTGTTTAAAAGTTACAGAATGTGAGTCAATCACGTGCTTAATGTAATGTTGGTCGGTCAGTGTCATTTAGCACTAAAAGGTTTGTCTCTAGATAACGTAAGATTCCCGTCAACTCCATAACACTCACGTCACCATATACGTCACATGTGGGTATATTGCATTCGTGTTATCTCTCGTTCTTATAACGAGAAAAACACGAATTCTGCTGTCAACATGCGACGCCGAAACCAATTTTGATTGGTGATGAGCACTGTACTCCGGTGCTGCTGGTTCCATCTTAAATGGGTTCTGGTCCATACGTCAGTGTCGTCATGTCAAAGCGTTAGCTGTCAACGGCCTACTGGCGTTAATGCCCATGATTATTTAATCCGTTTATCACAGACTGAATTCTAAGATTTATCCCTCGCACATCTGTTAGACTCTGGAGTAACTTTGGAAAGCTTTGGAGTCCTAGAACGTAACGAGTTCTTGAGAATGTAACTGTCATCAGCCAAAGACGTCGTTTACTTTCGTCCCTTGTCACGCCGTTTCATAATTTTGACTGCCCAGTAATACCGTTTGTATAATCGACTGAATACACATTGCAAATTCAAAATCTACGAGCGACGTCAAACTGACGTTCCCATACGTTCAATTGACCAACGGCCTGCCAGCGCTGCAGATCTGTCAGCCATTAACGTTCAATCCTTTTTAATGAATTGATTATAGGCAAGTACGAATTAATTTCCTCAATGAAGCAACTCAGAGTACGCATTTATGTGAAAAACGGCACTTAAATAACACGGTAAGTTTGGTAGTTGACCCCTGTATTGTAAATTGTCCCATTTTGGCATGACCAGTGAAGCATAACTCGATATGGCAGCATAAAATACGAGAGGGAATGTATGCTATAATAAAAAGTATTAGGCTTTTATATTATATTTAATCGAATTTTCTAAAATAGCTGTAGAATTTTAATATCCTTCAATTGTTTTGCTTAGTATATATAGCATACGCATTCAGGCTTAGCCGCACTACGTTTATAATATCTTTAGCCTAACCTTGTCCCGAACAAAACATTGGTGTCGATGTTTGAATTAGAAATACATCCAGAAAACATTGACAGGCAAACTCATTATTATAATATCCTCCTTTTCCTAAACCAAGTATATTTTTATAACAAATACTTCTATAAACTTTATTATGATTGCGTTTGACTGCAGAAACGCCTTTCAGATTGGTATAATATAAATTCTTGTCTCTTATTTGAAAATTTGCTAACATGAACACCATTAGCAAGTTTTATGCGGCCTTGTGAAAACGTTCGTTATTTCGACTAAATTGGTGTAGTTAAAGAAAGTAAAGTGACAGAAAATTGATGAAACTCGTTGTTTCGAAGTCGTAAGGAGCGTCGGTTTACCTCGAGTTATTCGTTTTCGAGTAATCCGTTTTTTCCAGTTTCGATCAAAAAGATGTTTATTCATTATATCGTCGCCTCGTTTTTAAGCTGCGCTATCTCCATTTTTGAAAAAATCCTATATTTGGTATCGTTGTGTTCGTATTTTTATGCTCTATCTCCTGAACACCAGATATCGTCAATTGGCGGGCTGGTTTTCGAGAAATCGCGTATGTGTATTGCTCTATCTCCTGATTTTTTCTTCAAATTGATCTTAATCTTATCCTATGTCCAGGACATAGAGCAATCTGTGCCTGAAAATTTCTCTCGTCCAATGAAAATAAGAATAAAAAGCACATGACCTGTTATGTGACACAAACACGAATTCCGATTACAAAATGTGAACAATCGATTTCTATTGACGATTTTGATAATATGTAAGTACATATATGTTACCAAGTCAATCGTTAACAATTTCAAATGCTATTTTAATCAATGGCCGTTCACAATAACACTATATGCATGTCAGCATTCTGATTACCAGTCCTCGATGGGTAGAATAGCCGGATAGTCTTTAAAAAAAATGTAATTGAAATTAATTCTGGCACACAAGTACTTCAACAGGTAGATTTTTTCAACTGTACCTCATGTAGCTATTATAGCAAGCAAAATATATTTCTTTAGGGCGAAAATGATATGAATTTGTTGCAATTTAAATCTACGTAGACTAGAGTCTGTATCCTTTACGATGCCATAAAAAGTTGAAATCAATTTGTACTCGAATATTTCTTTTTACTTTATCTAGAACAAAGGCCACCGGTTCGTAATACAACCACATGCGTTGTCCAATTTCTACGGCAAAACGACAGTTTGTCTTTTTTTATGATTCGTAGGGTCGGCCTATATAGCAAAGAGTGTTTTTCTGTGTCATTTTGATCTATCTCCTTTAAAAGTGAAAAGTGGTTTTGAAAATGACAGAATTTGCTCTATCTCCAAACAGAAATAACGATTTTTATCAAAAAATGCTCCATCGTTTCTTATTAAATTGCGCATGTGGATAGATAAGGTTATTTCTGACTGTCATGCAAAATTTGGGTCAATTTCAAGCAAACATAAAAAAGTTATGAAGGTCTGAATCTTTAAAGTCGATTTTCTCGGAAAAGTGGTTTTGGTAGTTAGCGCAACCTTAAAACGAGGCGACGATATGTTAGTTATCAAGTACGATTGATACTAAATATAGTAGAAAAGGGAAAGAAATTGATCTAAACGATCAAATTCTCCCCTTTTTATACTATTTTTATTAGCTCAATTTACTTCAAAATTATTATTTTTCATATTCATTGACGATAACATGGCCAGTTTTTTTACTCGGTCCCATTCGACTTAAATGATATCGGTGTAACAAGAATAAACTTAACCCTTTTCCAAACGACAAAATTTTAGGGCAGTCCAATTTGAAAGGTGCTGCAGACGACAAAGTATACGATCACAAAAGGCCAAAATGTTTATGTTATAGCCAAGAAAATATTGAGGTAAGGAGAAACTGCTGGTTATCAGCAGTTTCTTCTTTTGTCTCAATGTTTTCCCAAGCCGTTTTTATCAAGGACGTCAAAACCAGGTCTTGTTTGGGAAAGGGTTAATACAAAATGTCTTTTCTTATCATTCAGGAGTTTTAGCAGTGTTGTGTTTCCACTCCATACAAACTGAATATACGTAGGCAATTTTTGAATGTGGATTGTTGATGTATTATTTGCAAAGTATGAGGCTTGCCTGATTTGCTTAGACCGGTAGTCGCCTCCAGTCGGCCGTATTAAGGTCACAAAACAAGGTCAAAGGTCATTGGGTGCAAAATTAACCTAAGCCCCTTTAAATGCGTATATCTCTGTCAATGATATGTCCAAATGCACGAAAACGGTTTTAAATGAAAGCCAAACAAATTGTCTTGCATATAAAATATAGTTAGTGATACTTTTCTCATTTGTACATTCATTGATATTTGACGAAATGTAAAAACAGACTAAAAATGTGCAAAATTTGAACGTTGTATAAATGGAAATCATGCTGCACATGAAATACCGGGTGTCCCAAAAAATGTGTCCCCATTTTGAACATCTATAAAATTAACATATGTTGTCACTGAGCAAAATCAGTTACATAGGCATGAAGGGGACATGATAAAGTTTTGTTTGATACATAGAACATCTATTTTTACTTTGAAATTTTATTCCACAAAACGTTTTAAAAAATATGGCATTTTTTAACATTTTGCCAAGTGACGTCAACGGCGTCATCTGATAAAGTTTCTTTTCCCATGCTAAAATGAGCAAATTGATCCTTTTAATTTTGTCTTCCATGGCCATTGTGGCTTAAATAGATGAAGTGAAAGTCATAACATCATTAAATTTTAAGGGGTGAAAACAATCACAAAAACTAGAGTTTCGCATGAGGAAATATGTCGTTTCACTGAAAATTTGGATGATGGTGCAAATGGTGCTTAAAGGGGGATCGTTTTTGAAGAGACAGACATTTGCGTAGGGTAATTACAATTTGTGAAACGGTATTGAAAGTATCATGCCTATTTGTGCACAAGAGATCTATTCAAGGGGTGTCGTAAAAGGGGTGTGATTTAAAGTTGTTTTTTTTTTCCTTTAAAAATCTAAATATTTCACAACATCAATGATGCCATGGAAGACATCACCGGTAAATTATGAATAAATAAGAACTAGAGGAAGGGCTACCGATAACTTTTCTTTTCATTTCAAACTTAAAAAAATGTCATTAATCTTAAAAGTAGTAAGACATTCACTATGTCTTATACAGTCATAGAATACGAAGAAACACAAATTATTTTATCAGTACAGAATGGGAGAAAGAGACATTGTATTTTTCGAAAAGATGACGTCGATGACGTCATTTGACAAACAACAAACAATGGTAAATTTCTTAAAGCGTGTTGTTGAATATATGAGGAAAGTAACTATGTATGTTTTTTATATCAAGCAAAACTTTATCATGTCTACTTCTTACTTCTTACTTCAGTTACAAAAACTGAATTTACTTGATGAAAACGGTTGTCAATTTTATAGATGTTTTAAATGTGTCCCCCTTTAAAGCATCATCATCCAAATTTTCAGTGAAACAACATCTTTCCTCATTTCAAACTCTAGATTTTGTAATTATTTTCATCCCTTCAAAATTTAATGATGTTAAGATTTTCACTTAATCTATTTAAGCCAAAATGGCTACGGAAGACAAAACTCAAAGGATCAATTTGATCATCTTAGCATGGACAAAGAAACTTTGGCAAATGAAAAGATGACGTCGTTGACGTCACTTGGCAAAAAGGTTAAAATGACATCTTTTTTAAAACGTTTTGTGAAATAAAATTTCAAAGTAAATATAGATGTTCTATATATCAAACAAAACTTTATCATGTCCCCTTCATGCCTGTGTAACTGATTTTACTCAGTGACAACATTAGTTAATTTTAAAGATGTTTAGAATGGGGACACCCTGTATTATTGCGGTTTCAATTACACAAACGCGCTGAAAAATTTCTATAAACCCTAAGCAAAAATTTAAAATCCCGTTAGTAAAAAGTCACGTTTTCTAAATATAGGTACAGCTCAAAGTCAGCTGGGGTCAATATTTGTTACGATCGTTGCTTCTGTACAGTGTACATGGCATTTCAACAGTACTCTTACCACATAAAGTAACGCAACATTTTCAAATTTCAATATTTTTGTTTTTAACAAACCAGGACCAAGAATTGTACTTTATATAGTTCGCAAGGAAGGATTATGATAGAAATTTTAAATGAAATATTTCAATTTCCAACGAACAAGCCAGAATTAGGTCCCTTTATTATTTTACGTTGAACACGTCCTAACGTCTTGCAAGTTAAGAAACAATCCTAAAAGATAGTTTTACTGATATTGTGTTGTCAGTTACACAGTAAAAACACAAAAGAATGTCACTGTGCACACTAAGTCTCATGTCATAACTTCCGGAAAACAGCCGTCGACATATCACTTGAATTTGAGTTCTGAAAAATTCAATTGGCAGGGACTTAAAAGCTTGGCGTCCAAATTTTCTTCAATTTCAAGGTTGTGGTACCATTTAAAAGCAAACGCTTAAAGTGTCCGATGATTGGCAAAATTATAGTCTTGTGCCGAAAGAACACCTTACTATTAACCAAATATCAAAGTTTCTACAATTTTCCAACATTAGAAGTGTTTGTATTTCGTCTTTTAAATTGGATATTTTGGTATTTTCCGATCTTTGCCGAAGAAAATACGCTAAACTTCTGACTTAAAATTATGACGTCATACTTGCCACTGAATGACGTCATTGCGGGAAAAACGGGCAGTCATGGGTCATTTCCCGGAAAGTCTGAAATTTCTGAAAAAGTTAAATGTCCGACTTTTCTCTCATAATGCGACTTCCCCAATCGATACTCAAAACACTGAATTCGTCCTTAGTAAATGCTAGAAAAAACTGTTAAAACAGTCAAAGAATAGGTCGTAAGTGAATTAAGGAATGTGCCAAAGAACGGTTTAAGTTTGTCTGTATTACTCTTACGATCGAGAAATGGATAAAAACTGAGACTTCGCTATATGACAGAAAAGTCGAACACATTATCTTTGTCAGACACCTCATGCTCTAGATTGGGGGCGGAGTCAAGCCATTGATGACGTCAATCCGTGGCAATTTTACGGAAATTGCCGATCTATATTTTCTCGAAAATCAGTTTTTCAACGATGTAAAGAAAAGCAAATAAAACTTTTAAAACAACCGAGTTTGGCGGATCTTTTATAAAACACGTTATTTTAATGATTTTCTTCCAATATACGGTGCAATAAACTGCCAAGCTTGGTAGCCTTTAAGTGCAGGATCGGTCCAGATATTTACTCTGGATATTGACTCTAAATAGATCCTATTAGTATCTACCTGCGAAAATAGCTTTCTGGGTGTAAATGTTAGAAAGTGAGTAAGAGTTACCCCACCCACTCAAATAACCTGGGAAATTGGTACAATTTACATTGCCGCCCAAAACATTTCAAGAAATGTAATGAATAAACATTAACAAGCTAGAACAATTTGTTTATGGTATAAAAAGTAAAAAAAAAAAATAGTTCGGAAATGGTTGACATGGTTACACGAAGAACACATATGCCTATATACACGTTTAGACTTACTACGCCTCGTCACCTATAATTTATGATGGGTTACTGTACGCTAATAGGCCTCAGATTGGAAAGACTGGAGGCATAACTACAATTCATTAGACACAGAAAAGCTTATTCAATAAATAAAAAAGATGACTGGCATGCTAAATTGTGACGTTCAAGCCTGTTGGAACAGGGGGCTAATGGGGGGGGGGGCTTAAATGGTCAAAATGTCAATTTTTCCTTTTCCTTATTTTACACCGAAATTTTAGAGAAAATCACATTTAGCCCCCCCCCCCCCCCCCCCCCCCCTATATTCAGAAACAGGGGCTTCAGTCTCTCAAATATAAAATTGCTTTTTACGGGCCTGACATGTACATGCAGAAGTAGCAAAAATGGCATTTTCTATTGATCGAAAATCGACTCTTGGTCAAACTAAACAATACTTTTTAAGTAAGTCAATTTCGACAACGTGATATGCGATTAACTACTTGTATCTTCAAATCTTTGCTTAACTTCAGAGCGTGTATATAGATCTAAAGAACAGAGTGAGAGCAAACACCAAAATTCCAAAAATATACAAGGGAGATCTTCAATATTTTTGGCAGGTTTCAGTAAAAAGCAGTAGAAAAATTATATATACTGAACAAAAGTGAAAACGCTACACTGCAAGATTTCGTATTTCTGGAAAAGATTCGAACTATTATCATAAAATGTATTTTGACGTTATTTCCAAGGCTTTCAGCAATCGGTTTGTTGAAATTCCATTGTCCTGTCTCCTTTAATGTCAGAGTTACAGCCCTTAATGCGTTTAGAGCTAAATCAATCTAATACCGCATATGCGCATGCGCAAAAAACGCTTCGTTACTTTTTCGGAATTTGTCATATCCGGGTTGCCAAAAAACACTTAAAATCTCATTCGTCTCTTGTAGCAAGCTCTAAAGTCAAGGTCCAATCTGTCAATTTTGCAAATTACCTCCCTTTGACATAAACAAATAGGGAATTTAAAATGTTTGTTATTCACAATTTTATCACGGTTTTCGATTGGAGTTTTTGTCAACATCATGCAGGCCTTACAGGGGATTTTTGAACCATTTCTTGGCCTAGGATTGTTACAAGATGTCCATGCAATAGCGATTTCAATTTCGTATGGAGATTACATTGTAAGTTTTTCAAGCTTTAGAAGATAATGAAAATTCTGCTTTTCAAACATCATTTTCTAAACGATGAAACAATTTTATGCAAGCTTCTTTACATTTCTTGATTGGTAACTTGTCAGACTACCATTCCGTGCAGTCCGGCATGGTTTGCATTCTTCTGCTTGGATTTCTGAAGGTTTAAATATCCGTTCAAATTGTACACCTGAAAAACGGACCCCTGTCACATTAAAAGGGTCCGTTTTTCATCCCCGTAATTAACAGCCACAAAACGTTTAGTGCTTGGCACAACCAAGGGAATGAACAATGCGAAACACTTTCATTTGAGTTCTTTACTCGTTGTATTTAGAAGAAATATGACTAGTAAAGTAGGTGTAGCGTTTTCACTTTTGTTCAGTATATCATATGAAATCAGTACTGTTAATGATACATTAAAGCAACATTGGGCATTCAGTTCTTTCTAGCATTGTGCTAACTGGAAACAGTGGAACCGGGCACAGGGGAGATAAATATAGAAAGTTAGAAACTGGTGGATTTTTCTAAAAAAAGTGGTATTTTACAAAATTAATTTTGATTACCGGGTCAAAATTTAGATTCAAAACAGCTTTAAAGTACCCAGTAAATTGCAAAGGGCAATTCCTGTACTAGTAAATCCCACAATTCAATGACATAGTTTGATAAGATTCGAGTGGCTAGAACATTCGTTCAAACATCCTTCCATAGTCCTACACATTTCACAAGTGAAAATACTTTTAAGGATAAGCAACACGATCGTCCCAGGGACTTTTTCGCCTATTTCATAGGGGCCGTATATGGGCCCAATTCCCAATGCAAAAGGCTCCAATTTTTTCCAAGTATAGAAAAAAATTCCCAAACCAATGCTTAAAAGATCTTCAAAACCCACTTAATTTAATACTGGTAAGAAGTAAGTGCCTGGAAAACAAGGAGTTTAGATATTTGAGCCTGTTGTATTTTGTAGCTCTCCTAAATTAAAATAAATACCAGTTTTAACATTACTTGATTTTCCCCAAAATCAGTGCTTTGTAGATGAAATTTTCCCAATTTTTGGTCAGGGGCCCTTTCCCAAAATGCCTGGAAAAAGCCCTGCGTCCTTTTATTATCCAGGCATAACCGACAGCTGTTTCCACAATGACCCATTCTTTTAAAAGCAATATAGTCTGTTTCTACGGACAATTGACGAAAAGCACGTTCACAAGAACCAATGGAATTATTTGCCAAATGTGTTGAAGAGCAATTGCCTGTAGTTTATGACGAGTCCTGTTCTTTTTGCAACCATCAAACTCTCGAAATGATAATTGATTCAATGACTGCTACTGTGGAGGACTTCTATAGTTCAAGCATCAACGATTGGCAAAATAGATGGAATATTAGTATAGTATGGAGTTCGAAGAAGTCTAAGTAGAAAAACAAAAAACGTTCGAATACAAATATCTGGTTCTGTCTATGCGAGGCTCAAAACGTTTTGATCCCTCCTTAACACACAATGGCAGAATTATGGTATATACTGTAGTTACAGTGTATACACTTTAACGTATTTTTATTCTGTGAAAGCTATTGATAACATCGTTTGAATATGTCTAAACATGATACTGTAACATAAAAACGAGAGAGTAGGAACGGTTTTTACTGGACCACCCGTTCTTGTAGTGTGACGAAAATGGTTCTTCAACTAAATTTGATTCGCTAAAAATGAACACAGACTAGTCAATTTACACATTAAACAGACCAGACAATCTATGTACAGGAAGAACTGTGTGTGTAGCCTGGGTCTAGTCGTCGGTATACACTGTGATGAATATGTTTCAAAGAATCAATATACATGTATGTAAGATTGTGGTACATGTGAACAGGAATAGAGGTACAGCAAGACATTGTTAGACTAAAATCCAGGCTTAGTTGCATGGTGCACAGCATTATCTCGAGAGAATATCCAGAGTCCATTTTAAAGATTTTAGAGATCATGAAACAAAACTGCCATGCGATTCTAGATTTTTATGGTATTCCAACCCTTTCAAATAAGAGGTCTCCCTAAAAGCATTGTCAACTCTGGCAGATGATTGAGGTATTCCACCCATTATTAGGTACCAAACAGTTTGTGTAATTTTTCCTCCACCTTCAGCGTGTCCCGTTACAATGCAATTCGACAATGGTATCCGGATTTAAAAAAAATCTGGATATCCTTGGGAATTACCGTTGCCACTGATGACGCCGAAGACGTAAATAGTTATCCAAGAATAACTGATATGATCGATCCTTCATCATTTAGACCTTCTGAAGCAATACCTGTTGTTGAGTCTAGCTGTTTAGGGAATAGAAGAGCATGCTCACAAGTTCTCTTACATGGTTGCATTCCCAGAAATATTTGTAAATAATTTACATGTACGTATTTGATTCTACCAATAAGTCCAGGGTTGTGTGCCCTTAAACTTCACAAATGGATGTGTATGCTGAGAATCTCTTGCGTCGACAAATATTAAGATTTACAAGCAAATGGACTCTGTGTGTGTGGTCATAGGATTAAGGTATACTTTTTATATGAAAGAAAGCGATTTCTGCACTATTGAAATAGAAAAGCCAATTTTTGGCTTTTATTAATTTTGGTATGCACAAGTACTTACCAATCAAGTAAACAAAAACACGATCCTGTTCGATTTTCCGAATTAAATCGCATGATCTGAGTTATGATGCAAAAAAATGTCTGCGGCTTTTAACATACGGATTCACTTTTTTTCGTAATAACTATGTTTTATGATGAGGGTGAATTCAAATAAAATGGCACCAAATAATTGTTTTTTTTTTTCCAATTTTTAAATTTCAATTGATCATTTTGGTCTATAAGATCCAATATTGGACATAGACCAAATTTTAATAATCTAAAACGGCATTAAAAAATATTTAGATATAAAAAAGTTTCAGATCTTTTAATTGAAGAAAATCAACAGAAAATCATTAAAATACATATATACATAATAAAAAAAGTTTAGCAACAAAATGTAAATATCTGTAGTAACCAAAATAGTTTTGTTTAAACATAAAATCAAACGTTTACACAAAAGATTATAGCTAGAGAACACAAACAAATGAATTTTATACCGCCATCGCGTGCGTCTCGCATTCCAGGTGCGCATTTCCGGTTATCATATCTGCCTAGGTATTCATGTGTATGGGGCATAATTCTAGAAAACATTTAGGTGTGAACATAATTGTCTTTGCCCAGCATAAAAAAGGCCACTAAAAAGATTTTTCTGCAACGCTGTGGGACTACGCCATGGACTTACGTTAGAAGGACGTTATATCGCTAATGTGTTCCTACGTGACAGAACCGGCGATAAAGATGTCTTTTTGAATTTTGCGTATCTCAAATCATAAGTAACAATTTGAGCATGCTATGTGAGCCAATTTGTGTGGTTTGAGATAGTCCCGGTCAAGGACGTCGTAGAAAAAGGCCACGAGAAGATGACCGTCATAATTTCGTAACGTCACGGCAAAGATGTTCCATATCAACACCAAAACTTCCGAGTGGACTCCACAAGAATTTCAATATAGAGTATCTACACTTACCATCCGTGATCGTCTCCACAGATGAACGGTTACTAGACGTTGATCGTACGTTGTAATTTCCCTGACGCTACACCATGAACGTACCAGACTTGACTGGTATAGAGTCTTGAATGCTTTAAGCCAAATTAAGCGTATACAGCATTGATGTACTCCCATTATCATCCCTTTCTTTCCGATTTGTCACCCAAAGATCACATACGGTGCTTTTACGGAAGACGTATGCGTGATCGTACTGACGCGAATGACGTTCAATCTCTAGATAAAGTAGTGAATGTTGATACTGTGTACAAACAATTTAAGTGGATTAGAAAACGTTTCACTGCTGATCGTGCTCGAAAATGGCTGCACAGTCGATACCGAATTCTGTTGTAACATTTTATTTTGACCCCTCACCTGCGTCAAGACAATGTTTCTAACACAATATTAAACGTTACCACAAAGCGACCTTTGAATGTTGTGCGTAAATGCATGTGCTAAAATGTATATAACGGTTGTGACATAAATATCACAGAAAATACATGTTTTCAATTAACAAAGTCAGTGTTGCTAAACTTTTTTTACATGGTATATTTACAAAGTAATGTACCTTCACATAGGAATAAGAAAAATAATATTTTTTTTTCAATCCAAATTGTAATTTGTGAATCAATAAGGAATTCTAAGTAAAAACCCTGTTTTTTTTCATAAATCTGATGAAAATAGGTTTTTTTTTCACATAATTAATACTGACTTTTTCCATACATGGGTCAAAAAGTTTTTATTATGATAAAGTTTGGCCTCGTATAGACTTCAGACCCAATTTTCTCAAGAATATAATGAATTCAAAACATGTCTGCAAAAAAACCTTGTCCATTTGTCATATTTGAATTAAAATCTAGACAATCCAAAACCTACATCTTTTGTTACAGGTTTGTTGCACTCCAGACATTATCAACCTATTTGGATAATTTATGATCCTTCTTTTACTAGTTTATCAAGTAAAATGGTAAAAATAATTCACAGGATAACTATTACAAACAATTCTATACTCTTCCATGTATTTCAAACAATGAGTATTTGTAAGCATACCAATGTAGTTCAATGTTCTAAGAAAATCTTTCATTTCGTGAATATTTTTTTCTAAATATGCACTGGATAGGTATAAAAATTTACTTATTTTATACATTGACATATAATAAGTGCTTACTAAACAAGAACAATTGATCATCTTAGATAGGTGTGCTTTATAAATGGTGAAAAATGAAAGTTCATATTTATGAAATAATTTGTTGCACTCCAGAAATTTTCACATGTTAATGAATATGGCTAATTTATGATATAATTTGCACATCTTTATCAAGTAAAGTGGTACAAATAATGCACATGACAACTATTACAATTAATTTTACACTTTTCTATGAGTTTCAAGATTTAACTTTCTAATCCCTAAAATGAAATCAAATCACAAAGATGACACAAATGTGTGCCTAAATTGTTTAAATATTGGCTCTCTTTCAAAAAACAATATTTGAGGATGATACTTTCTTTAGATCAGGTCTTATTGAATTAAGCCAAAAAAATGTTGCACTCCAGACAACATAAATGTTGCTCTAAATCAAACACAAGCCTGCGTCTAAACTAGATTTCTGGTGTGAATGATCTTTGAGTCTATGTTATCTGAAAATGAGAACAATAGTTCATTAAAAAGTAATATACAGTGAAAGAGGGGTCGTTAAACTTCAAATGTTGCACTCCAGAAAAACATGGATGAGTGTATTTAAGGAACAATAGGGAGTTTCTGTTCTTATCAATCCATCCATCCATATCCATTTTAAAGTCTGTTTTCCTCTACCGAGGGTTAGACTTGACTGACAGGTCTGCTGCGTAGTCGTCCTCTCCATTCCGACCGGTTCTGTGGGTCAGTGGAGCCCATTCCTAGTTTTCTTCTGTCGTCTTGCACCACTTCTTCCCAGGTTTTCTTTGGTCTTCCTGAACTTTTTCGTGCAGCCACATCCAGAGTGCGTACTCGAGAAATCCAGCCTGTACTTCGCTCCACGTGACCAAACCACCTCAGTCTGTTGGTACGCAGGACTGCGACCAGGTATTTTATACCAAGCTTTGTGAGCAGGGAGTCTGAGCTGACATCATCTGTTGCCTTTACGTTGCAGATACAGCGGATCATTGCTCTGTTATTGCGCTGGAGGCGATTTAATGTAGCAGTTGTTGTGGCCCATGTCTCTGATGCATGCAGCATGACGCTTCTCACACAGGTTGAGTACACTCGTCCTCGGGTTAGAAGTGGTAGGTTTCTGTTGCTGAGATGGGGAATCAGTTGATGGAACTTGCCCCAGGCCGATTTGCAACGCGTCACCGAAGCCAGTTCACAGCCTCCTCCAGCCGACAGCATATCCCCAAGGTAGCAGAACTCAGGGACAGCTTCAACTTTTTAAGGTATTCAAAATCATATTTGTTTAAAGTTACATATACACTGAACAAAAGTGAAAACGCTACACCTACTTTGCTTGTCATATTTCTTCTAAATACAATAAGTGAAGAAATGAAATGAAAGTGTTTCGCATTGTTCATTCACTAGGTTGTGCCAAGCACTTAACGTTTTGTGGCTCTTAATTACGGGGACGAGAAACCGACCCTTTTAATGTGAAAGGGGTCCGTTCGTCAGGTGTACAATTTGAACGGAAATTTAAACCTTCAGGAATCCAAGCAGAAGAATGTAAACCATGTCAGACTGCACGGAATGGTAGTCTGACAAGTTACCAATCAGGAAATGTAAAGAAGCTTGCATAAAATTGTTTCAGCGTTTAGAAAATGATGATTGAAAAGCAGAATTTTCATTATCTTCCAAAGCTTGAAAAATTTACAATGTAATCTCCATAGGAAATTGTACTCGCTTTTACATGGACATATTGGAACAATCCTAGTCGAAGAAATGGTTCAAAAATCCCCAGTAAGGCCTGCATGATGTTGACAAAAACTCCAATCGAAAATCGTGATAAAATTGTGAATACCAAACATTTTAAATTCCCTATTTATTTATGTCAAAGGGAGGTAATTTGCAAAATTGACAGATTGGACCTTGATGCTAGAGCTTGCTACAAGAGATAAATGAGATTTTAAGTGTTTCTTTGCAAACCCGGATATGACCAATTCCGAAAAAATAATGAAGCGTTTTCTGCGCATGCGCATATGTGGTATTAGATTTAATTAGCTCTAAACGCACCAAGGGCAGTAACTCTGACATTAAAGGAGACAGAACAATGAAATTTCGACAAACGATTGCTGAAAGCCTGGAAAAAAACGTCAAAATACATTTTATGATAGTAGTTCGAATCTTTTCCAGAAATAACAAATTTTGCAGTGTAGCGTTTTCACTTTTGTTCAGTATATTTCTGTACATGGATTACCATACAAACTTGACCTTTCAGTCATATAATTCCCACAGTTTTCAATTTTTTGAAGTTTCTCTACATTTGCGGTTGCACTCCAGACAGGGCACGACTTTTGTTCTTGTGTGAATTGCAGCAAACCCTTTGCACACAAATACTAACCACATACAAAATTCAAAGCTCAAGATGTTCAAGTTAATGTAAAAAGTCTTACTTTTACACACTTATTGTTATTCTTTTATTCTTATATATTTAGAAAAAATGATTTTTTCTGTTTACAAAAAAGCATTTCACTCCAGACTTTTTTGGCATGTTTTTTTTGGGCATAACTTAAAAACCGTTAAAGATATTTGAATAAAATTTTGCATGAATATACAATACACTAATCAACATCAAAAGGTCTTTGCAATTTTATCAAATATGCTATCATTTTTAGTCTACATGAAAAAATATGCTTGGTGCCATTTTTACTGAATTCACCCATAAGGTACAACAATACTCCTTTACAAATGAAAGATACACATTTGATAACAACGAATATTATCATTGACTGAAGAGTTTTTAGTTATGTTATAAGTTGGTCAATGCTCAGAGGTTAGTCAGGTATATTATCGTGAGAATAGCTAAAAGCAACTACAGGTGCATATATTTTCCTTATTTATGCACAACGGGTTCCTTTGCGCCAACTCCACAACCCATAAATTGTTAATTATCATGGTAAAAATTAGCTAGCGATCGGTGTGTCTTTATATTCTGATATTTACCAGTAACATAATGTAAGATGTCTTATCAAAGATTGAGTGATTTTCATAATTAGAGATACATATAGAATCACATTTAGTTCAAATTCTAAAACAATTAAAAGATTATTGGTTACAAAATCAGAAAGACCCAAAGACTGAATCTCCTTTTGTCCCTAATGAAAGCATGTACATATTTAAGTATATACATGTATTGATACCTTCATGGGCATTTAAGACCTTCATAATATACCATAATGGTATACCAGAACTGCAGTCGGACTTATGATTGTGATATTTTTTCCATAGAATGGAATGATCCGTTCCTAATTACATTTTATATACATGTTCGAATGTTCTCGTAAGGCCACCAGATGTAATAACCCAAATTGCAAAAATGGAATTTAACGTTCGGTTTACAGAATGAAACAACACCATTAATTAAGGAACGAAACGTGTTGAAACATAAATACTTACCTTAAATGTCTTATGATCGTAAGATAGTGAAATGACTACTTTCAGCTGCTGATTATATGCCTAATTTTTGTTTAATTTTGATGCTTGTTTTATTTAATTGCACTTTTTTATGACTAGGTATTCGTCAAGAGAGGCATAGATTTGACTTACTGGTGTTGATATAAGCTATATATAGTTCTTATGCTGTTTTATTAAAGCAATTTTTTGCCGATAAAATAATTATTATATTTAAGGAAAATGTACCAAAAGCTATAAAAAGTTCATGAAAATAATATTTTAAAACAAGAATTTCCAATAAAACTTCGTAAAAATATCGTGGAATATCATTTATGTGAAGTTCGTATTGTTACACCAAAGTTTGTAATTTTTGTATCTTTTTGAAAATTTACCTCACCCACTTTTAGCTTTGGTTACAATGGTAAGTCAATGACTAATTCTGTAAGCAAATATATATCAGTAAACAACATATGTCTAGACAATTTTTAAGTATAATGTCATTTATCCAGACATACCGTTTGTATTTTTTAGGATTTTTTTTACTTTTCGAAAAAAACTTATTTTTGTGATTTTTTTGCCAATTTTGCTATATTTATCAAAATTTACAAATACACAAATTCGTAACGTTGCATATTGTTGCTTTAAGTAACAGTACTAATCGTCAGCTTAATTAAGGTACCAAAAGAACTGTTTTAGCTTAATAAATGTGTAAGTTATGGGGTATTTTAGGAGGCATGTGTGAAAAATGTACCAAATGACCTTTGACCTAGTTTATTTCAACCAATTTCGCCTGTTAGAGGCGACTACCGGGCAAGCCGTACGTACCATGCATTGAAGATATCATTGGACCTGGTAGTCGCCCATATGCAGAGAATGCCTACGAAAGTTACATTTTTTGACGTTTTAGGCAGACTAATTCATGCACTGCCGTGTTTCCCCTCCACACAACTACTAAACATACAATGTCGTTTCTCATTGCAAGGACTTCATGAATCTCGATGTTTTCACTCCACACCTCCTGAATATACAGGAATATACACTCGTTATGTCGACATCGGATAAGTCGAATTTTCGCTTAAGTCGAAGTTCAAATCTGGTCCCGTCCTCAGCTATTGACATAATTTTTTCAAAACAAAATAATTTTGAACTGAATATAGCCATTGAAATATAGTAGGAAAAGGATAGAAATTGCTCGACACGAGCAATTTCTTTCCTTTTCCTACTATATTTCAATAATATTAGTACTTGATAAGTTTCAAAAACGGTCAAATATCAAATATCTCGAAGCCGGACAAAATCAGATGAGTCGAACTCCGGATATGTCGAGGTATTTTGACGGCCCCTCCGACTTCGACACAACGAGTGTCGACTGTACAATGTCTTTTCTTATGGTTCAGGAATCTATTCACTACAGTGTTTCCACTCAATACTACTACCGAACATACAATGTCATTTTTTATTACACAGGACTCTATTAACAGCGGTTTTTCCACTCTACACCTACTGAATGTACAATGTTGTTTCTTATTGTACAGGAGTCTATAATTGTGGTGTTTCTTCTCCGTACCTTCTGAATATACAATGTCGCTTCTTTTTGTACAGGAGTCCATGCTTGGAGGTGTTTTAAATCATTACCTACTCATCGGCGGCCTGTATTACGTAATTGTAGACGCCATTCCTGTATGATATTTATAAATGAACGTAAGTACGGTGGTTAATGACATGACTCAGAATTTCAGAAAATCGTCGATATTTTTGTTAATACTTGACCAATTTGAATTCGATTTGAAGCAGAGAAAGTGAAAAGGTGTCAGAAATAAGTTGGGCGTGGTGGATTTTTGGAATATCAACTATTAAAAAAGTTATTGAAGATCAACCAAAATTTTGGTTGATCTTAATCATTTTTATTAGTTTTTTTTTTAAATCCACTACGTCAATCTAATGCGTGACGTCTGTCCACTAGGGTTGAGCTACACCTTCTCTGCTTCAAGTCGAATTGAAATCGTTCCCATATTAACAAAGTTATTGTAGATTTTCTGAAATTGTTTTATCACGTGATTATACAACGTGATGAGTGATATTGTAATTGCTGAATTTAACAATCCTCGTTTCCTTCATGTACATATTTAAACCCTAGTCTTAACTTTAAAATCATATAGAGTGAAACTTTTTTTGCACGTATGCTTACGTGTAAATATGTTTTATTGGCCTAGTGATTGGCAAACTAGATAGAACAATAGTGTAGAATTGGAAGGGCAGCATGTTGAAAAAAAAAACCACTTTAAATCTGATTAATACTTTCTCGCAAATTGATGAAACTGATGCCCCTTGAAGTAATGTAAAACATATATATTTGCCACCTTAAGGGGTTACCTTTGATGTAGCCGTTTAATAATTGAAGCCGAGTTTAAAGATGCAATAATATTTTAACAAGTATGATAGGGCAATAACAGAGTTACTGTTCTTGTACTTATCTATAATGAGTTCCATCTACTTATAAGGGTTCATTATTCTTTCTTGCATACTTAAGATATGCTTAACACAGACATGAATGTTCTCCAACGACAACATGTCCAAAGACAACATACCCACTGCACTGCACCACTCAACAAGAGCTTCGCAGAGCGGCGCATATACGCCCGAGAGGGGCTTGTCAGTAAAATTGGCCATTTTTTCAATTCAAGGGCAGATAATTCAAGAACAAAAGAGTTATCTGAATTCCGTAAGCGGTGTGCACAACTAGATACCATGGAGAATCATTGTGGCAAGTTTGATTAAATTCCGATCTGTAGGAGGAGTTGTACACACAAGAAATTGCTAACGGACGGACAGACGGACGGGCGTTCCAACATTTCAGGAGTAAGTGGTCTTTTCTTTGATCTTTATGAAGAAAAGTGCCACATAAAATGGCATGGTTTAAGTGGAATTGTTCTTTATTTCATATAAATTATGGACGGATTGAACCACATAAACACCCAAATGTCGGCCCGGACAGACGGACGGACGGACGGACGGACGACCAGGGCCATACCCTAATACGACCCTTCGGACGTATAATAACGAGATCTATACACCTCTGAAGTTTTATAATTCTATATACTTTATGAGTTCTGCTTCGTACAAAAATCAAGTTTGAAAATCAACAAAGGACAATAACACCAAAACTTTGGTGTGCAGGGGAACTGTTCTTGTCAATTGCACCTCTCCGAAATGAGATCTATCCAACTACGAAGTTCCATGATTCTAACTTGCTTACTTTATTACTTAGGCTTCGGACAAGAAAAAGTCTGAAAATCATCAAAGGACAATAACTCTAAATAGTTTGTAGGCTAACGGTTCTTGTACACTACACCTCTCCATAATAGGATCTATCATATTTCTACCTTTCATATTTTTGAGTTATGCTCCGGAAGAGAATCAAGTTTAAAAATCAACAAAGGACAATAACTCCAAATATATGATCAGTAGAGCAACTGTTCTTGTGTACTGCACCTGTCCATAAAAGGATCTATCCACCTATGACGTTTCATGATTCTATCTTACATACTTTTCGAGTTATGCTCTGGACAAGGTTTGGGTTACGGACCGACCGACCGACCTACATATGCAAAACAATATACCAATTTTTTTTTTCCAAAAAGGGACAAAGCATATATTGCAGAACAATAAAATTCATTTCTTTGTTATATTTCCTCATAAATTTCTGTCGTATTTCCACTACAATTATATCGTATTCAACATGAACAACATTTATGCCTTCTGAAACAGCTTTAAGGAAAGGTTTAAATGCTAACACGGCTTCAAGAAAATAATTATTTTCCAATGATTCATTTTACAAAACGTCCCCAATAAACTTTTGACAACCATTTACGATAAAGTGGAAAATGCTGGTGATTTCGTTCTTGTTCGGATTTCTTGAAGGAGCGGATCTGTCCTCAATCATATTTCCCTGTACCTGAAAAATCTGCACGAGTCATTGTTACAATTCAGGATTAATTTGTGACATCGCCGGTCCTTTTTTTAAGAAAATGGTAAAAATGAGCTTATGTAGTATTTTAAAAAAGAATTGTTTTACTTTACGCAGATGATACAGTTTTGTTAGGATACACTAAAGGGGACTTACAAAATGCTTAAAATCTTCCACACGAGTATTGCATAACTAAGAAACTAATAGTTAACACGTCGAAATCAAACGTTCTATTGTCAAAAGGTTGTCAATGGATATACAATTTCACTTATATTTTTTCTATAACGATATAATACCAATCGACAGAGAAATGGTATACAAATGCCTCGGATTCGTTTTAAGCCGATATGGAACTTTCCATAAAGCCAAGTCAGAAAAGTCCAAACAGGCAACGAGTGCAATGTACGGCTTACTTAGGAAAATTAAGAAATTATATCTCCCAATTGATATGCAAATTTAGCTTTTTGATAAAACGTTGCAACCTATAGTATTGAATAGTAGCAAAATTTGGCCATTTGAGAGTAATGACGTTTCAGAAAAATGCACATATTAAGTTTCTAAATAATATATATTTTATAAGTAAAAATGTCTACACATAACCATATTGTCCATAGCGAAACAGGCGTATACTATTTGTTAATTGAAATTGAGTCCAGTTTCGTTTTGGTCAAAATCATCTCCAACAATTATAACACTGTGCTTTCCGGCATCTATGAAGTTCTCTATAAACTTTACACTAACTCAAATTAATTCAAAATGTTTCCGTATTTTAACAGACAGATAACAGGTAATAGCCAATCTCCACGGTCATAAACACGACCGTCAACGAGCGGCTCTAATTGATCGAGCCGCGGCCCTAGCGCAGTTGGTAGCGCATCTGACCCTCATTCGACAGGTCCAGGGTTCGATACCCGGCCGCGGCTAATACCCTTTCTGACAAAATTGTCACCCACCAATGGGTTTGAAATCGTTAACATAAGTGGGCGAGCAGCTGTAGGCTCGGTAAGGGTGTTGTGGTAGTACTGGTTTAAGAAACAACAGGAATCCATGAGTAGGTGCTCCAGCCACCGCAATATGACCCTGGTAGTTGAAAACGGCGTAAAAGCCCAATAAACTCAAACTCTAATTGATCGAGGCGTTTCATAGTTTGTGTATTTTACCTAATCAATGGACGCGAGTTGCCAGGTATTACCAGACTCTTTACAACGTAATGTATCAGAGGCGGGAACCAGACTACTTCAAAGGACGACACTGTCTAAAGTCTAGAGCTTGCTTAATGAAGACAATTGAAAAAGGTAGTAAAATTATTTCGCACAAAGCTGCAAAAAGCAACAACATTTTATTTATAACTAAAAAACGCATTTTTTTTCTATATGTATTACCAAGCACTATGTAGCCTATGTACTTAAAAATCAACAAAAAATACAGGTGGAATATTTTTATCATAAGAAACGTTGCAAAAAAGAGCAATTTCAGCAATTTTTGAAATGATGTTTGATTGAAAATTTCAAAATCATCACTTAATTTTCCAAAATTGATGCTTATCAATAAAAGAACAATAACATTATTGAGCACAAAAATCTCTTATTTATACAATTCTAGTCATCATGAACACCATTTCTGTAGATAACAAAATGACGCCTCATTTTTGTAATTTTGGGCAGGAGCATTCTTCCTTACGACCAATTAACTTTTAAACTTGCTTGGTGACGTATAGCTTTTTAAGTCATTTTACTTCTCACGCATTTAAGTATCATAACAATAAAACCCCACCCATTAGAAATTAAACATCCTTTTGTCATAAGATATTTTTTCAATTACAATGCAAGAAATCGGATGTGTTCTATAAACGTAACTTTAAAAAAGTCATTGGTTCATGCCATGGCCTTTTTAGGTAGTTACTTTGAGAACCCGTAACTCGATCGTTTAACGTTGTCGATATAGCCCAGAATATAATTATATTCCTAACGCAACTTTTTTCAGTATTTTTTTTTCCTCAAACAAGACATGTTTTGAATGACCCTAGATTAAATTAAGAGCTTATAAAACATTTTAAAAGAAAATAAATTAATAATTATAAGCAATTTCGATCTTTTTTTAAATGTGCTATGACATGTATGTTTTTTTTTTTTAATTTTACTTTTGATATCAAATATCCTTGTCGGCAACATCTTTCAAATGGGATCTGCCCAATTTTGTGTTGTTTACGAAAGGGTTAAGGGTTAATTTTTGACTCATGCCAATTTTTACCCTTCCTAAATAAGACTTGGCTGTGACAGCTCTGTTATAAAAGACCTGAGAAAGCATCGATGACAAAGAAAAATTCTGGTTATCAGGCTTTTCTCCTTTTGCATCAACATTTTCCTACCCCCTAAATTTTGCCGCTCGGGAAAGGGTATACATACTACTAAACATGTATATACTCTCTTAAACAATACTTTATTTCGGCGTGCCAACTTGCAAAGGTTTGGAGAAACATTGAGGCTAAAGAAGAAATACCGAGAGCTCAAAATGTATTGTGCTACATCTTGCGTCAATTCCATCATTGTTCACATTAAAATAATAGTTTGCAGCAGCTTTAAAATTTATCCATCCTATTTAAGGGTTTATTTAAGGGTTTGATAAAAAGGTTATTACTCTAACACTTGAAAGACCACTTTAAATACATAAACATATTTTCAAACAACACGATTTAAATTTGTTCAACTCGAAAATGTTTACATACGACAGAAGTGTTGAAGTAAATATAATTTTTTATACCTATATCGTAGGAAATTATGAGTGAAAATGAGAAAATGTTGATTGTCAACATTCCTATGCCTACTTTCGAAGAAATGGAGGTTTTTTGTATTGAAAGAGTCAATCGGGTGGTTTTTCGGTTTGATGATCAGTCCGTAGAACAAACCTTCGGTTCGTAAAACAAACCTTTTTCGAAACATACAAGAAAGAAATATTGAAGTTAGAAGCCTTTGAATAGTTAGGGTAGAATCGTAAAACTTCATATTTGGATAGATAGCATTATGGAGTAGTGTAGACACAGTGCAAAGCATCTTTTGAAATTATTTTTGAAGTTATTGCCTTTTGTTGAAATTCAGACTTAATTTTTATACGGAGTATAACTAAACTGACACGATTTAAAAATGCAAAGCACGTTTTCATTAACTATTCCATTCCTATTGCATCGATCGGCACCATATTTGGGGACATATATGAGGTAATGTATACACTTCACGCCTCGGCAATTTTGTCGTGTTTTCTGTAGCATATCTGGACATCTGAACCGCCCATCACTAAATGCTCGTGTGTCTCGTGCATTCAGACCGCGTGTTGAATCACTAAGGTTTTTTTGTGTACAAATTGCCACTTTGATTTACTTATTGAAAACAAACGAGAACTACGAAAATTGTTTGTGTACAAAATGCTCAGGCCTACTTTGGGAAAAAGAAACCGAGTTTTGGGGCTTTTGGTTGGCGGTGTTTCGCAAATGAAGGTAACTAGACGCTTTAATGTAGCCGAATCGATAGTTCCAAGATAAATAAGACGTGTAAACGACACGGAAAAATTTACAGACCGCCCACGCCCCGGTTAGCCGCGTGTAACAACTGTACGTCGACACAATTGTATACGTCAACGTTATTAACGCAACAGATATGTGACGGCTCAGTGTACACCAAATTCTATGGTTGGCATTCGCGGGCGGCCTATACACCATGACACGGTGATGAATCGCCCGTGAAAGCACGGGGTTCGCTGTCGTCGTCCTGTTCGATTCAGGCTCTTGACTCAACGTGCATTTTGGCATAATCTGACGTCCATTCAGGCATTATTTGTGGTTTTAAAGGTCATTTTCTGTCCTTTTATGTTAACAATTGTAACATTAACAATTATACATGACTATACATCGGTTTTGTAGACTGTAGTAGATACCATCTGTAAAAGTACCGTTTTGCGTTTTTAAATCGTGTCAGTTTAGATAGTATTTACCCTATTACCAGACGGCAAAATACAAGACTATTCCAATTTGAAAGGTGTTGCAGACGGCAATTTCAAGTTGATAAAATGTTAAAAATATTACCATTATGGTTTAGAAAATATTGTGGAAAATAAAGAAATTGCTTGTCAAAAGCAATTAATCTATTTTCCACATCGTTTTCACAGGAGTCACTGTGCAGTAATGGGTTAAGGTAGAATCATGAAACTTCATATGTAAATAGATGTCATCATGGAAAAGAACAGTGCACAAGAATTGTAGTTCATGTGAATCTTACTTATGGAGATAGTCCCCTTCGTTTATGTTCAAATACAGGCCCGTAGGAACAAGGGGGCTAGGGGGCTTAGCCCTCAATGTAGCCCCTCAAATGTTGGCCAAAATGGCAAAGGGGGTCTCATTTGCGCCCACGCACATATTCTCTTGTAACTTTACTCATAGAATGCCTCTGACCTATGAACTACAAAAATATATTCGTTTTACTCAAAGAGTGCATATGGGCCTATACGAGGCGCCTTCAAGTGTTCCCGGTTTTCATTGATACCCGTCTTACAAAAACTCAATGTTGGCTATCCAGTTTTGGTATAAATCCACAAGTTTAAATTAAAATAGCAAGAAGAGTCATTGTGGAAACTTTTGATACCAATACTGTTGGTACCAACATGCCCAAAAAATTCTTAGAAATTAATTTAATCAGAAATTGTCAGAAAAATAGCCGAGAAATTTTTCAAAACCTCAAATTCTATCAATTTTTTTTGTACGTTCCCGTCTTTGTCAACCTATGAAATTGATGGTGAAAATTTGAAACCGGTAACATTGTCAAATAATGAGCATTGTGAACAACGGCACCTTAAGATGCTCCCGGATTTCAATGGTACCTGTCTAGCAAAAGCCCAATTTTTGCTTACCTAGTTTTGATATCAGTTCTAAATTTTAAATCAGAATAGCAAGAGGAGTCACTGTAGAACATATTTGGTACCAATATTGTTGAAATCAATATGCGCAAAAAATTCTTAGAAATTAGTTTAGTCAGAAATTGTCAGAAAAATAGTTTGAGAAATTTTCAAAACCTAAAATTCTATCAAACTTTTTTTTGTATGTTCCCGTCTGTGTCAACCTATGAAATTGATAGAAAAGTTGGCCATATATACTGAGTACATTTAATTTCGCAGATATACTTCGTTCTCTTATATAGGATGGAAATGACAAGCACAGCTACGTAATGCGGGTTTATTTTCGTTGATTTATTTAATTCCATAAACTCTGAAGGTAGAAGATGCTTTAAATACACATCGGAATAAAGATTGATTATTTTTAATTGAGATAGGTCAAATCAATTAATAACAAGTGTGCCCAACTAAAGCTTGAATTAAAGTCTTACATCATCGTGGCATAGAAAGGACTTTTCTCGCAATGAAACCTCTTGTGACATTTTGTTCAGCTCTTGAATAACAGGAATACGAAGTTTTTGCAACGTTCTGGGTGGTGGGGTGCTTAAAAACACGCATCTCTTCGGGTCATTCCAAGCATGTTCTATAGGGTACTTAACAGACCGGTAGTGTGTAACCACAGTATGTTGCGGAGCCATCGTGTCGTTAGTCGTGATATTAATAAGTTACAGCATCCTACGTGCAATGAAATGTCCAATTTTTGAAAAACCTAGCAAATGCGTTCCAAAAACTTGGTTCCTCACATTTTCAAGAAGACTATTCATACTGATAGAAATGAGATTCTTTCAATAAAACTTGTTTTTATAGTGTCTCTATAGACAAACTTTATAAACATGTTGCAATTTAACTCGAGTTTCACGTGCACCGGTTTTACGCAGCGCCAACGTGTTTAACGTTTTGGCTAAGGCGTCGTAAAATGTTCCAGGTTTACTAAATTTATTCTTTTCTATTCACGTTTAAAAACTTGCGGGAGATTCATAACACATATTTCCTACAGGATTCAGGATTTATACAGAGTTTATAGTGTATTACTGTAATGACCGGTATTTTTATTTTACAGATCGATTGTATCGAGGCTGTGCCTGTGCTCATGTACATGCAGGATTCAGGATTTATACATAGTTTATAGTGTATTATTGTAATGACCGGTATTTTTATTTTACCGATGGATTGTATCGAGGCTGTGCCTGTGCTCATGTACCTACAGGATTCAGGATTTATACAGAGTTTATTGTGTATTACTGTAATGACCGGTATTTTTATTTTACAGATGGATTGTATCGAGGCTGTGCTGGTGCTCATGTACCTACAGGATTCAGGATTTATACAGAGTTTATTGTGTATTACTGTAATGACCGGTATTTTTATTTTACAGATGGATTGTATCGAGGTTGTGCCTGTGCTCATGTACCTACAGGATTCAGGATTTATACAGAGTTTATAGTGTATTATTGTAATGACCGGTATTTTTATTTTTATTTTACAGATGGATTGTATCGAGGCTGTGCCTGTGTTCATGTACCTACAGGATTCAGGATTTATACAGAGTTTATAGTGTATTATTGTAATGACCGGTATTTTTATTTTACAGATGGCCTGTATCGAGGTTGTGCCTGTACTCATGTACCTACAGGATTCAGGATTTATACAGAGTTTATTGTGTATTACTGTAATAACCGGTATTTTTATTTTACAGATGGATTGTATCGAGGTTGTGCCTGTACTCATGTACCTACAGGATTCAGGATTTATACAGAGTTTATTGTGTATTATTGTAATGACCGGTATTTTTATTTTACAGATGGATTGTATCGCGGGTGTGCCTGTACTCATGTACCTACAGGATTCAGGATTTATACAGAGTTTATTGTGTATTACTGTAATGACCGGTATTTTTATTTTACAGATGGATTGTATCGAGGCTGTGCCTGTGCTCATGTACCTACAGGATTCAGGATTTATACAGAGTTTATAGTGTATTACTGTAATGACCGGTATTTTTATTTTACAGATGGCCTGTATCGAGGCTGTGCCTGTGCTCATGTACCTACAGGATTCAGGATTTATACAGAGTTTATAGTGTATTATTGTAATGACCGGTATTTTTATTTTACAGATGGCCTGTATCGAGGCTGTGCCTGTGCTCATGTACCTACAGGATTCAGGATTTATACAGAGTTTATTGTGTATTACTGTAATGACCGGTATTTTTATTTTACAGATGGATTGTATCGAGGCTGTGCTTGTGCTCAAGTACCTACAGGATTCAGGATTTATACAGAGTTTATAGTGTATTATTGTAATGACCGGTATTTTTATTTTACAGATGGATTATATCGAGGGTGTGCCTGTACTCATGTACCTACAGGATTCAGGATTTATACAGAGTTTATAGTGTATTATTGTAATGACCGGTATTTTTATTTTACAGATGGATTGTATCGAGGCTGTGCCTGTGCTCATGTACCTACAGGATTCAGGATTTATACAGAGTTTATTGTGTATTACTGTAATGACCGGTTTTTTTATTTTACAGATGGATTATATCGAGGGTGTGCCTGTGCTCATGTACCTACAGGATTCAGGATTTATACAGAGTTTATTGTGTATTACTGTAATGACCGGTATTCTTATTTTACAGATGGATTATATCGAGGGTGTGCCTGTGCTCATGTACCTACAGGATTCAGGATTTATACATAGTTTATTGTGTATTATTGTAATGACCGGTATTTTTATTTTACAGATGGATTGTATCGAGGCTGTGCCTGTGCTCATGTACCTACAGGATTCAGGATTTATACAGAGTTTATTGTGTATTATTGTAATGACCGGTATTTTTACATTTATTTTACAGATGGATTGTATCGAGGTTGTGCCTGTACTCATGTACCTACAGGATTCAGGATTTATACAGAGTTTATAGTGTATTATTGTAATGACCGGTATTTTTATTTTACAGATGGATTGTATCGAGGCTGTGCCTGTGTTCATGTACCTTTAGGATTCAGGATTTATACAGAGTTTATTGTGTATTACTGTAATGACCGGTATTTTTATTTTTATTTTACAGATGGATTATATCGAGGCTGTGCCTGTGCTCATCTACCTACAGGATTCAGGATTTATACAGAGTTTATAGTGTATTATTGTAATGACCGGTATTTTTATTTTACAGATGGATTGTATCGAGGCTGTGCCTGTGCTCATGTACATACAGGATTCAGGATTTATACAGAGTTCATTGTGTATTATTGTAATGACCGGTATTTTTATTTTACAGATGGCCTGTATCGAAGCTGTGCCTGTGCTCATGTACCTACAGGATTCAGGATTTTACAGAGTTTATTGCGTATTACTGTAATGACCGGTATTTTTATTTTACAGATGGATTGTATCGAGGCTGTGCCTGTACTCATGTACCTACAGGATTCAGGATTTATACAGAGTTTATTGTGTATTACTGTAATGACCGGTATTTTTATTTTACAGATGGATTGTATCGAGGCTGTGCCTGTGCTCATGTACTTACAGGATTCAGGATTTATACAGAGTTTATAGTGTATTACTGTAATGACCGGTATTTTTATTTTTATTTTACAGATGGATTATATCGAGGCTGTGCCTGTACTCATGTACCTACAGGATTCAGGATTTATACAGAGTTTATAGTGTATTACTGTAATGACCGGTATTTTTATTTTTATTTTACAGATGGATTATATCGAGGCTGTGCCTGTGCTCATGTACCTACAGGATTCAGGATTTATACAGAGTTTATTGTGTATTACTGTAATGACCGGTATTTTTATTTTACAGATGGATTGTATCGAGGCTGTGCCTGTGCTCATGTACCTACAGGATTCAGGATTTATACAGAGTTTATTGTGTATTACTGTAATGACCGGTATTTTTATTTTACAGATGGATTGTATCGAGGCTGTGCCTGTACTCATGTACCTACAGGATTCAGGATTTATACAGAGTTTATAGTGTATTATTGTAATGAACGGTATTTTTTTTTACAGATGGATTGTATCGAGACTGTGCCTGTACTCATGTACCTACAGGATTCAGGATTTATACAGAGTTTATAGTGTATTATTGTAATGACCGGTATTTTTATTTTACAGATGGATTGTATCGAGGCTGTGCTTGTGCTCATGTACCTACAGGATTCAGGATTTATACAGAGTTTATAGTGTATTATTTTAATGACCGGTATTTTTATTTTACAGATGGATTGTATCGAGGCTGTGCCTGTGCTCATGTACCTACAGGATTCAGGATTTATACAGAGTTTATTGTGTATTACTGTAATGACCGGTATTTTTATTTTTATTTTACAGATGGATTATATCGAGGCTGTGCCTGTGCTCATGTACCTACAGGATTCAGGATTTATACAGAGTTTATAGTGTATTATTGTAATGACCGGTATTTTTATTTTACAGATGGCCTGTATCGAGGCTGTGCCTGTGCTCATGTACCTACAGGATTCAGGATTTATACAGAGTTTATAGTGTATTATTGTAATGACCGGTATTTTTATTTTTATTTTACAGATGGATTGTATCGAGGGTGTGCCTGTGCTCATGTACCTACAGGATTCAGGATTTATACAGAGTTTATAGTGTATTATTGTAATGACCGGTATTTTTATTTTACAGATGGATTATATCGAGGGTGTGCCTGTACTCATGTACCTACAGGATTCAGGATTTATACAGAGTTTATAGTGTATTATTGTAATGACCGGTATTTTTATTTTACAGATGGATTGTATCGGGGCTGTTCCTGTGCTCATGTACCTACAGGATTCAGGATTTATACAGAGTTTATAGTGTATTATTGTAATGACCGGTATTTTTATTTTACAGATGGATTGTATCGAGGCTGTGCCTGTGCTCATGTACCTACAGGATTCAGGATTTATACAGAGTTTATAGTGTATTATTGTAATGACCGGTATTTTTATTTTTATTTTACAGATGGATTGTATCGAGGCTGTGCCTGTGCTCATGTACCTACAGGATTCAGGATTTATACAGAGTTTATTGTGTATTATTGTAATGACCGGTATTTTTATTTTACAGATGGCCTGTATCGAGGCTGTGCCTGTGCTCATGTACCTACAGGATTCAGGATTTTACAGAGTTTATTGTGTATTACTGTAATGACCGGTATTTTTATTTTACAGATGGATTGTATCGAGGCTGTGCCTGTGCTCATGTACCTACAGGATTCAGGATTTATACAGAGTTTATTGTGTATTACTGTAATGACCGGTATTTTTATTTTACAGACGGATTGTATCGAGGTTGTGCCTGTGCTCATCTACCTACAGGATTCAGGATTTATACAGAGTTTATAGTGTATTACTGTAATGACCGGTATTTTTATTTTACAGATGGATTGTATCGAGGCTGTGCCTGTGCTCATGTACCTACAGGATTCAGGATTTATACAGAGTTTATTGTGTATTACTGTAATGACCGGTATTTTTATTTTACAGATGGCCTGTATCGAGGCTGTGCTTGTGCTCATGTACCTACAGGATTCAGGATTTATACAGAGTTTATAGTGTATTATTGTAATGACCGGTATTTTTCTTTTTATTTTACAGATGGATTGTATCGAGGCTGTGCCTGTGCTCATGTACCTACAGGATTCAGGATTTATACAGAGTTTATTGTGTATTACTGTAATGACCGGTATTTTTATTTTACAGATGGATTGTATCGCGGGTGTGCCTGTGCTCATGTACCTACAGGATTCAGGATTTATACAGAGTTTATTGTGTATTATTGTAATGACCGGTATTTTTATTTTTATTTTACAGATGTATTGTACCGAGGCTGTGCCTGTGCTCATGTACCTACAGGATTCAGGATTTATGCAGAGTTTATTGTGTATTATTGTATTGACCGGTATTTTTATTTTACAGATGGATTATATCGAGGCTGTGCCTGTGCTCATGTACCTACAGGATTCAGGATTTATACAGAGTTTATTGTGTATTATTGTATTGACCGGTATTTTTATTTTACAGATGGATTGTATCGAGGCTGTGCCTGTGCTCATGTACCTACAGGATTCAGGATTTATGCAGAGTTTATTGTGTATTATTGTATTGACCGGTATTTTTATTTTTATTTTACAGATGGATTGTATCGAGGCTGTGCCTGTGCTCATGTACCTACAGGATTCAGGATTTATACAGAGTTTATTGTGTATTACTGTAATGACCGGTATTTTTATTTTTATTTTACAGATGGATTGTATCGAGGCTGTGCCTGTGCTCATGTACCTACAGGATTCAGGATTTATACAGAGTTTATTGTGTATTACTGTAATGACCGGTATTTTTATTTTTATTTTACAGATGGATTGTATCGCGGGTGTGCCTGTGCTCAAGTACCTACAGGATTCAGGATTTATACAGAGTTTATAGTGTATTATTGTAATGACCGGTATTTTTATTTTACAGATGGATTATATCGAGGTTGTGCCTGTGCTCATGTACCTACAGGATTCAGGATTTATACAGAGTTTATTGTGTATTATTGTAATGACCGGTATTTTTATTTTACAGATGGATTATATCGAGGCTGTGCCTGTGCTCATGTACCTACAGGATTCAGGATTTATACAGAGTTTATTGTGTATTGTTGTAATGACCGGTATTTTTATTTTACAGATGGATTATATCGAGGTTGTGCCTGTGCTCATGTACCTACAGGATTCAGGATTTATACAGAGTTTATTGTGTATTATTGTAATGACCGGTATTTTTATTTTACAGATGGCCTGTATCGAGGGTGTACCTGTGCTCATGTACCTACAGGATTCAGGATTTATACAGAGTTTATTGTGTATTACTGTAATGACCGGTATTTTTATTTTTATTTTACAGATGGATTGTATCGAGGCTGTGCTTGTGCTCATGTACCTACAGGATTTATACAGAGTTTATAGTGTATTATTGTAATGACCGGTATTTTTATTTTACAGATGGCCTGTATCGAGGGTGTACCTGTGCTCATGTACCTACAGGATTCAGGATTTATACAGAGTTTATTGTGTATTACTGTAATGACCGGTATTTTTATTTTACAGATGGATTGTATCGAGGCTGTGCTTGTGCTCATGTACCTACAGGATTCAGGATTTATACAGAGTTTATAGTGTATTATTGTAATGACCGGTATTTTTATTTTACAGATGGATTATATCGAGGGTGTGCCTGTACTCATGTACCTACAGGATTCAGGATTTATACAGAGTTTATAGTGTATTATTGTAATGACCGGTATTTTTATTTTACAGATGGATTGTATCGGGGCTGTTCCTGTGCTCATGTACCTACAGGATTCAGGATTTATACAGAGTTTATAGTGTATTATTGTAATGACCGGTATTTTTATTTTACAGATGGATTGTATCGAGGCTGTGCCTGTGCTCATGTACCTACAGGATTCAGGATTTATACAGAGTTTATAGTGTATTATTGTAATGACCGGTATTTTTATTTTTATTTTACAGATGGATTGTATCGAGGCTGTGCCTGTGCTCATGTACCTACAGGATTCAGGATTTATACAGAGTTTATTGTGTATTATTGTAATGACCGGTATTTTTATTTTACAGATGGCCTGTATCGAGGCTGTGCCTGTGCTCATGTACCTACAGGATTCAGGATTTTACAGAGTTTATTGTGTATTACTGTAATGACCGGTATTTTTATTTTACAGATGGATTGTATCGAGGCTGTGCCTGTGCTCATGTACCTACAGGATTCAGGATTTATACAGAGTTTATTGTGTATTACTGTAATGACCGGTATTTTTATTTTACAGACGGATTGTATCGAGGTTGTGCCTGTGCTCATCTACCTACAGGATTCAGGATTTATACAGAGTTTATAGTGTATTACTGTAATGACCGGTATTTTTATTTTACAGATGGATTGTATCGAGGCTGTGCCTGTGCTCATGTACCTACAGGATTCAGGATTTATACAGAGTTTATTGTGTATTACTGTAATGACCGGTATTTTTATTTTACAGATGGCCTGTATCGAGGCTGTGCTTGTGCTCATGTACCTACAGGATTCAGGATTTATACAGAGTTTATAGTGTATTATTGTAATGACCGGTATTTTTCTTTTTATTTTACAGATGGATTGTATCGAGGCTGTGCCTGTGCTCATGTACCTACAGGATTCAGGATTTATACAGAGTTTATTGTGTATTACTGTAATGACCGGTATTTTTATTTTACAGATGGATTGTATCGCGGGTGTGCCTGTGCTCATGTACCTACAGGATTCAGGATTTATACAGAGTTTATTGTGTATTATTGTAATGACCGGTATTTTTATTTTTATTTTACAGATGTATTGTACCGAGGCTGTGCCTGTGCTCATGTACCTACAGGATTCAGGATTTATGCAGAGTTTATTGTGTATTATTGTATTGACCGGTATTTTTATTTTACAGATGGATTATATCGAGGCTGTGCCTGTGCTCATGTACCTACAGGATTCAGGATTTATACAGAGTTTATTGTGTATTATTGTATTGACCGGTATTTTTATTTTACAGATGGATTGTATCGAGGCTGTGCCTGTGCTCATGTACCTACAGGATTCAGGATTTATGCAGAGTTTATTGTGTATTATTGTATTGACCGGTATTTTTATTTTTATTTTACAGATGGATTGTATCGAGGCTGTGCCTGTGCTCATGTACCTACAGGATTCAGGATTTATACAGAGTTTATTGTGTATTACTGTAATGACCGGTATTTTTATTTTTATTTTACAGATGGATTGTATCGAGGCTGTGCCTGTGCTCATGTACCTACAGGATTCAGGATTTATACAGAGTTTATTGTGTATTACTGTAATGACCGGTATTTTTATTTTTATTTTACAGATGGATTGTATCGCGGGTGTGTCTGTGCTCAAGTACCTACAGGATTCAGGATTTATACAGAGTTTATAGTGTATTATTGTAATGACCGGTATTTTTATTTTACAGATGGATTATATCGAGGTTGTGCCTGTGCTCATGTACCTACAGGCTTCAGGATTTATACAGAGTTTATTGTGTATTATTGTAATGACCGGTATTTTTATTTTACAGATGGATTATATCGAGGCTGTGCCTGTGCTCATGTACCTACAGGATTCAGGATTTATACAGAGTTTATTGTGTATTGTTGTAATGACCGGTATTTTTATTTTACAGATGGATTATATCGAGGTTGTGCCTGTGCTCATGTACCTACAGGATTCAGGATTTATACAGAGTTTATTGTGTATTATTGTAATGACCGGTATTTTTATTTTACAGATGGCCTGTATCGAGGGTGTACCTGTGCTCATGTACCTACAGGATTCAGGATTTATACAGAGTTTATTGTGTATTACTGTAATGACCGGTATTTTTATTTTTATTTTACAGATGGATTGTATCGAGGCTGTGCTTGTGCTCATGTACCTACAGGATTTATACAGAGTTTATAGTGTATTATTGTAATGACCGGTATTTTTATTTTACAGATGGCCTGTATCGAGGGTGTACCTGTGCTCATGTACCTACAGGATTCAGGATTTATACAGAGTTTATTGTGTATTACTGTAATGACCGGTATTTTTATTTTACAGATGGATTGTATCGAGGCTGTGCTTGTGCTCATGTACCTACAGGATTCAGGATTTATACAGAGTTTATAGGGTATTATTGTAATGACCGGTATTTTTATTTTACAGATGGCCTGTATCGAGGGTGTACCTGTGCTCATGTACCTACAGGATTCAGGATTTTACAGAGTTTATTGTGTATTATTGTAATGACCGGTATTTTTATTTTTATTTTACAGATGGTTTGTATCGAGCTTGTGCCTGTACTCATGTACCTACAGGATTCAGGATTTATACAGAGTTTATTGTGTATTACTGTAATGACCGGTATTTTTATTTTACAGATGGATTGTATCGAGGCTGTGCTTGTGCTCATGTACCTACAGGATTCAGGATTTATACAGAGTTTATTGTGTATTACTGTAATGACCGGTATTTTTATTTTACAGATGGCCTGTATCGAGGCTGTGCCTGTGCTCATGTACCTACAGGATTCAGGATTTATACAGAGTTTATTGTGTATTACTGTTATGACCGGTATTTTTATTTTACAGATGGATTGTATCGAGGTTGTGCCTGTACTCATGTACCTACAGGATTCAGGATTTGTACAGAGTTTATTGTGTATTACTGTAATGACCGGTATTTTTATTTTACAGATGGATTGTATCGAGGCTGTGCTTGTGCTCATGTACCTACAGGATTCAGGATTTATACAGAGTTTATTGTGTATTACTGTAATGACCGGTATTTTTATTTTACAGATGGCCTTATCGAGGCTGTGCCTGTGCTCATGTACCTACAGGATTCAGGATTTATACAGAGTTTATTGTGTATTACTGTAATGACCGGTATTTTTATTTTACAGATGGATTGTATCGAGGCTGTGCCTGTGCTCATGTACCTACAGGATTCAGGATTTATACAGAGTTTATTGTGTATTATTGTAATGACCGGTATTTTTATTTTTATTTTACAGATGGATTGTATCGAGGCTGTGCCTGTGCTCATGTACCTACAGGATTCAGGATTTATACAGAGTTTATTGTGTATTATTGTAATGACCGGTATTTTTATTTTACAGATGGATTGTATCGAGGCTGTGCTTGTGCTCATGTACCTACAGGATTCAGGATTTATACAGAGTTTATTGTGTATTACTGTAATGACCGGTATTTTTATTTTACAGATGGCCTGTATCGAGGCTGTGCCTGTGCTCATGTACCTACAGGATTCAGGATTTATACAGAGTTTATTGTGTATTACTGTTATGACCGGTATTTTTATTTTACAGATGGATTGTATCGAGGGTGTGCCTGTACTCATGTACCTACAGGATTCAGGATTTATACAGAGTTTATTGTGTATTATTGTAATGACCGGTATTTTTATTTTACAGATGGATTGTATCGAGGCTGTGCCTGTGCTCATGTACCTACAGGATTCAGGATTTATACAGAGTTTATTGTGTATTATTGTAATGACCGGTATTTTTATTTTACAGATGGATTGTATCGAGGCTGTGCCTGTGCTCATGTACCTACAGGATTCAGGATTTATACAGAGTTTATTGTGTATTACTGTAATGACCGGTATTTTTATTTTTATTTTACAGATGGATTGTATCGAGGCTGTGCCTGTGCTCATGTACCTACAGGATTCAGGATTTATACAGAGTTTATTGTGTATTACTGTAATGACCGGTATTTTTATTTTTATTTTACAGATGGATTGTATCGCGGGTGTGTCTGTGCTCAAGTACCTACAGGATTCAGGATTTATACAGAGTTTATAGTGTATTATTGTAATGACCGGTATTTTTATTTTACAGATGGATTATATCGAGGTTGTGCCTGTGCTCATGTACCTACAGGCTTCAGGATTTATACAGAGTTTATTGTGTATTATTGTAATGACCGGTATTTTTATTTTACAGATGGATTATATCGAGGCTGTGCCTGTGCTCATGTACCTACAGGATTCAGGATTTATACAGAGTTTATTGTGTATTGTTGTAATGACCGGTATTTTTATTTTACAGATGGATTATATCGAGGTTGTGCCTGTGCTCATGTACCTACAGGATTCAGGATTTATACAGAGTTTATTGTGTATTATTGTAATGACCGGTATTTTTATTTTACAGATGGCCTGTATCGAGGGTGTACCTGTGCTCATGTACCTACAGGATTCAGGATTTATACAGAGTTTATTGTGTATTACTGTAATGACCGGTATTTTTATTTTTATTTTACAGATGGATTGTATCGAGGCTGTGCTTGTGCTCATGTACCTACAGGATTTATACAGAGTTTATAGTGTATTATTGTAATGACCGGTATTTTTATTTTACAGATGGCCTGTATCGAGGGTGTACCTGTGCTCATGTACCTACAGGATTCAGGATTTATACAGAGTTTATTGTGTATTACTGTAATGACCGGTATTTTTATTTTACAGATGGATTGTATCGAGGCTGTGCTTGTGCTCATGTACCTACAGGATTCAGGATTTATACAGAGTTTATAGGGTATTATTGTAATGACCGGTATTTTTATTTTACAGATGGCCTGTATCGAGGGTGTACCTGTGCTCATGTACCTACAGGATTCAGGATTTTACAGAGTTTATTGTGTATTATTGTAATGACCGGTATTTTTATTTTTATTTTACAGATGGTTTGTATCGAGCTTGTGCCTGTACTCATGTACCTACAGGATTCAGGATTTATACAGAGTTTATTGTGTATTACTGTAATGACCGGTATTTTTATTTTACAGATGGATTGTATCGAGGCTGTGCTTGTGCTCATGTACCTACAGGATTCAGGATTTATACAGAGTTTATTGTGTATTACTGTAATGACCGGTATTTTTATTTTACAGATGGCCTGTATCGAGGCTGTGCCTGTGCTCATGTACCTACAGGATTCAGGATTTATACAGAGTTTATTGTGTATTACTGTTATGACCGGTATTTTTATTTTACAGATGGATTGTATCGAGGTTGTGCCTGTACTCATGTACCTACAGGATTCAGGATTTGTACAGAGTTTATTGTGTATTACTGTAATGACCGGTATTTTTATTTTACAGATGGATTGTATCGAGGCTGTGCTTGTGCTCATGTACCTACAGGATTCAGGATTTATACAGAGTTTATTGTGTATTACTGTAATGACCGGTATTTTTATTTTACAGATGGCCTTATCGAGGCTGTGCCTGTGCTCATGTACCTACAGGATTCAGGATTTATACAGAGTTTATTGTGTATTACTGTAATGACCGGTATTTTTATTTTACAGATGGATTGTATCGAGGCTGTGCCTGTGCTCATGTACCTACAGGATTCAGGATTTATACAGAGTTTATTGTGTATTATTGTAATGACCGGTATTTTTATTTTTATTTTACAGATGGATTGTATCGAGGCTGTGCCTGTGCTCATGTACCTACAGGATTCAGGATTTATACAGAGTTTATTGTGTATTATTGTAATGACCGGTATTTTTATTTTACAGATGGATTGTATCGAGGCTGTGCTTGTGCTCATGTACCTACAGGATTCAGGATTTATACAGAGTTTATTGTGTATTACTGTAATGACCGGTATTTTTATTTTACAGATGGCCTGTATCGAGGCTGTGCCTGTGCTCATGTACCTACAGGATTCAGGATTTATACAGAGTTTATTGTGTATTACTGTTATGACCGGTATTTTTATTTTACAGATGGATTGTATCGAGGGTGTGCCTGTACTCATGTACCTACAGGATTCAGGATTTATACAGAGTTTATTGTGTATTATTGTAATGACCGGTATTTTTATTTTACAGATGGATTGTATCGAGGCTGTGCCTGTGCTCATGTACCTACAGGATTCAGGATTTATACAGAGTTTATTGTGTATTATTGTAATGACCGGTATTTTTATTTTACAGATGGATTGTATCGAGGCTGTGCCTGTGCTCATGTACCTACAGGATTCAGGATTTATACAGAGTTTATTGTGTATTACTGTAATGACCGGTATTTTTATTTTACAGATGGATTGTATCGAGGGTGTGCCTGTGCTCATATACCTACAGGATTCAGGATTTATACAGAGTTTATTGTGTATTACTGTAATGACCGGTATTTTTATTTTACAGATGGATTGTATCGAGGGTGTGCCTGTGCTCATGTACCTACAGGATTCAGGATTTATACAGAGTTTATTGTGTATTATTGTAATGACCGGTATTTTTATTTTACAGATGGATTGTATCGAGGCTGTGCCTGTACTCATGTACCTACAGGATTCAGGATTTATACAGAGTTTATTGTGTATTACTGTAATGACCGGTATTTTTATTTTACAGATGGATTATATCGAGGCTGTGCCTGTGCTCATGTACCTACAGGATTCAGGATTTATACAGAGTTTATTGTGTATTACTGTAATGACCGGTATTTTTATTTTACAGATGGATTATATCGAGGCTGTGCCTGTACTCATGTACCTACAGGATTCAGGATTTATACAGAGTTTATAGTGTATTATTGTAATGACCGGTATTTTTATTTTACAGATGGATTGTATCGAGGCTGTGCCTGTGCTCATGTACCTACAGGATTCAGGATTTATACAGAGTTTATTGTGTATTATTGTAATGACCGGTATTTTTATTTTACAGATGGATTGTATCGAGGCTGTGCCTGTGCTCATGTACCTACAGGATTCAGGATTTATACAGAGTTTATTGTGTATTATTGTAATGACCGGTATTTTTATTTTTATTTTACAGATGGATTGTATCGAGGCTGTGCTTGTGCTCATGTACCTACAGGATTCAGGATTTATACAGAGTTTATAGTGTATTATTGTAATGACCGGTATTTTTATTTTTATTTTACAGATGGATTGTATCGAGGCTGTGCCTGTGCTCATGTACCTACAGGATTCAGGATTTATACAGAGTTTATAGTGTATTATTGTAATGACCGGTATTTTTATTTTTATTTTACAGATGGATTGTATCGAGGCTGTGCCTGTGCTCATGTACCTACAGGATTCAGGATTTATACAGTTTATTGTGTATTATTGTAATGACCGGTATTTTTATTTTACAGATGGATTGTATCGAGGCTGTGCCTGTGCTCATGTACCTACAGGATTCAGGATTTATACAGAGTTTATAGTGTATTACTGTAATGACCGGTATTTTTATTTTACAGATGGCCTGTATCGAGGCTGTGCCTGTGCTCATGTACCTACAGGATTCAGGATTTATACAGAGTTTATTGTGTATTACTGTAATGACCGGTATTTTCATGTTACAGATGGATTGTATCGAGGTTGTGCCTGTGCTCATGTACCTACAGGATTCAGGATTTATACAGAGTTTATTGTGTATTATTGTAATGACCGGTATTTTTATTTTACAGATGGATTGTATCGAGGCTGTGCCTGTGCTCATGTACCTACAGGATTCAGGATTTATACAGAGTTTATAGTGTATTATTGTAATGACCGGTATTTTTATTTTACAGATGGATTGTATCGAGGCTGTGCCTGTGCTCATGTACCTACAGGATTCAGGATTTATACAGAGTTTATTGTGTATTATTGTAATGACCGGTATTTTTATTTTTATTTTACAGATGGATTGTATCGAGGTTGTGCCTGTGCTCATGTACCTACAGGATTCAGGATTTATACGGACGAAAAGGCCCCGAAGGGGCCTTGAGTCCGTCTATAGATTGAAATTAAAACGGAAATAAAAATGTCGGAAACCCTCTGTTTTTTTTCAATGTTAATTGAATGGAAAAAGCAGAGGGTTTCCGTGAAATTTCGGGCGGGGGGGGGGAAGGGTAATTTTGCATTTTTGGACACGCGTCCCCTTGGCTTTTAACGTCATTTTTACAGCAATAACCTGATAATCCCCTTCCTAAACGCTATCAAAACGACCTGTCAGACGCAGTGGATCAATTAATATCGATGCAAACAAAGCTCTTGAATTGTGTGTGAATTTAAGAAATACAACAACAAAGCTTAATTTTAACTAAAGACCTGAGCGAAGTCGACCTATGCTAGCTCATGTGTTATTGTTCTCCGTTCAATGTATAATTTATGAAAAATCAGCGGCCATCTTGTTTCGTCTGCACTAGTCTACAAACATACCTGCAACAATTTTGGCTACATTCACGATGGAGTAACATACTGCGCGATAATATGAAGTGGTGTGACACCAACAGAAGTTGTCTAGATATGACCGGAAGTCAACAGAAATGCTAGACTGCAATTTGAAAAAGGGCCGAATTGGTGCAAACGGCTTCGAGAAGTATGTCAACTATGTGTAAGTGTCAAAATCTATGGATTTTCAATATCTCAGTTATATTTCAAACCTGTCATATTGGTTTCCAGTAGCAAATGAGTTTCGTACCAAATAAATTTCGACCGATCAAGATGTACTACCGCGTCTTTTACGGTACCGCGGTATTCGAAAAAAAGTGTTCATTTGCAAACGAAGCATCACCTGACAACTGCGTGCATTAGCAAAACTAAAGGAAAATTTAGTTACTATAATTTTTGCAGATTATTCTTAACATTATTTTGTCTGCATTGGGTTGCTGTAGAAAAAAGAAAACATGGAATGTTTTCATGTCTCCATTCATCATTTATTTTTTAGGACGCCATTAACTACCGCGGTACCCAAGAGAACCACCCTTACATTGGGTGCGTTCAGGGTTCTCCCATCGGTAACCGAGTATATTTACCATCGGTAGCCGATAGCACTGTCGGCAACAAACAAACTGAACGAAAATTGTACCGATCGGTAAGAAAGGCGGATAATCAATTACAAAGAGCGTATTCTCCCCGCAGAGTGATCGTTCGTTTTCAAGAATTACGAACAAAAAGATATTTTCAGAAATAAATAGCTAAATAAAATAACTGTCGCTTCAACTAGCTACTTAGTATTACAATAAATTCTCTCAAGAACGGTTAGAATGCTATTCGCTTGCTATTGTAGAAAATATATGATTAGGATCGCCGTAATTAGATTGTTATCCGCCATCTTACTGTTATGAAAACGAGGCTACTGATGCTACCCGACAATTGGTTACCAACAAAATATCCATCGGTATGCTGACGATTACCGATGGCTACCGATGGTTACCAACGGCACCGATGGCTACCGATGGGAGAACAATGAACGCACCCATTAACAATGATAACGGAATACCTGTTCATCGAAGCCGTTAATAGGCTTTCGCCTCTATGGCCTTAGCAATTTTAATTGTATTCATGAATCAGATCAAATTCTACAAAATCATAATTACAATACGTATATACGTTGATGTTACTCATTTGCATCAGAGGGCATTACACTTCAAAAACAACAGGAAGTTCGACACATGTTGTGGGGCTTTGTTCACCGTCCGATCTTGAACGCTATGCTCATGACGTAATGGTTTGGAATTGAAAAGAAAAAGGGATAAAGTAGTCCGCTTCGTTACTGCATCTTTTACGGTACCGCGTATTCAAAACAGTGTTCATTTGCAGACGAAGTATCACCTTCCAACTGCGTGCATTAGCAAAAATAAAGGCAAAATAATTTACTATATTCTTTGGTGATTACTTTTATTATAATTTCGGCTGCATTTAATTTACTAGATAGAGAAATCATGGAATGTTTTCATGTCCCTATTCATTATTGATTTTTCCGAACGCCATTAATACCGTGGTACCAAAGAGGACCATCCTAACAATATTCTATTTTTCAAAGTGAGGAGCGTTTTGGACATAACATAACAATAACAGAAACTTTCGGTAAAAGTTCCAAGCTAGAATTCGCACCAATAATGTTTGCTAAAGTTGGGTAAATTCCATAACAAGCATGGAGAACAAAATAAATGGAATTTCACAGGAAAAGCAATACATTTTCATATGGCGAGCTTGAAGATCGACATAAATTGATCTCCGCAACAAGAATACTCTATAATTTCTAAACAAAGGCGGTCACGTGACTGAAAAGAAATTCAAAACAAAGCCGGTCATGTGACAGTAACTGATTATCTAACTTCCGTTCTATTTTCAAACGAGATCTGGTCACGTGATCTACAATAACAATGCAGATGTATTAATTGGGGGTTGTTGTGTTTCGGAAGGTTATTCTCTTCCAGCAGGCCAATTTGAAATTTTGAATCAGATTTTTTGGTTAGGCATGACAAAAAATAATTAATTGATCTATACCCTACTGTGTTTTTTACTGAGTGATTAGATATAATGCACAAAAACAAAGCGCCACAACTTGTGTTGGACTTTCCCGTTGTTTTTGAAGCGTAATGCGCTCTAATGTAAATAGCGAAATATCAAAGAGCGTATTTACATCAGAGAAGACTCGGATTAAATGGTCATTGATTCTTTCCCAAATTATACGACATGGTTTTGTCGTTCCCAAACTGAAAATCTTTGGTAAACATTAATTTTGTATCCAGCATCTAGAACTCTGCTCAAATGATCATAATTAATGCCAAGATGTTTATGTTAATCTATAGCCAATAGCACAGAATATATTGAGGACAGATGAGAAATTGCATTTGTATTTGTAAATGTATTGAATTACCATGACTTAAAATGATTTCTATATTCATTTTAGCTATAAAACAAGAATCTACATGGATTCAAGTTATTTAATACTCATTGTGAGTAGGCCTAATTGTGAGGCCAAGCACCAGACACATTTCAAGTGAGTTGATTTGTTGTTTACCATTTTAAGTTTATTTTAGTAAAAGAGTACAAAACATGGCAAAGTAAAAACACATTACAGCAATATTGCACATAGATAGTTATCATATGGGAAAAAAGACTCCCTTTTCTAAATGATTTTAGTGAGTTTGTATGTATAGATTCTGATAATTCTGATAAAATAGCACTAGGTCTGTTCAATCACTGTTACTGGACTGTCTGTTAATAAATTGCTGAGTGTAACGTGTAGCTGCACACCTAGGAGGAAATAGTGTTTGAAATGAGATATCATACATGTTACCGTAATTAATATTTATGTTGAATGGATAGGTCTGTTGCTATCCACTGCAAATGCTGATCAGGGAACACTTCAGTTGTGGATACTTACTCATATAGAATCTAATAATCATATTTTGGATAAGACATTATTTAGCTGAATCTATGTATATAGAAATTTAATTTCGAGGGCTTAGCACATTTAAAACTACATATTTTTTTTGTATTTCTGAATCTTTAGAAAAAAATATGTCATGAGTTCTAATAATGAGTTTCATTTCTGTATTTATTGAATAAGATATGTAGAACTCAAAGATATATTTTATCTCTTAAAATTTTAGAAAGTTTCTAAGTTTTTCCCTCTCCTGTAAAATTTTACAAAATTTAGTTACAATAGTTTTGCACTAAGCCTCCGATTTGCCTTATGACCATCATAAGTGTTGAGATATTATATATGTATTTGACAATTTTGTCCATTTTCATGTTATGAATTTAATATATATGCATATAATTGTATACATGTATATAAATAATCATTTTGCAGACATGGTGAAATCAGAAAACAGTGGTTACTGGTATGTTGAACAGCTGTATAAAGTCCGGTGGAATGGAATGTGTTTCAGAAAGGCCTTCAATGGTATGCATTTATTCTTTATCCCTGAAACAATCTTGATTTCATTGTATCATGTACATAGTTAGATTTCTCCTGAATTTCAAAGTATGATGAAAAACATTACTTTCTAAATAAACTATACTTAACCATAAAGTACAAATTGTCTGCAACCTGTTTCAGCATAGATCAGTTTGAAATATTGCTGTTTAGAAAAGGTTGCACATGTATATATTTACATGTCTAGATCTAGGCTTGATTGGAATGTGACAATTTTAATTACGAATTCACAGTTTACGTGTTGAATTACCCAGGTAGGTAATTAAGCAACAGCGGTGCAGTATATATATTTTGTAAATAAAATGTTCTGTTCTGTATATATTTCGGGCCACAGCCCCTGCCGCTTAACCCTTTCCCTAACAAGACCTGGGTTTGACGTCCCTAGTAGAAAGGGCTTGGGAAAATATTGAAACAAAAAAAGAAACTGCTGATAACCAGCAGTTTCTTCTTTTGTCTCAATATTTTCTATCCCATACTTTACACAAATTAAACCTTAAATAACACCCATTTTGTCATTTGTGGCAGTTTTTGAAGTGGATCACCCTACAATTTTGTTGCTTGGGAAAGGATTAATGAAACCCACCCTGCATTAAAAGGGATGATTTAAATGGGTATTAACGGCTATTTAAAGTGATTACAAACTTTTCCAAAAGAACAAGAAGAATTTTACTTTCTTCAGTAAAAACAATGTAGGATATATCAATAATCAACATTTTCTACTTTTCATTCAATGTTTTGATTTTGAAAATATGCATATCCTTTTTCCTTTTGCAAAACATATTGCAGAAAATTTTGTAAAAATACATTGAACATTTTTTGATGATTTAATGACTGATTTTGTCATCTCATCAGCATCACCTTTGAAATTTTTGATAATATTTTTCATTGCATGTATTGTTGCATTTTGACAAGGCTTCAAATATTGTTAGAAAAGTAGAAAATGTCAGGATGCCAGGAGTTGTGATTTTAGGGGGTCAGTATAAGGCTGAAATGTTACATTTGTTACTTTTGTGTTATTACAGGATCATAAATCAGGTGCATAGATGAATAAAGATGATGCTGACAATGATGATTACCGGTGTTATAACAGACAAATTGACAATTTGTGGACATTGTTTGGTCCATACAGTGATTTGTGTACAATATCCATGTATAAACATTCAAATTTTAAATCTGACAAAACTCCATCCTGTTTTAACTAATTCCAACATAATGACGTCTTTTGACAACCAACATGATGAAAGGTTTTGAAAACATTTAGGAAAATGAAGAAATGGTTTTGTGAAAAGCATTTTTATCATTTCCCAGAATGTTTTTAGCCGGTTATATATAAAAATATGAAATTCTATTCTCTTAAAATTGTCATCTGCAACATGTTTCAATTTGGGACAGTCTTAAAAGATCTGTCTGGTAATTGGTTACAAATGATATAGTGCAGATAACCAAATACAATAGAATATCATGTTGTTACTTGTAAAAACTAGCCAAAGTGTCATTCATGTTTATGAATGTTAACCCAAATAAGTCCTGATTTTGTCACCCCTGAAAAAAAAGCTTAAGAAAACATTGAGACAAAAGAAGAAAATGCTGATAACCAGCGTTTTCTCCTTTTACCTAAATATTTTCTATGCTAAATTGTACCTAAATCCTATCTTTATCAACATTCATTTGACATTTGCAGGATGTTTCTTATTGGATCACCTCTAAATTTTAGAGTTTGGGAAAGGGTTAAATCAGAGTAATAACTAGTATAGAGATTTGATAGACATAAGGATGTTATGCCTGCCAACAGCATATCTTCTGTCCTCTTTATTTCAAGTTATGCACCGGTCCATGAGAAAATCTTCAACCAAAGTAAATACAGTCTACACTAATTAAGTCAGCATCTGATATGTCAAATTTCTGCTTAAGTCGAAATGAAAATGTGGTCCTTGCATCATCTATGGCCATAGGGTATCAATCAGGTTAGACAAATTTAATTACTGTAAAAGTCTATTTATTCGCTAGGACTTAATTTTCGCTAATTTTCGCGAGTAGGCCATCTCGCGAATTCATCAATTTCGTGAATATATCAGTCTCAGAATGCCGGAGATTGCCGATGGTTCTTCGGAATCCGGAACTTTCCGAAATTTTACATGTTCATTAAAACACTTCAAATCGGTAACTTTGATCGTTACCCACATTTCAATGTATGAACAATGCCATTAACATCATAATATTACATAATTATGATGATATATATGATTACAAATACAAAGTATATTTGTTACTTGTGTTTTCCTAGAATATGGTCGTAAAAGGGTGACTTCTTTATCGTTTACAATTCAGAAGTACAGTACATTAAATGGAAAAATGAAGCAGTTACGTTCTTATGTTAATCACTTTTTGTCATACATGTAGGGACAATACATGTATTGTCCTTTTAACAGTTACAGATGAAAAGGTGTGAAAACAATTATAAAGAGAAGACAGGTGTGACAAACATTTTGTCTAACCATCGCTTGTGTACTTATCGGGGTTAAACGGACATGTACGGAATATAACGAAGCGAATATTTCCGGAAAACAACGGAAATACCCGAGCTTTAAATCAAACACGCGCGAATTTATAAACTCGTGAATAAATCCAAGACTACGAAATCGCGAAATGTTGAGCTCGCGAAAATAAAGACTTTTACAGTATTTTAAAGTGAATAAATCAATTGAAATATAGTAGGAAAAGGAGAGTATTTGCTCCTTTTGAGCAATTTTCCATTTCCTGCTATATTTTAATAGTACATGCACTTGCCCAACGAAAATGAATAAATATCATTAATCATAGCCGAAATAAATTGGGATAAGTCGAACTCACAATATCTTGAGCTAGAATGATGTTCCCTAAGACTTCGACACAACAAATATTACGGAACGTATTGGAAAACGGCTTACTGTCGTTTGAAGGCAATGCTGAAAACTGTTGAGATGAAGCGAAACATGCTAGTGATAATGAACTTTCCGAGCGTCTTCAATATATGGGAACTTTTGAAAACCATGGACTTGATGAGAGAAAATGTTGAAAAACTACTATGCCTGTTTGCGGTTTTAAGCTCACCTGAGCAGAAAGTGCTTAAGGTGAGCTATTGTGGTTACTCAATGTCTGTCCATCTGTCCATCCGTCTGTCAACAATTTGGTGTTTACACCATAAGAACTTGCATGGGTTCGAATCATTCCAATTGGATAGAAAGTTGAGAGTTATGTGCCCTTGAATCTGACAAAATTGAGGTTTTCGAATCTAACAACTACAAATATTGAACGAACAAGACAAAACTTGGCCATAATGTTAATTACCAAGTATTGTTCGGGAAAGGTTTAAGGTAGTCCATCCCTAATGAGATTTGCACGACGTCGGAATTATTCGGGTTAGGTCGAAATCAGTCGGCGGAGGAACCTTCCACTGCTGAATGATTACGATCGCGTCCGGATATGTTCAGATACGTAACGACGACACTCGGAATAAACAGATGTTTCATGAATCTCAAAATGGCCACATTACGGGTATTCTACCTTATTTAAAGACAAATTACTCGTAATCTTTCCACTCAAAAAAGACAACAATATATATATATATATTCCGTCTATTCATTTAAAATTATTGTGTGCAACATTTTTGTATTTGGACGAAACTCATATATTGACGTTTGGGAATGGGTTAATGGTGTGGATTTCAAAATTCATACAATTCGTTATGATGTCTGTGTGACAAGTCTGTAAGCTCATTGTTCTTGGTCAAAAACACATCTCAAGGTCATAATCACAGAACCTCATAGACCTATAGACTCTACTCCAAGTTCCAACAGGCATTTGTGCTTCACATGCACGTCTTTTAGTCTAAAACCCTTTGGATTTTGACGAGACAGATCAAGTTTTCTGGGAAACGTTAAGGTTGACGTCGACATCCTTTCGTCCGTTTCTAGGCTTTGCCTACTTTCATATTACAGAGTTTATTGTGTATTACTGTAATGACCGGTATTTTTATTTTACAGATGGATTGTATCGAGGCTGTGCTTGTGCTCATGTACCTACAGGATTCAGGATTTATACAGAGTTTATCGTGTTTTACTGTAATGACCGGTATTTTTATTTTACAGAGGGATTATATCGAGGCTGTGCCTGTGCTCATGTACCTACAGGATTCAGGATTTATACAGAGTTTATAGTGTATTATTGTAATGACCGGTATTTTTATTTTACAGATGGATTGTATCGAGGTTGTGCCTGTGCTCATGTACCTACAGGATTCAGGATTTATACAGAGTTTATAGTGTATTACTGTAATGACCGGTATTTTTATTTTTATTTTACAGATGGATTGTATCGAGGCTGTGCCTGTGCTCATGTACCTACAGGATTCAGGATTTATACAGAGTTTATTGTGTATTACTGTAATGACCGGTATTTTCATGTTACAGATGGATTGTATCGAGGTTGTGCCTGTGCTCATGTACCTACAGGATTCAGGATTTATACAGAGTTTATTGTGTATTACTGTAACGACCGGTATTTTTATTTTACAGATGGCCTGTATCGAGGGTGTGCCTGTGCTCATGTACCTACAGGATTCAGGATTTATACAGAGTTTATAGTGTAATATGAAAGTAGGCAAAGCCTAGAAACGGGCGAAGGGATGTCGACGTCAACCTTAACGTTTCCCAGAAAACTAGATATATCTCGTCAAAACCCAAAGGGACTAAAAGACACAAATGCCTATTGGAACTTGGAGTATAGTATATAGGTCTATGAGGCTCTGTAATTATGACTATGACATATGTCTTTGACCAAGAACAATGACCTTACAGACTTGTCACACAGACATCATAACGAATTGTATGAATTTTGAAATCCACATCATTAACCCATTCCCAAACGCCAAAATTTCCAAATACAAAGATGTTGCACACGATAATTTTAAATAAATCAATGGAATATACATATTGTTGTCTTTTTTGGGGTGGAAAGATTACGAGTAATTGATCTTTAATTAAGGTAGAATACCCGTAATGTGGCCATTTTGAGATTCATAAAACATATGTTTTTTCAGAGTGTCGTCGTTACGTATCTGAAAATATCCGGACGCGGTCGTAACCAATTAGCGGTGGAAGGTTCCTCCGCCGAATGATTTCGACCTAACCCGAATAATTCCGACGTCGTGCAAATCTCATTAGGGGGTGGTCTACCTTAAATCTTTCCCGAACAATACTTGGTAATTAACATTATGGCCAAGTTTTGTCTTGTTCGTTCAATATTTGCAGTTGTTAGATTTCGAAAACAGCAATTTTGTCACATTCAAGGGCACAAAACTCTCAACTTTCTGATCCGATGGAAACGATTCGAACCTATGCAAGTTCTTATGGTCAACAACATTGTGTCCAAGTGTCATCTTGGTTGGTCAAAAACTGTAGATGCTAGAGAGTAAACAAAGTCAAAAACAGTCGATAACGTCAATTTTGTCAAATTCACGGGCACTTAACTCTCGACTTTCTGATCTGATCATACTGAAAATCAAACTCATCCAAGATCTTATTGTCACCAACATTGTGTCCAAGTTTTGTCTTGTTTTATCCATAACCGTGGATGCTAGAGTGTTAACAAATTCGAAAACGGTCAAAACGGCACTTTTGTAAATTTCAAGGGCACATAACTCAAAACTTTTCATTCCGATCCAATTGAAAATCACACTCATATGTGATGTAATGGTCATCAACATTGTGTCTAAGTTTTGTCTTGATTGATAAATATTTGTAGACGCTAGAGTGTAAACAAAGTCATATACTGTAGAAAACAATAATTTTGTAAAATTTAAGGGTACATAACTCATGACGTTCTTATCCAATCAATCTGAAAATTGAACCCATGCGAGATCTTATGGTCACTAAAATTGTTATCAAGTTTTGTCTTCTTTGATCAATAGTTGTAGATTCTAGAGTGTAAACAAAGTCGAAAACGGTCAAAAACGGCAATTTTGTAAAATTCAAGGGCACATAACTCATAACATTCTATTCCGATCGAATGGTCACCAACATTGTGTCCAAAGTTTATTGTGATTAACTGATATAATACGTTCAAAGTTAAACGAGAATGTTTTACGGTTGTTTTGGTTTATCTTTACCTAGGACTATTACATTTACCTATGTAGAATTAAAGCAAAACAACCGTACCTATTCTCGTTTAATTGTGAATCGATTATATTTGTAGATGCCAGAGCGTAAACAAAGTCAAAACTAGCTATTTTAATATTCAAGGGCACATAACTCCGGACTTCCAGGTCCGATCAGACCCATAATCAAACTCATCCGAAAACCTATGACCATACTTGCTTTGACCATGTTTGATCAAGATTGGCCAACTTTTGTGGATGCTAGAGTGTAAACACCAAATTGTTGACAGACGGACGGAGAGACAGACAGACATTGAGTGACCACAATAGCTCGCCTTGAGCACTTTGTGCTCAGGTGAGCTAAAAACCGCAAGCAGGCATGGTTGTTTTTCAACATTTTCTCTCATCAAGTCCGTGGTTTTCAAAAGTTCCCATATATTGAAGATGCTCGGAAAGTTCACTATCACTAGCATGTTGCGCGTCATCTCAACAGTTTTCAGCATTGCCTTCAAACGACAGTAAGCCTTTTCCAATACATTTCGTAATACTCGTTGTGTCGAAGTCGCATGGAACGTCATTCTAGCCTCGAGATATCGTGAATTCGACTTATCCCAATTCTTTTCGGCTTTGATTAATGATATTAATTTTCGTTGGGAAAGTGCGTGTATTATTAAAATATAGTAGGAAATGGAAAATTGCTCGAAAGGAGCAAATTATCTCCTTTTCCTACTATATTTCAATTGATTTATTCACTTTAAAATAATTAAATTTGTCTAACCTGATTGATACCTTATGGCCATTGATAATGCAAGGACCACATTTTCACTTCGACTTAAACAGAAATTTGACATATCAGATGTTGACTTAATGAGTGTAAACTATATTTACTTTGGCTGAAGGTTTTCTCATGGACCGGTGCACAACTTGAAATAAAGAGGACAGAAGATATGATGTTGGCAGGCATAACATCCTTAGGTCTATCAAATCTCTATACCAGTTATTACTCTGATCTAACCCTTTCCCAAACTCTAGAATTTAGAGGTGATCCAATATTAAACATCCTGCAAACGTCAAATGAATGTTGATAAAAATAGATTTTAGGTACAATTTAGCATAGAAAATATTTAGATAAAAGGAGAAAATGCTGGTTATCAGCATTTTCTTATTTTGTCTCAATGTTTTCTTAAGCTTTTTTCTTTCAGGGATGACAAAATCAGGACTTATTTGGGTTCATGTGTATGTTTTCTGATAGCCAGAACAAAAATCAAATAAAACGTTAAAAATTTATTTTAATTTTCATATACATGAATGACACTTGGGCTGGTTTTTACAAGTCACAACATGATATTCTATTGTATTCGGTCAACTGCACTAAATCATTTGTAACCAATTACCAGACGGATTTTTTAAGACTGTCCCAAATTAAAAGATGTTGCAGATGACAATTTCAAGAGAATAAAATTGCATATATTTTGATCTAACCGGCTAAAAAACATTGTGGGAAATGATAAAATTGCTTGTCAGAAAACCATTTCTTCATTTTCCTCAATGTTTTCAAAACCTTTCATCAAGTAGGTTGTCAAAAGACGTCATTATGTTGGAATTGGTTAGAACAAGATGGAGTTTTGTCGGATTTAAAATTTGAATGTTTATACATGGATATTGTAAACAATCACTGTATGGACCAAACAATGTCCACAAATTGTCAATTTGTCTGTTATAACACCGGTAATCATCATTGTCATCGTCATCTTTATTCATCTCTGCACCTGATTTATGAACCTGCAATTATACAAAAGTAACAAATGTAACATTTCAGCCTTATACTGACCCCTAAGAATCACAACTCCTGGCATCCTGGTATTTTCTACTTTTCTTACAATATTTGAAGCCTTGTCAAAATGCAACAATACATGCAATGAAATATTTTGTCAAAAATTTCAAAGGTGTAATTGTATTTTCTTTCAAAAAAATCTGCAATATGAATATATATACACATACTGGTATATATATCAATTGCAAAATGAAAAAGGATATGCATATTTTCAAAATCAAAACATTGAATGAAAAGTAGAAAATGTTGACTATTGATATATCCTACATTGTTTTTACTGAAGAATGTAAAATTATTCTTGTTCTTTTGGAAAAGTTCGTAATTACTTTAACATGGGTGAAAGTACAAAATTTTCAAAAACCTGAAAACCTGGAAAAGTCTGTATTTATATAGTAAAAATCGAGAAAATGGGGCATTTTGGAATACTCAAAAACCTGAACTTCAGGCATATGCCTGAATTTTTTTTACCCATGCTTTAAAAAGCTGTGATTACCCATTCAAACCACCCCCTTTAATTTCTTGGTGGGTTTATTTAAGCGCCAGGGGATGTGCCCTTAGATATATACAGAACAGAACATTTTATTTACAAAATATATACTGCAGTGCAGTGCACCCCTGCTGCTTAATTACCTACCTGGGTAATTCAACATGAAAACTGTGAATTCGTAATTAAATTGTCACATTCCAATCAAGCATAGATCTAGACATGTAAATATATATGTGTGCAACCTTTTCTAAACAGCAATATTTCAAACTGATCCATGCTGAAACAGGTTGCAGACAATTTGTACTTTATGGTTAAGTATAGTTTATAGTAATGTTTTTCATCCTACTTTAAAATTCAGAAAAAAATCTAACTTTGTACATGATACAATGAAATCAAGATTGTTTCAGGGATAAAGAATAAATGCATACCATTGAAGGCCTTTCTGAGACACATTCCATTCCACCAGACTTTATACAGCTGTTCAACATACCACTGTTTTCTGATTTCACCATGTCTGCAAAATGATTATTGATATACATGTATACATTCATATGCATATTAAATTCATAACATGAACATGGACAAAATTGTCAAAGACATATACATTGTATAATATCTCAACACTTTCAACATGGTCATAAGGCAAATCGAGGGCTTAGTGCAAAACTATTGTAACTAAATTTTGTAAAATTTTACAGGAGAGGGAAAAACTTAGAAACTTTCTAAGATTTTAAAAGGTAAAATATCTTTGAGTTCTAAATATCTTTTTAATAAATACAGAATTGAAACTCATTATTAGAACTCATGACATATTATTTTCTAAAGATTCAGAGATAAAAAAAAATATGTAGTTTTAAATGCGCTAGGCCATCGAAATTAAATTTCTATTATAATTAGGTTAAGTTAAATAATGTCTTATCCAAAATATGATTATTATATGAGTAAGTATCCACAACTGAAGTGTTCCCTGATCAGCATTTGCAGTGGCTAGCAACAGACCTGTCCATTTAACATAATAATGTAACATGATATCTCATTTCAAACACTATTTCCTCCTTGGCGTGCAGCGTTACACTCAGCAATTTATTAACATACAGTCCAGTAACAGTGATTGAACAGACCTAGTGCTATTTTATCAGAATAATCAGAATCTATACATATACAAACTCACTAAAATCATTTAGATAAGGGAGTCTTTTTTCCCATATGATAACTAACTATGTGCAATATTGCTGTAATGTGTTTTTACTTTGCCATGTTTTGTACTCTTTTACTAAAATAAACTTAAAATGGTAAACAACAAATCAACTCACTTGAAATATGTCTGGTGCTTGGCCTCACAATTAGGTCTTCTCACAATGAGTATTAACTAACTTGAACCCATGTAGATTCTTGTTTTATAGCTGAAATGAATATAGAAATCATCTTAACCCATTACCAAACGCTAAAATGTATGGGTCCGTCCAATTTCAAAGATGTTGCAGACGACATTTTCAAGTGAATGAAATTTAGTAAATTTTCTTGTCTTATGTGGTAGAAAACATTGCGGGAAATGAAGAAATTGCTTGTAACAGGCAATTTCTTCATTTTCCACAATGTTTTCCAAAGCTATTATCTTGTAGCCTTTTTGTAGGGAGTCAAAAAGAGTCATTGTGTGGTAATGGGTTAAGTCATGGTAATTCAATACATTTACAAATACAAATGCAATTTCTCATCTGTCCTCAATATATTCTGTGCTAATTGGCTATAGATTAATTAACATAAACATCTTGGCACTATGATCATTTGAGCCAAGTTCTAGAAAAAGAACCTTTGTTGCATTTGGCAGGCCAGTAGGAAGCATTTTGATATTGGAGTGCCTAAAAGCCACAGTGTCTAATTATTGGGGGGCTAAATTGAGTTTTCACTGAATTTACTGTGTAAAATAAACAAAATTTGGCATTTTTGACCAACATTGGGGGGGGGGGGCTTTAGCAAAATCGGATTTTATGGAAGAACAATGGCAAACTAGACAGCCCTGGCGGTCTGGAAGCGCTCCACAGGCCTGATTGTTTGTCTTGTTGAATGTAATTTCAAATGTTCAGGCTGCGCAAAGAAGCAAATGCATGACCAAGCTGAAAATTACAAACAAGTGAGATTGTAATACTATGGACAGTAAGATTCTGTCAAAGTTCTGTATTGATTAGTTAATACTAATGGTTGTAAAAGTGAAAAAAACCGGAAAATGGCAATTTTGTCAATTTCAAGGTCACCATCATTCTGTTCTAGTTTTGTCAATATTTGTAGTTGCTAGAGTGAAAACAAACTCAAAATGGAGTCGAAAATGGCAATTTTGTCAGTTTCAAGGGCACATAACTCATGATATGAAATTCAGATCAAGCTGAAAATTATACCAAGGCAAGATCTTATGGTCACCAACATTCTGTCTTAGTTTTGTCTTGATTAGTCATTATTTGTAGTTGCTAGAGTGAAAACAAAGTCAAAATAGAGCCGAAAATGGCAATTTTGTCAATTTCAAGGGCACAAAACTCATAATATAAAATCCTGGTCAAGCTGAAAATAATACCAAGGCATGATCTTATAATCACCAACATTCTGTCTTAGTTTTGTCTTGATTAGTCATTATTTGTAGTTGCTAGAGTGAAAACAAAGTCAAAATAGAGCCAAAAATGGCAATTTTGTCAATTTCAAGGGCACATATCTCATGATATAAAATTCAGATCAAGCTGAAATTATACCAAGGCAAGATCTATCTAATGGTCATCAACATTCTGTCAAAGTTTTGTCTTGTTTGGTATATACTTCGTAACTTGTAGTTGCTAGAGTGAAAACAAACTCAAAATAGAGCCGAAAATGGCAATTTTGTCCATTTCAAGAGCACATAACTCATGATGTTAACTTCAGATCAAGCTGAAAATTATACCAAGGCAAGATCTTATAGCCACCAACATTCCGTCAAAGTTTTGTCTTGATTGTTCAATATTTGTAGATTTTAATTTAGAAGATAACTAAAGTCAAAACCAGCTATTTTTGACATTCAAGGGCAGATAACTCATGTTATTCTGATTCAATCCAATTGCTTTGAAGGAATCTGAGAAAGAATCACCCAAGGATCATTCCTGTGAAGTTTGATTGAAATCCATACAGTAGTTTCTGAAAAGAAGACTTTTAAAGAAAATTTTACGGACGGACGCACGCACAACGGACACACCGCCATGACACTAGGCCACTGGCCTGACGGCTAGTGGAGCTAAAAATAAGAAAATGAACACCCCATTAATCCTAGAGCTCTGTTAAATCATAGCCACAAACTTGATGAAGATTTTAGGTTTGTGAAACCAAGATCAAGATTTAAGGTTTACGAACTGAGAATGAAAACACCACTTTCTAGCTATACGAAATGCATCAAATTACACACACTTGTAAATTTATACACTTCACATAAGTTGATTCACCGTGCCGGATTTCAAGATTATGCTTTAAAAAGAAAATATTTTACAAATATTATTTTACTCTAAATTCATATACAAGGGAGGTAATTTTGAACATTTTTGTCAAATATTTCCATAAGTATGCATTAAAGGGGCCCATGCTTGGTTTTTATGCTTCCGAACTGTTCGGGAACTCATATTTGTGCATGGAAAAACAATTTGCAATGCATAAAAACCTCAATCACGGCGAATAACCATCTTTCCTTTGCTATAGATCAATCCTTTACAAGCGTGTATACACATTCTATTTTTACTTCAAAACGAGACAAGGTCAAGGTCAACGAGACACACCTCCGCGGTATTAACACACCGTACAACCGGCTGTGTCGATGACTGTGACCTTTTTTGCGAGGGATACGTGAAAAGGTTTATTTTGTATAGGCACTGAACATTATTACGCGTATTTATCAACTATGGAATACCAAAGATCCTTTCGTTTATTTATAAAAGTAAATTCATTTGACTTAACATGCACATGACATCAGATACCGAATCTGTCTTCTCAAACTTTCGACGCAGCCGGTTGTACGGTGTGTTGAATCTCGCTGAGCACAGATGACGTACCTCTGACGTAATTGCTTTTTGAAGGTTGGGCATATTTAACCGTTACAAAACAAAAACAAGGACAAAACAAAACTGACAGCATGTTATTCGTTGACTTGGATTTTAAAACTTAATAAAGCTTGGTAAGTGCTAAGAATGGAGATAAGTGATCTACCCCTTCAGCTGTTCAGGTTGGTAATTTCATACATTATTTCTGGTTTGTAATTATTGTGCCATTTGCATTTTCGACAGCCTAGCTCGTCCCCCTTTAATTCAAAATTCTAAACCATACAAAATGCTTATTATTGCTAATGTTAGTTTGGTTCTCTTTGGTAGCGCGGTAGTGAATGGCGTCCGAAAAAATTAATGATGAATGGAGACATGAAAAAAATCCGTGTTTTCTTTTTCTACGGCAATCCAATGCAGACAAAATAATGTTAAAAATAATCACCGAAAATTATAGTGAATAATTGTGCTTTTAGTTTTGCTAATGCACGCAGTTGATGGTGAGGCTTCGTTTGCAGATGATCTCTGTTTCGAATACCGCGGTACAGTAAAAGACGCGAACTACAACTTGATAGGTCGAAATTTCTTTAGTACGAAACTTCTTTGCCACTGGAAACGAATAAAACAGTTTTGAAATATATATATAACTGAGATATTGAAAATCCATAGATTTTGAAACTTACACAAAGTTCACATTATAGTTTTCGAAGCCGTTTGAACCAAATTTCTGTCGTGACCTTTTCATTCTGTCGAAGACTTCCGGTAACATTTAGACGCAGCTTCCGTTGAACTTGGTATCACACCACTTCATATTATCGCGCAGTATGTTACTCCGTGCAATTTTCATCCATGGCGAATGTCGCCAAAATGCTATTGTTGCCGGTATTTGACGAAACAAGATGGCCGCTGATCTGTCATGAATTATCGATTGAACCAAGAACCATAGCACGTGAGCTAGCATAGGTCGACTTCGCTTAGGTCTTTAGTTAAAATTTAGCTTTGTTGTTGTATTTCTTAAATTCACACACAATTCAAGAGCATTGTTTATATCGATATTGATTGATCCACTGCTTCTGTCAGGTCGTTTTGATGGCGTTTAGGAAGGGGATTATCAGGTTATTGCTGTAAAAATGACGTTAAAAGCCAGGGGCACTCGTGTCCAAAAATGCGAAGTTACCCTGCCCCCCCCGCCCGAAATTTCAAAGAACCCCTCGGTTTTTTCCATTCAGTTAACATTGAAAAAAGCAGAGGGTTTCCAACATTTTTATTTCCGTTTAAATTTCAATCTATAGACGGACGAAAGGTCGCTTCGCGACCTTCGCCCGTATTACTGTAATGACCGGTATTTTTATTTTACAGATGGATTATATCGAGGCTGTGCCTGTGCTCATGTACCTACAGGATTCAGGATTTATACAGAGTTTATAGTGTATTATTGTAATGACCGGTATTTTTATTTTACAGATGGATTGTATCGAGGCTGTGCCTGTGCTCATGTACCTACAGGATTCAGGATGTATACAGAGTTTATTGTGTATTACTGTAATGACCGGTATTTTTATTTTACAGATGGATTGTATCGAGGCTGTGCCTGTGCTCATGTACCTACAGGATTCAGGATTTATACAGAGTTTATTGTGTATTACTGTAATGACCGGTATTTTTATTTTACAGATGGATTGTATCGAGGTTGTGCCTGTGCTCATGTACCTACAGGATTCAGGATTTATACAGAGTTTATTGTGTATTATTGTAATGACCGGTATTTTTATTTTACAGATGGCCTGTATCGAGGCTGTGCCTGTGCTCATGTACCTACAGGATTCAGGATTTATACAGAGTTTATTGTGTATTATTGTAATGACCGGATTTTTATTTTACAGATGGCCTGTATCGAGGCTGTGCCTGTACTCATGTACCTACAGGATTCAGGATTTATACAGAGTTTATTGTGTATTACTGTAATGACCGGTATTTTTATTTTTATTTTACAGATGGATTGTATCGAGGTTGTGCCTGTGCTCATGTACCTACAGGATTCAGGATTTATACAGAGTTTATTGTGTATTACTGTAATGACCGGTATTTTTATTTTACAGATGGATTATATCGAGGCTGTGCCTGTACTCATGTACCTACAGGATTCAGGATTTATACAGAGTTTATTGTGTATTACTGTAATGACCGGTATTTTTATTTTACAGATGGATTGTATCGAGGGTGTGCCTGTGCTCATGTACCTACAGGATTCAGGATTTATACAGAGTTTATTGTGTATTACTGTAATGACCGGTATTTTTATTTTACAGATGGATTGTATCGGGGTTGTGCCTGTGCTCATGTACCTACAGGATTCAGGATTTATACAGAGTTTATAGTGTATTAATGTAATGACCGGTATTTTTATTTTTATTTTACAGATGGATTGTATCGAGGCTGTGCCTGTGCTCATGTACCTACGGGATTCAGGATTTATACAGAGTTTATAGTGTATTATTGTAATGACCGGTATTTTTATTTTTATTTTACAGATGGACTGTATCGAGGTAGTGCCTGTGCTTATGTACCTACAGGATTCAGGATTTATACAGAGTTTATAGTGTATTATTGTAATGACCGGTATTTTTATTTTACAGATGGATTGCATCGGGGTTGTGCCTGTGCTCATGTACCTACAAGATTCAGGATTTATACAGAGTTTATTGTGTATTACTGTAATGACCGGTATTTTTATTTTACAGATGGATTGTATCGAGGCTGTGCCTGTGCTCATGTACCTACAGGATTCAGGATTTATACAGAGTTTATAGTGTATTATTGTAATGACCGGTATTTTTTATTCTTTACAGATGGATTGTATCGAGGTTGTGCCTGTACTCATGTACCTACAGGATTCAGGATTTATACAGAGTTTATTGTGTATTACTGTAATGACCGGTATTTTTATTTTACAGATGGACTGTATCGGGGCTGTGCCTGTGCTCATGTACCTACAGGATTCAGGATTTATACAGAGTTTATAGTGTATTACTGTAATGACCGGTATTTTTATTTTACAGATGGATTGTATCGAGGGTGTGCCTGTGCTCATGTACCTACAGGATTCAGGATTTATACAGAGTTTATTGTGTATTATTGTAATGACCGGTATTTTTATTTTACAGATGGCCTGTATCGAGGTTGTGCCTGTACTCATGTACCTACAGGATTCAGGATTTATACAGAGTTTATTGTGTATTACTGTAATGACCGGTATTTTTATTTTACAGATGGATTATATCGAGGCTGTGCCTGTGCTCATGTACCTACAGGATTCAGGATTTATACAGAGTTTATTGTGTATTACTGTAATGACCGGTATTCTTATTTTACAGATGGATTGTATCGAGGGTGTGCCTGTGCTCATGTTCCTACAGGATTCAGGATTTATACAGAGTTTATAGTGTATTACTGTAATGACCGGTATTTTTATTTTACAGATGGATTATATCGAGGCTGTGCCTGTGCTCATGTACCTACAGGATTCAGGATTTATACAGAGTTTATTGTGTATTACTGTAATGACCGGTATTTTTATTTTACAGATGGATTGTATCGAGGGTGTGCCTGTGCTCATGTACCTACAGGATTCAGGATTTATACAGAGTTTATTGTGTATTACTGTAATGACCGGTATTTTTATTTTACAGATGGATTGTATCGGGGTTGTGCCTGTGCTCATGTACCTACAGGATTCAGGATTTATACAGAGTTTATAGTGTATTAATGTAATGACCGGTATTTTTATTTTTATTTTACAGATGGATTGTATCGAGGCTGTGCCTGTGCTCATGTACCTACGGGATTCAGGATTTATACAGAGTTTATAGTGTATTATTGTAATGACCGGTATTTTTATTTTTATTTTACAGATGGACTGTATCGAGGTAGTGCCTGTGCTTATGTACCTACAGGATTCAGGATTTATACAGAGTTTATAGTGTATTATTGTAATGACCGGTATTTTTATTTTACAGATGGATTGCATCGGGGTTGTGCCTGTGCTCATGTACCTACAAGATTCAGGATTTATACAGAGTTTATTGTGTATTACTGTAATGACCGGTATTTTTATTTTACAGATGGATTGTATCGAGGCTGTGCCTGTGCTCATGTACCTACAGGATTCAGGATTTATACAGAGTTTATAGTGTATTATTGTAATGACCGGTATTTTTTATTCTTTACAGATGGATTGTATCGAGGTTGTGCCTGTACTCATGTACCTACAGGATTCAGGATTTATACAGAGTTTATTGTGTATTACTGTAATGACCGGTATTTTTATTTTACAGATGGACTGTATCGGGGCTGTGCCTGTGCTCATGTACCTACAGGATTCAGGATTTATACAGAGTTTATAGTGTATTACTGTAATGACCGGTATTTTTATTTTACAGATGGCCTGTATCGAGGTTGTGCCTGTACTCATGTACCTACAGGATTCAGGATTTATACAGAGTTTATTGTGTATTACTGTAATGACCGGTATTTTTATTTTACAGATGGATTATATCGAGGCTGTGCCTGTGCTCATGTACCTACAGGATTCAGGATTTATACAGAGTTTATTGTGTATTACTGTAATGACCGGTATTCTTATTTTACAGATGGATTGTATCGAGGGTGTGCCTGTGCTCATGTTCCTACAGGATTCAGGATTTATACAGAGTTTATAGTGTATTACTGTAATGACCGGTATTTTTATTTTACAGATGGATTATATCGAGGCTGTGCCTGTACTCATGTACCTACAGGATTCAGGATTTATACAGAGTTTATTGTGTATTATTGTAATGACCGGTATTTTTATTTTACAGATGGATTGTATCGAGGGTGTGCCTGTACTCATGTTCCTACAGGATTCATGATTTATACAGAGTTTATAGTGTATGACTGTAATGACCGGTATTTTTATTTTTATTTTACAGATGGACTGTATCGAGGTAGTGCCTGTGCTCATGTACCTACAGGATTCAGGATTTATACAGAGTTTATTGTGTATTACTGTAATGACCGGTATTTTTATTTTACAGATGGATTGTATCGGGGTTGTTCCTGTGCTCATGTACCTACAGGATTCAGGATTTATACATAGTTTATTGTGTATTATTGTAATGACCGGTATTTTTATTTTACAGATGGATTGTATCGAGGGTGTACCTGTGCTCATGTTCCTACAGGATTCAGGATTTATACAGAGTTTATTGTGTATTATTGTAATGACCGGTATTTTCATTTTACAGATGGCCTGTATCGAGGGTGTGCCTGTGCTCATGTACCTACAGGATTCAGGATTTATACAGAGTTTATTGTGTATTACTGTAATGACCTGTATTTTTATTTTACAGATGGATTGTATCGAGGCTGTGCCTGTGCTCATGTACCTACAGGATTCAGGATTTATACAGAGTTTATTGTGTATTACTGTAATGACCGTTATTTTTATTTTACAGATGGATTGTATCGAGGGTCTGCGTGTGCTCATGTTCCTACAGGATTCAGGATTTATACAGAGTTTATAGTGTATTATTGTAATGACCGGTATTTTTATTTTACAGATGGATTGTATCGAGGCTGTGCCTGTGCTCATGTACCTACAGGATTCAGGATTTATACAGAGTTTATAGTGTATTATTGTAATGACCTGTATTTTTAATTTACAGATGGATTATATCGAGGCTGTGCCTGTACTCATGTACCTACAGGATTCAGGATTTATACAGAGTTTATAGTGTATTACTATAATGACCGGTATTTTTATTTTACAGATGGATTGTATCGAGGGTGTGCCTGTGCTCATGTACCTACAGGATTCAGGATTTATACAGAGTTTATAGTGTATGACTGTAATGACCGGTATTTTTATTTTACAGATGGATTGTATCGAGGTTGTGCCTGTGCTCATGTACCTACAGGATTCAGGATTTATACAGAGTTTATAGTGTATTATTGTAATGACCGGTATTTTTATTTTACAGATGGATTGTATCGAGGGTGTGCCTGTGCTCATGTACCTACAGGATTCAGGATTTATACAGAGTTTATTGTGTATTAATGTAATGACCGGTATTTTTACTTTTATTTTACAGATGGACTGTATCGAGGCTGTGCCTGTGCTCATGTTCCTACAGGATTCAGGATTTATACAGAGTTTATTGTGTATTACTGTAATGACCGGTATTTTTATTTTACAGATGGATTGTATCGAGGTTGTGCCTGTGCTCATGTACCTACAGGATTCAGGATTTATACAGAGTTTATAGTGTATTAATGTTTAATGGTTTAATAGGATATGTACAAAGGCCACCGGCCCATATACCCACAATACATACATATAAAAGTACATTTATAAAGAGTGAGCAAACAATACATGAAAATTTAAACATTGTAGCAACTCAATACCTGGACAACAATTTAATGACTAAATGCTGTGATTCTCGTTTTGACGTAATAATACAAAATAGATTCAAGACAGGTTGGCTTCTACGTGGCATATTGATTGTTAATTAGTGTTTAAGGCATCATATCTTTTTTTAAAAGCATAATAAATGAACATTGCGAGGGCTCGTATTTCGCTTGTTTTCTTGCTTGATAACAAAATATTAAATTTATTCTGCGATGGGTTTTTAATAAACTTTTTTGGTAAATATTTTTCGCGAAGGTCGGAATAAAAATGGCAAATTAACAGAAAGTGATATTCGTTTTCTTGTTCATCGCAGAATAAGCATGTTCTCTCATTTGATGGTAATCCTATATGTCGACCTTTCTCAATCATTAAAGAGTGTGATGAAGTTCTAAATTGGACAAGGCTTTTTCTAAATTTCATCAAATCGATTCTGTCAAGATATATCTCGAAACCAAAATCTTGTTTATAATTCAAATATGTATTCAGCTTTTTATTTTGTTCACATTCAAGATGCCATGTTTGTATGTATTGGTCTTTTAATCTATTGGTGTAACTAGTCAAAAATTGATTAACATTATTTGTACCTTGATTTTCCCATATATATCCAAACCCGTTTTCATAGAGATTAGTCCTTACTTTTGATACCCAATTTTTATGGCCAATTTCGTCGAAATGTTTAAGCATGTTATAGCATTTCCTAATGTATCTATTCTCATCACAGTTAAGAATTCTTAGCCACAATTTTAATGATCGTTTTTGTGTAGTAATGTAGAGCGGAAATCGTCCTGTATCGCCAATAATTGCCGCATTGCATGCTCTTTGGGGGGCGTTCATAAATCGTCTACAGACGTAGCGATGAAATCTTTCAATACAATCATGCTGATCTATTCCCCATAGCTCACAGCCATAAAAGAGCAAGGGACTTATTTTATTATCAAAGATCTTAAAGAACAGTTTATGAGACATAGGTAAAAGTTCATTTAGACGTTTTAGTACATAGTTAAATACACGTTTAGCTTTTATAACTTGGCTATCTGCCATTTGAAAAAGTGACATTTTGCTTGTAAATAGAAGTCCAACATATGTGAAAGAGTTGAGACATTCAACCTTATTACCATTATAATACCACTTCTCTGCTTTCGCTAAGCCGCCTCCTCTTTTGAAAACTAATACTTTAGTCTTAGAAACATTTACTTTAAGTGATGATTTTACACAATAGGTATGAAGTGCGTTTAACTGTATCTGAAGACCATTTACAGTGTCAGATATCAGAGCTACGTCGTCCGCGAAAAGTAGAATACAAATTTCAATTTGATCAGGAAATAGTTGGACGCCTGTGGCGCCACAACTTGCTATTGCAGCTTCTAAATCATCTATAAAAAGTGAAAATAAGATCGGACTTAACTTACATCCCTGACGTAATCCAACCGGACAATCTAGCTCCCCAGATAACTCAATTCCATTTCTTATGTATGCTTTTACGGATTTATAAATGCCTTTAATTGATAGTAAAAGTTTTCCACTGACACCTTTCTCTCGAAGAGCTATGTATAATTTTGAATGTAAAACGGAATCAAAAGCTTTTTGAAAATCTACAAAGGCAACATATAATTTTTTACCTTTCATAGATAAATACTTACCTACAGGATTCAGGATTTATACAGAGTTTATAGTGTATTATTGTAATGACCGGTATTTTTATTTTACAGATGGATTGTATCGAGGGTGTGCCTGTGCTCATGTACCTACAGGATTCAGGATTTATACAGAGTTTATTGTGTATTATTGTAATGACCGGTATTTTTATTTTACAGATGGATTGTATCGAGGTTGTGCCTGTGCTCATGTACCTACAGGATTCAGGATTTATACAGAGTTTATTGTGTATTACTGTAACGCACATTATTGTAATTTTCGCTTCCCTTAGATAATCTTTGACCCGTCACGCTAAAAGGGACCTTATACGAACTCTAAAAATCCAAATTTTGACAAACTTGTCAGACCCAGCACAGGTCAATAAGGTCTCGAATGCTAAAAATTAACATATAGTAAGATAGGGAAAGCTTTCCGGATTTAGAAAGTTACATAAAAGTGAAAAGTGTCGGCCCTAGTCTGGCTGCGCGGACTGCGCAGACTGACTAGGGTCGATATTTTTCACACTTCCGATAAGGTCCATTTTAGCGTGACGGGTCACATATCAAAATCATTGAAAATTAGTTTGTCAATTTCCAAAGCCTCATTCATTTAAAAAAACAATAAAAGACAACTGACAGTGCTGAATTACATTTCAAGATTCATTTGTTACCTCCTTTCATACCGCTTATAAATGATTCACGGGTGAAATTCCAGGACACATATAAGCCACGTATGGATGAAATCACAAATAGGTCTGGGAGAAGAAAATTGGCAAATTACCTCTCTTTCCTGGTTGGGGATTTTTTTTATAACTTTCCCGATGTTTGTTGTTTCGCTACAACCCATTTATGAAACTGTTCCTAATGAATGCATTTGAAGAAAGACACAGAGAAAAAAGTCCGATCTAGGGTACAGGTAATCCGCTGTTTAAACCCTTTTGCCAAATTTATCAAAATTCTAAGAATTTTGTCAAATACATGCCAATAAATACTCAATTATTCAACAAGAGTGGCTCTCATCCATAGTTTGTGGAAATGCGACAAACTCGAGGAAAGTTATTAAACATGTCTTATTTAAATCGGGAGGTATTTTCTTAAACCACAGCGGGGATTGTGTGACATGGAAATGATAATAGCTACGGCCAAATTAGCCTCACTTCAGGTAAGAAATTGAGCAATACGTTTCATTCTTTTGCTTCTATATTAAATTAGTTTGTTGCATGTACTCGCCTTACTGAGCTCTTTCCTAAAATGGTTGACATATTTGAAAACGTTTCACTTTTTTCCCAAATATCGATCCCGACCGACCAAAATTCTTTAATGTTTTTCTAATCGGTTGAAATCGAAAAAGTAAAAAGATTTTAAAGATATGTCATGCGTCCAAGAAAATAGCACAGTATTAGAAGCTTGTACAAGCAACAGTTAAAAAATGACGCTGAAACAAGGAATTTCTTGCATAATTCTTTATCTGAAGCGTTAGTATCCATAACGTGGTACACAATACCCACCATGTGAATTGTCTCAACCCAAGACAAAATCGCGACATAATAATTTTACGTGGGTTCTTTAATACCCTGGATAAAAAATCGGTAATGTATTATACTTTGTTAGTTTAAATTCTAATGGCTTAATTCAAGAACAGTTCCTTGACTCTCACTTCAGTTAAATTCAACAAAGGACGCCTGATGCCGTTAGCACGAGATCTCCGGACCAGAGAGACTCAGTGACAAAGTGACAAAGTTTTATTAGTTTTCGCTCTTGAGGACAGTTTTTGTATTCAGAGACATAAGAGGGGTTCGAAGCGACTAAACTAAGTTAGAATTTCTCGAGGCAAGAAGGTCGGATCTTGAGCTAAACTCATGCTTTTTATCTCCTACATTTAACAGATTTTTTTAAAAAAAAATTGCTGGGATTTATTCGTTTGAAACAAGTCCTTCCATAAAAACAAGTTCTTGAATATAAAAGTAATTTTTCAGTTTTTGAAAATGCCAAACGCATCTTCCTTCGTCACCTTTTTATTTTTTTTATTATTATTTTATTTCATTTGTTTAATTTCAGACAAGTCCTGTTTCATCAACAATTACGTAAATGCAGCGAACATTTTGTATACACGACGTGCCTATAACAATGGTCTGAGCAAACATTAAGAGAAACAAATCTGATATAATCAATTTATCCTTTTTACCCATATATTTTCAATGCTATATTCATGTAACAGAAACATGTTCTGTTTTTCACATTGAATATTTATTAGAACCATTATATTGGACTAGGCTGAAATTTTACCATTTGACAAAAGTGGTTTAGCCCATTTCCACACGTTGACTCTTTTTGACTCTTTCACAGATAATTTTTGGAAAAGTGGAAGATTGAATGAACAAACTGTTTTCAGTAACCAACTTTTTCATTTCCAAAAAAAATTCTACCCGAAAGGACAAAAATGAAATAAAATATATTCACTTGATGTCGTCGTTTGCAACATTTTTGAATGGTCTAAAATTTTGTTGTCTAGTATTGATTTGAATCAAAGATGTTTCAACTGACGGGCAGGTTTAAAAAAAAATGTCACCAAAGTGTTACATTTAAATTTTAAGAATAACAGCTATTTTTACAGAATGTCATCCAGATTTCTTAATTATGATGGCTAAAAACTATTCTAAATGGTTAAACAGTGCCCAAATCATATTTAAAAATCATGTTCACTAACTTTTAGCTTAAATTGTGTGCACAATCTTGCAAAAGGACAACAAAAAGCGTTTCACCCCTGACAGCATATATACTGAGAGGCAAAAATAAGTATACACCCTGGTTCTCCCACGTTTTCTGAGAAAACGATTAATAGATTATGAACGATTTTTAAACCTCGCCGAAGGTGGTCGTTTATTGATGTAACCTTGTCCGCCTATCGGTCTATCTGTCCCTTTTCCGTTGCAAATGTGTTCATATCAAACAGCGTCATCGAAAAAGGGACTTAAATCAATGGATTAATGCAAGCATTCACGTCGACACAACCCTTACTTTTATGGACGGATTTGGATAAAATTTTCACAGAATGTGCCTACTCACCTAGAAACCTGCCTATTGTTAGTGCTTTTCCATATATTACGATGCGTCACGGCAAAAGGGGGCTTGATTCAAACAGGTTATCTGACATAACTTCTTCTAGATTTTTTGTCGGATTTTGATAAAAATTTCGCAGAATGTTCCTAGCTACCTGACTAAGTGTATAGAGTGTCATGTTTCTTTCTCATCATGCTGCGTCATAGAAAAATGGGCCTTATTGCAAAAAAGAGACATATTGATCAAATTCAACCAGCCAGTGAGAATTGTGTTTTAAGAAAATTTAACGTTGTGATTTGTTGTGATAAAGAATGAAGAAATTAAAAACAGATTAACAGCAATATTTGATGATCCACTAAGTCGCACGTGCAAAGTTTTTAAAATGGGCATGTGACAACAGTATGGGTAAGCAAGAAACTTTAGCTGAAATGTATTAACACTGTATTATTGGCCTATGGGTAGAAATGAAATGAACAAAATTTTGAGTCAATATGATGGAAAATAAGCGAGATATTGACAAACAAAAAATGTATACTTTCTTTTGCCTCTCAGTATATATTGCACAATATGAGAAATTGTAAACCACAAATCACTAAATAGTAGAGTGCAGAATGCCCACAAGGTTGATGGCTTAGTAAAAGAAATTGAGTGGTAGATTTCTGGCTGAATAGACAAAAATGAGAACACATTTTAAGAAATAAAGGTGTTTCTCTCCTGACATAAAATTCAGACGGTTATTGTATAAAACAGGCTCCACATCCTAAACCAGTGAAGATAAGATGAAAATGTAATTTTAAGATGATGATGCACATGTTGTTTTATGTATAACAATTGCTTATTGTAGTATCCTGTCACTATCTTTTATTTACTATAGCTTAGAAGCCTGGTACAAGTGTTAAGTGTCACACAAAAAGCGTTTCACTCCTGATATTTTTGAAATGTTTTATTGACATATCTTTTTTACTTGTGAAGCGATTTTCTTTAAACTTGGTACCCAATATAAAGACACAATAACACATCTTTTTAGCTTTATTTGGGTAGAATATGTTTCTCTGTAAAAGCCTAGGCATGTAAAACGTGAAAGGTCACACTTTTTTAAAACTTGCCCCATTGACGTTATCTACAAACCTGTGATGTTCGGTTCTGAAATTTAAAAATAAATAAAATACGCACATTATTTTTTTTCCACTGAAGTTTTCTGAAGCATTCTTTATCAAAATTTGGTACATTATCTGAACGGATTTATCCATTATAAAAAATGGTATAATGTCAGTAAAATCAGTTTTAGGCGACCTTTCGATAAAAAGCGTGTGAAGGGTTTTAAAATTAAAAAAAAGGGTTAAGAACGTTATTTACTGTGAATACCACTTTTTCACTGAGTCTTTCTGGTCCGGGGATCTCGTGTTAAATGCATTAGCAGTAACTTCAGGCACCCTTTGTTGAATTTGACTGAAGTGAGAGTCAAGGAACTGTTCTTGAATTAAGCCATAAGACATTGATTCGAAATATACTAATGTAGTAAGAGATACATCATAGTATTACTATCTGCAAATCTTTTATATGTGTCAGTTGTGGAATTTCACCGTTTTGGCAAGGTTTGAATTCTGTCTATTACGTTTTGTAAACTTTGTTAATTTTCGTAAAGGTCTTGATAAATAACCTGTCAGAGCAACTCTAAAAATTAATAAGACATGCCCTGGCACGTCCTTTATCATGAGCTATACGCACACGTTAAAATATTTTATCGTTTTTGTATCTATGTGTGTATGTTTTTTTAATTCAAAATCATTTATGTATACCACGGTGGGTAACCCACGTGACTTGTGGAAAGCGTTAACACCGAAAATATCGTCCGCTTCACGATATGTTTTGTTTAATTTCTCAGCTTATACTCTATTGATTTTGATGCAATAAAGTGCACGGAACGCGCCTTTAAGAGGGCTATTCTCGGCTTTAACTTACTCTGCTCCAAAACCAGTGGTTTCTTCAAACATTCGAGCCAAAGTGTTTGAAAATTTCAAAACGAAAGTGGGAAGCGTTCACGTGCACCGAACAAAACTTTCGCTTGAATGTTTGAAGAAACCACGGGATTCTGAGCAGAGTGAGTTACAAACGGGGATAGCCCTCTCTAAGGCGCTTTTTTCGTGGAAACCAGGACTTGTTTGGGAAGGATTTGGAAAATAAAACATTCTTTAGAAGTGTACTAATGTACTAACTTATACTTCACATTTTTGCCAGATTATTGCGATTGCTAATTTGTTCTCCCGCCAAAGTCTAATTTTGATGAAATACTTTGTAAAAAACACTAAGAAAAAGTAGAAACACGCTGATGATAAGGAATGTTTTAGCATTTACCATTTATTATGCCCCCTTTCGAAGAAAATGGGGGTATATTGTTTTGCAAGTGTCGGTCGGTCGGAAGGTCGGTCGGTCGGTCCGTAGGTCGGTCGGTCTGTCAGTAGACCAAACCTTGTCCGGAGCATAACTCAAAAAGTATGTAAGGTAGAATCATGAAACTTTACAGGTGGATAGATCTCATCATGGAGAGGTGCAGTGTACAAGAACCGTAACTCTGCCGATCAAATTTTTGGAGTTATTGCCCTTTGATGATTTTCAAACTTGATTCTTGTCCGGAGCATAACTCAAAAAGAATGTAAGCTAGAATCATGAAACTTTAGGGGTATATAGATCTCATTATGGAGAGGTGCAGTGCACAAGAACTGTAACTCTGCCGATCAAATTGTTGGAGTTATTGCCCTTTGTTGATTTTCAAACTTGATTCTTGTCCGGAGCATAACTCAAAAAGAATATAAGGTAGAATCATGAAACTTTACAGGTGGATAGATCTCATTATGGAGAGGTGCAGTGCATAAGAACCGTAACTCTGCCGATAAAATTGTTTGAGTTATTGCCCTTTGTTGATTTTCAAACTTGATTCTTGTCCGGAGCATAACTCAAAAAGTATGTTATGTAGAATCATGAAACTTTACAGGTGGATAGATCTCATTATGGAGAGGTGCAGTGCTCAAGAACTGTAACTCTGCCGATCAAATTGTTTGAATTACTGCCCTTTGTTGATTTTCAAACTTGATTCTTGTCCGGAGCATAACTCAAAAAGTATGTTATGTAGAATCATGAAACTTTACAGGTGGATAGATCTCATTATAGAGAGGTGCAGTGCACAAGAACAGTAACATTGTCGACCAATTTTTCGAGTTATTGCCCTTTGTTGATTTTCAAATTTGATTCTTATCCGGAGCATAACTCAATCAGTATGTAAGGTAGAATCATGAAACTTTTCAGGTGGATAGATCTCATTATGGAGAGGTGCAGTGCAACTGTAACTCTGCCGATCATATTTTTGGAGTTATTGCCCTTTGTTGATTTTCAAACTTGATTCTTGTCCAGAAAACAACTCAAAAAGTATGTAAGGTAGAATCATGAAACTTTACAGGTGGATAGATCTTATTTTGGAGAGGTGCAGTGCACAAGAACCGTTACTCTGCCGATCAAATTTTTGAGTTATTGCCCTTTGTTGATTTTATAACTTGATTCTTGTCCGGAACACAACTCAAACAGTATGTAAGGTAGAATTATGAAACTTAATAGGTGGATAGATTTCATTATGGAGAGGTGCAGTGCACAAGAACCATAACCTTGTCGATCAAATTCTTTGAGTTATTACGCTTCGTTGATTTTTACACTTAATTCTTAACCTTTCCTATATCTCATGTTTCTTTACACATACATCCTTGATATCTCACACATAGATACCTCCTATCAACATCATTCACATTTGACCAAGATCCTGGACCTTGTGACCTTGACCTTGGAGTTTGACCTACTTTAAAAAAATTAAACCGGGCATATATCTCATGACCTATTACACATATAGCCCTTATATTTCACACTTGGACACCTCCTATCAAGACCTTTCACAATTGACCATGACCTTGGACCTTGTGACCTTGACCCTGGAGTTTGACATACTTTTTAAAAATTTTAACCTGGCCGACATATCATGTCCTTTTACACATACAGCCTTGATATTTGACACATGGAAACCTCTGACCAAGACCTATCACATATGACTATGACCTTGGACCTTGTGACCCTGACCTTGTAGTTTGCCCTACTCTTAAAAATTAATTTGGCCTATACATTATGTGCTTAAACATACAGCCTTGATATTTCACACATTAACACATCCTACCAAGACCTTTCACATTTGACCATGACCTTGGACCTTGTGACATTGACCTTGGACTTTTACCTACTTTAAAAAAATTAACCTAGCGGATATATTTTGTCCTTTTACACATACAGCCTTGATATTTGAGACATGGACACCTACGACCAAGACCTTTCACGTTTGACCATGACCGTGGACCTTTTGACATTGACCTTGGTGTTTGACCTACTTTTATAATACATTAATCTGGCCTATATTTCATGTCATTTTACACATACAGCCTTGATATTTCACACATGGTCACTTCCAACCAAGACATTTAACTTTTGACCATGACCTTGGACATTGACCTTGGAGTTTGACCTTCTTTTAAAAAACTTAAACTAGGCCTATATTTCATGTTCTGTTACCTATACAGTCTCGATATTTTACACATGGACACCTCCTACCGAGACCTTTCACATTTGACCATGGCCTTGGCCTGTGTGACCTTGACCTTTGATTTTTACATATTTTTAGGAATCTTTATTCTATGTCCCATTACACCTACAGCCTTGATATTTCACACATACACACCTCTACCAAGAGCTTTTACATTTGACAATGACCTTGAATATTGCAACCTTGACCCTGGAGTTTGACCTACTTTTAAAAAACTTAAACCATGCATATATATCATTTCCTTGTATACCTACAGTCTTGATATTTCACACATGGACACCTCCAACGAATACCTTTCACATTTGACCATGACCTTGACCTTGGCATTTGGCCTTCTTTCAAAAACTTTATCCTTGCCTATATTTCATCTTACTTTTACATACGTGGGATGATCCAAAAATTCGTAAAATGGGCCCATTGCTTCCGTAGTACTAGCTTGATCAGCGTATAATTTGGTAATATTATAGTTCCATTATCAACAGACTGCATAAAAATTAAACGAGTTACAAAAAAGTTCTTACGGCCGTGAACTGCGTTACCATAGTAACGTATGTACGCTTAGGCGGGGGAGCGTCAAAAAATGATACATGGTCGTTAAATTATTCGAATTTTCTTACACTTTTGAGTGGATTTTTTGTCGCAAATTATTATTTTGCTATCATAACGTCTTGACGTCATGTTGTAGGCGTTGTTGTTAAAGTTTTTATGAGGACAGTACATTTTTCATTAGATAGAACAAATCAGTTGAATAGCGACACGACGTCGGCGCCAGAATTAGAATATCGGTATGTCATAAAATTCTGCCACGATCTTGATCATACAAAAACGCAAACATTTAAAATGATGAAGAAAACAAAAATATAGTGGTGTAGAGAAATTTTGTCTTAGTGACACTCAAGATACGTACGTCAATAGTGGATAATGGATGCCAAGATAGTCTTGCAATCGGCCACAGCCTGATTAACGGCGTCATAATTGCGGTAAATAGTGATAGGCTCCGCCTTGAAAGTTGATCGATCTTAAAACAATCAGATAGAGAACTGCTCAACATTTCGATTCTAGAATTGTATGATAACACTTTCAGCTCATTTATACCTCAGGCATGGAAGTGCATGTTAGTAAATATGGACTTTAAATAGAAGGTTTCATGACCGCGTGAACTTGACGTAACGTTTGACGTTCTTACTCCCCCGCCCCGCGCATAGTCTTTGTCTAAAATTTGTCACTGTACAATAACTGTTAAAAGTACAGTACTTAAAATTTCAACATTTATTGAACAGATGTTACAGTTAATGACTGTATAACTTTTGTTGTGATAGTCAACACTCCAAAAATCTTATTAATCCATTTTACGAACATTTTGATCACCCCTCGTATAGAGCCTTGATATTTCACACATAGACACCTCCTACCAAGACCTTTCATATTTGACTATGACCTTGGACCTTGTTACCTTGACCTTGGACTTTGACCTACATCAAATGCAGGCCCTTGAGGGGGCATATATGTTTTACAAACATCTCTTGTATATATTCAATTTTAAGCTGCACTGGCCGTAGGTCATGGAGCTACTGTCATGGCGTTGTGTCCGTCGTGCGTTCGTGCGTCCGTGCGTCTGTGCGTTAACTTTTCTTTTGTATGCACTCTAGAGGCCACATTTTGCACGATCAACCTGAAATTTGATCAAAATGGTTGTCTTGACAAAAACTTGTACGAGCTAAGAATTGGATCAATTGGGTCACAAACTAGGTCACTGGGTCAAATCTTAGAAAATCTTGTATGCACTTTAGAGGCCACATTGTTTACCTAATTGACCTGAAATTTAGTCAGAATGATTGGCTTGATATAATCTCGATGGATTTTGAAATTGGGTTAACTGGGGTCAAAAACTAGGTCAAAAGGTCAAATCTCATAATGACCTTTTATGCATGCTTGAGGTTACATTTTTTTTTTGCCTGATCAATCTAAAATTTGGTCAGAATTAGTGCCTTGATAAAATTTGGTGCAAGTTCAAATTTGGGTCAATAAGGATAAAAAACAAGGTCACTTGATCAAATCTCATAAAAACATTGTATGCACTCTAGAGGCTAATTTTTTTGCCTGATCAATCTGTAATTAGGTCAGAATTAGTGCCTTGATAAAATCTGGTGCAAGTTTAAATTTGGGTCAATAAGGGTATGAAATTAGGTCACGGGATCAAATCTCATAAAAACCTTGTATGCACTCTGGAGTCCACATTGTTTGCCTGATCAATCTGAAATTTGGTCAGAATGATTATGCTGATAAACTCTGGTACAAGTTCCAATTTGGGTCAACTGTGGTCAAACCTGGGTCAAACGAGATCAAATCTCAAAAAACGGTGTACGCACTCTAGAGGTCACATTTTTTAGTCCGATCAACCTGATATTTTCTAAATATTGTTTTGATAAAATCTCGAACGAATTCAAAAGTGTCTCAACTGGGTTTAAAAACTTCGTCACATTCGTCAAATTTTTCAAAGAAAAAAACGTGTATGCCTTGTAGCGACCCAATTTATGAGGTATTTCTTCAATTGAAGTCAGTGGAGCGATTCAGGCCCTCTTTGGCCTATTGTTTATATTTTTTCTTTACTCTACAAGTCCTTTTGACTGGTTTAGAAATTTTCCGTTTGTGACACGGTTCTTTATTGTTTAATGATTATTGACTATTTAGTACGCCTACCCAACTGACCGATCGTTCATGTTAATAAAAAATAACAAATTAATAAAAACACTGCATGTATGTAGTTCATTCTGTAATGTCCCTGATAACTCCGACAGAATAAAGTGTACTTTCTCAGCTACATCATCTGAACAACCAATCGTTTGTCGAAGAGTATCCCCAGAATCTAATGAATACAGAAAAAACTGTAATTTTCAAAAACCGCTATTTTTTGCTCAGTTGTGAACGAATCGCTCGTGGTAAGCTATTTTGATCGATCAATGTCCGTCCGTCCGTTAAAAATTATGAAAAGAATCTTCTCCTAAAGTACTGTGCCGAATTGCATTAAATTTCATAGAGATGATATTAAGGTCATCGTTTTTCAAAATACTTTAAAGAATTGGAATTTGGGAAAAATGGCGTCAAAATGAAAGTCACAAGGTCATTTTTTTTTTTTTTTTTTGCTCTAGCAGTCACAGTATTTCCTCAATCATTATGACAATTGGCGAGAATCTTTGTCTTGATAATATCTAGGTCAAACTTAACTAGGTCACTGGGTCAATCGTTAAAAAAATATTTACCTTTCTATTCTAGAATTGTCCATTTAGGCTAAATCATCGTGAAAATTACTCAGATTTTTTTCTCAATGATACAAAGGTCATACCAAAAGTTAGTCGTGCAAGGACGAAGCCTAGATCAAATGTAAAAAAATCCAACGTTTTCGTAAAGAAGTGCCAACTTTGCCTCATATCTTGTGACAAAAAAGGCTCAGATTATTTTTTTTCTATGGGATTTTTAGTTTTATCTCAATAAAGTTTGTCATGCCAGGTCAAAAACTAGGTCATGAGGCCAAATATAATAAGATATTTTTTTCCCTCTAGAAGTGTTCATTTGCGCTCAATTAAAATGAAAATTGTTGAGAAAGACTTATATATATACTGAACAAAAGTGAAAACGCTACACTGCAAGATTTCTTATTTCTTGAAAAGTATAGAATTAATAGCATGATATATATGTTGATGTTATTTCCCAGGCTTTCAGCAATCGTTTTGTCGAAATTTCATTGCCTTGTCTCCTTTAATGTCAGAGTTACAGCCCTTAATGCGTTTAGAGCTAATTTAATCATATATTATGTCCTCTCTCAAACAGCAAAAGATCGGACCGCATGATCACAAAGGTTCAACAGAAAACAAACTGTAACTTCCTAAAGATAGAATTGATCATGCCTTTAACACAGAAATAAATTGAAAAAAGGGAAATACCATGTTCATCAGCATTTCCCAATGTTCAATCGATGAACACCGAGAGAATGTTGGAATTCATGCAAATTACAATTATACAGAAAACAATATCGTCCAGAGTGGCGTTCAGTTTTGTAAACGAGTTTAAATAGTTGAAACAAGCCTTGATAGCATTTCAAGAGGTATACTTACGATGGTTCGTCTGTGTCATATTAAAACAATTATGATTAACCCTTTTCCATGTTGCAAAGTTAGATCCTTTAAAAAAATTCTGTAGAAGTCATACTGATTGACGAAAATATAGTTTTCTGTATACACTATAACACTTGATCTTTTGAGCAAAAGGGACGTATTATTTTTTGCTATCAGCAAGTTTCTTCTTTTTCCTCAACATTTTAGCAAATTTATCTTGAAAATGACATCAAAATCAGGTCTTGTAAATTAATTAATTGTGATGTCCACTAAATGCAAAGGTAAATAGGCAAAAAAAGTTTCATCAAATATAGATCGTTTAACTTAATATGAAAACTCTTACCGGGTTCAAGAAAGATCTATACTAATGGGGAAAAAGTGACTTTGCATGCTTATTTTCCGATATATTATTTTGACATACGATCAATTTGCAAGAAATATCTCTCGCAATTGTCCATAAGATACGCTTGATAACAAAATGTCGAATGTCACCAACCACACATGCAAGGACGTTCGACGTCAACGCCCTTTTATCTTGAGTGTTTTGTTGAACTGCGATATTCATGAGTGGGGTTAAAATTTGTTATAAAAGCGAAACTTTTGTTTACTTTCTTGTTGTTAAAAACATTTAAATTTGTTTAATTGAAAAGAAAGCACGTGATACGGTTCTCCAAAGTTACACATTAATGCATGCTTTAGAAGGTAGCCTTCTAATATCCAAGAAAGAGGTCGCCAAGCGTTTTTGTGTTCATAGAAACATCATATTGGCCATTTTCGGACGATTTCAACAATTTAGAAACACCCGCGACTTACCACATTCGAGACCTCGACGCATGACGTCATTTCGAATTCCGACAATTTATCAATAATCGGAACAACCACGAGTAAAATTGATTGTAAGCGACAAAAATTACAGCAAGGTTTCCAGGATTGAGTTCTATCAGCAGAAGGCCTGTTAGAGTTCAGTTAATGGAGCGCTACATCGGTCCTAGACGTTCTTCGATACGTCTTTTTTGCTAGGATGTCGTGGACAACATCTTCTTCAATGGCTTATACAACATCTACGCTTTCGTAAGGTCGAAGGGAACAATGTACATGTATTGCTTATTGGAGCGCCTCGTTTACATCTGTACAGTCCGATGGTCGAGGTCGCATCCATAACCACATTGGGCAACATTATATGCATTAATGCTTTATAACGTCAGCGTATGACTAGGTGGCTCCAGTATTGGTCACCATCTCAAGAAGAGCCTGTAACGAGCTGTTTTTGACAGTTTAGTTGTCTCGTTGCGGCATATCATTATCGATACCAATATTGTTCACACTCAAAAATGGCTTATGATTATGAATTTTACCCTTATATACTTTGCGGGCGTGTTACGGTGATAACTGTTGAAGTAGTTAACTGACAATCATTGAAAATCAAAGGTTAAACGTTTGTTTTACGAACGTAAAATTTGTATCGATTTACCTTACGTTTTTAAGATCTTATATAGAAAGGAATTGTGCACAATCACCTATTCCTTTAGTATACATGTAGTTGATAATTTTAATCATAGACCTATAATTTCTTTAAATTATTTGACAATAAAAGACAGATTAAGTGAAAGAATGGCAAATACATGGGGATATCTTACTTTTGATTTTATAAGAGCAGTCGTCTAGTGTTGTAGGCCCCAAGTCATATTGTACTGTGCAAATTTCAAAAAAAACTTAAAACTCCGTTTCAATACAGGTTCTCAACAATCTTCTTCTATCTCATCGTTTTCCACAGCCTTCAGCATTTGCAAAATCAAAGGCAGGTTTTGTAATAGAAAGGATTTTATTCATGACCACGAATTACACATTTTCATGCAAACTCCTGACATATCAGATGAAAAATATATTAAGTTCGGTCTCGGCTTTTCACACTCATCTGAGCACGTAGTACTCGAGGTGAGGTATTGTGATCGGTCTGTTGTCCGGCGTCCGTCCGTCCGTCTGTCCATCCGTCAACTTTTTATAAAAAATCTTCTGCTAAAGTACTCGGCAGAATTCAACCAAATTTCAAACGTATGATCTGTAGGTCATCCTTTTTCGAAATAATTCAAAGAATTGGAATCGGGACCAGAATGGGGTAAAAAGTAGGTCACTAAGTCAAATCTTCTTTTTGCTATAGGGGCCACATGCTTTGCTAAATTGTTGTGAAAAATGGTCAGAATCTTTGTTATGATGATATCGTTCATGCAAAAAAATAGGTCATGCCAGGTAAAAAACTAGGTCTCTAGGTCAAATATTGTAAAGTCGAAAAGTATCGTAAAGGTCAAACGCTAGGTCACTAGGTCAATTCTTGTTTTTGCTACTATAATCGAATTATTTACTAATTCATTCTGGAAATTGTTCAGAATATTTATCTTGATGAAATCTGGGTAATGTAAAAAGTGGGCCATGCGAGGTCACTGTGTTCAATCTTGCTTTGGATTTAGAACCATAATGATATCTGAATCATTGTCAATTATTAACAAGGTCACAATGTCAAATTTTATACAATCCTTCGTTTTGCCCTAGAAGTGCAAATTGTGGTCCAAGCTTTGTCAAATTTGACCTAAACCTTTATCTTGATGATATGTGGGTCATGTAAAAAGTGCAAGGTCAAAAATTTGGTCACTAGATTAATTACCGCTTTTTTTACTATAATAAGTATATTAACTAAATCTTTCTGAAAATTGTTCAGATAATAGAAGTAATTGTACAAAATCAACAATTTCTCTTTTCGCCTGAATATTGTCTGTTCTATATTGTACATTGATCACATATTTGGTTTATCAAAGACCATTTGGTCGTCTGCGACATCTTTCAAATTAGACTACCCTAAAATTATGTCGTTCGAGAAAGCGTGTATTTTGACCAGTATATATTTCTATCATTTGGCAAAGTATTTACCCTTACCTAATTAAAAGCGAATATGTGACACCTTAGCGGAAAAGATCTTAGTAAATCGCGAAGGCAAGAGAAGAAATGTCAGCTAACTAGCATTTCTCCGTTTGTTCAAATGTTTCCAAAGCCTTCTCCAGGATTAACATCGAAACCAGGCCTTGCTTGGGAAAAGTTTAAAAAGAGGTATATAGCGATTTACGTTTATTTTACGTATATTTGAAACAACATTTATGCTTAATGAAGAATTCTCAAAATTATTAGATCCATCATATATTTCAATATTTCCTGCTAGATTTAGAAATCAGTGTCGATCACGAATGACACAGCCATTTGATTGTGTATAAAAACGCGCGTTTCCAAACAACATTTCAACTATCAACACCGAGGTATGTTGAAAAAGGTATAAAAGATGCCCTCATTTACGTTTGTCTATGACAATTCCGACAGAGAAACATTTGTTTGTTGCAAAAAGTTCATTAAGATATTATTTTGAAGTTTTTCTCAGAATATTCTACTTAAAAAAACGGGATTGTAATGTACACAAAGCTGTTATCTATACAGTTTTTTTTAATTTTATTTTATTATTTTTGCTTCACTGGCCGACGGTTAGTCGAGCTATTGTCATGGCGTTGTATCCGTCGTGCGTGCGTGCGTCCGTGCGTAAACTTTTTCTTATATGAAATCTAGAGTCCACTTTCTTGTACGATTCAACTGCAAATTGGTCCGAATAATTGTCTTGGTGTAATCTCGGACGAGTTTAAAATTGGATCAACTGGAGTCCAAAACTAGGTCACGGGGTCAAATCTCATAAAAACTTTGTACGTATTCTAGAGACCACATTTTTTTGCCTGATCAATCTATCATTTGGTCAGAATGATTTACTAGATGAAATCTCGAACGAGTTTGAAATTGGGTTAACCGGGTCAAAAACTAGGTCACAGGGTCAAATCTTATATAAACCTCGTATGCACTCTTGATGCCACATTTTTTGCCTGATCAAGCTGAAATTTTGTCAGAATAATTGTTTTCATTAAATCAAGGAAGAATTTGAAATTGGGTTAACTGAGATCACAAACTAGGTCACGGGATCAAATGTTAGAAAAACTATATTCGTACTTTAAGCCTTTCTCAAAAGGGTTCGAAATTATAGGGTGATCCATATCAAAAACTGCCACAAATGACAATATGATGTTTTTAAACTTAGGATTTGTGTGAAATATGACATAGAAAATATTGAGACAACAGGAGAAACTGCTGGTTATCAGCAGTTTCTTCTTTTGTTTCAATGTTTTTCCAAGTCTTTTTAATTGGGGACGTCAAAACCATTTCTCGTTTGAGGAAGGGTTAAAGGGCCACATGTAAGCCCGATCAACCTTGAATGTTGTCAGAATAATCATCTTGATCAAATCACGAATGAATTTAAAATTGGGTGAACTGGTGTTAAGTATAGGGCACGGGGTGAAATCTTAGAATTAACATGAATGTACTCTACGGCCACCTTTTTAGTCGGATCACCCTGGAATTTGCTCAAAATGATAATCTAGATCTCATCTTGGACGCGTTTAAAATTGGGTCAATTGGGGTAAAAAAAATAGGTAAAAGGGCTAAATCTTAGAAAAACCTTGTATGCACTCTACAGCTCATAATTTTTGCCTTATCAATCTGAAATTTGGACAGAAAGATTGTTAAGATCAAATTTTGGAAGAACTTCAAATTATGTCAATTGGGGTCAAAAACTAGGTCATGGGTAAAATCTAAGCAAAACCTTGTATGCACACTAGAGGCCACATTATTTGTCCGAACAAGTTTAAATTTGGTCAGAATAATTGTTTTTATGTTTTTTCCGACAACTTAATATTGGGTCAACTTGGGTCAAAATCTAGGTCACGTGGTCAAATCTTAGAAATACCTTGTTTGCACTCAAGAGGCAATATTTTGTGCCCGATCAACCTGGCATTTGATTAGAATGAATGTATTGAATTATCAGACAAGTTTGAAATTTGGTCAACTGGGATAAAAAAAATAGGTCACAAGGTCAAATCTTAAAAAACCTTGCACGTCCTTCAGAGTCCACATTTTCTTTCTGATCAACCTGAAATTTTGTCAGAATGATTGTCTTGATAAAATCTGGTACCCGTTCAAATTTGGGTCAACTAGGGTCAAAAACTATGCCACGGGTCTAATCTCAGAAAACCTTGTATTCACTCTACAGGCCACACTTTTGTTCGATCAACATGAAATTTTGTCAGATTTATTGTTTTGGTGTAATCTCGTGGGCCTTTAAAATTTGGTCATCTGGGGTTAAAAATAGGTCACGGGGTCAAATCTCATAAACACCGTGTATGCACTCTAGGTGCCACATTTTTGCACCATCTATCTGAAATTTGGTCAGAATGATCGTCTTGATGAAGTCTCGGATCACTTTAAAATTGGGTGAATTGGGCTAAAAAAGTAGGTCATGGTTTCAATTCATAGAAAAATCTTGTATGTATTCTAGAGGCTCCATTTATGAGTTAATTCTTTAATTGATGCCAGTGGAGTGATACAGGCCTTCTCGGGCCTCTTGTTTTATCAAATCCATAAAATCCTGATTATAATTCGAGCATGGCTACCAGCTAGTAAAGTGTATATGTATTGCTAGATTCAAAGCATTACTTATCAAGCCATTGTCGTAATGACATAATTGGATCCATTTCCGCATTACGGCTCCCCAGAATGCAAACTATCATGGAAAATCATGTAATGGCTAAAGACAAGCATTTCATTATTTCTCAAAAAAGTTTTTTTTGCAGAAAGAGTAAAAAATTTGATTTCCCATTCACTTGAAATTTTCGGCTTTAAAAGATCTGTCTATTTTGTACGCCCTTAGCAGGTTTTGTTTGGAAAAAGGTTTACCCTTGTCCCGCTGACTTAAGTTTTTTTTCAAACATAAGTACCAATTTAAGACACGTTTCAATATTATTAGCTCCAATTTGTGCCCTAATAATTGAATAGAAAGCAGAAAATGTGGGTTAAGATCAGGCTGCACATCTGTGCAGGCTGATCTTAGTCTACACTGCATTCCAATACTTTGTTCGCATTAGTAATTGATGTAAAAAGTAGAGAAGGGTTGAAAGCAAGATGTATAATAAGATCAAAAGGGTAGTTCAAAATACAGGCTGTAATTGGATATCATTCTGGTAGATTATTTATCTAACCCATATTCAAACGACCACATATAGCTTAAGATATTATTTATATACCATATCGCGCAGAAAGTATTTAGATTAAAAGAGAATTTATTGTTTACACGCATTGTTTCTGGTGCCTTTATTTTCCCAAACGTATTCCAATAGATAGGTTTAGAGCACTATTTGCTTAGTAAGGGGCTTGACTCAAGAAATTTGTTTTAATTAAGATTGACACCTCATACAATAGTGGGGAGAAATATTGATCCATACACCAAAATGTTTATCTTTGTATAAACTATTTCTGCAATTGTTGAATTCTTATTACCCTAATCAAAACAAAAGCCATACGGCAAACAGTTGCCACATTAATGTTTCAGACAAGCAGCAAATATTCTGCAAATTAATGCAAACTATTTGCTGAAGAGTTACTCCAAACGTATGCTACAATGTTACCACAAACTACATTGACAAAGTTGTCGCAAACAGTTGCGTTGAAGTGGCCATAAACTGGTCCATGTTCGCAAGTAAAGTTCACGCAACTGTATTTGCTGCAAATTTTCTGCCACTTAATTTTCCGTATGCAAAATAGAATTCTCGCCAACTAATTGCTGCAAAGTTGCATCAGACTGTCGTCGCAAAGTTGCAGCAAACTTTGTTTGATTTTTCTTCTTGCAGATTTCATACTAACAAATGGGCATATCTTTAAAAGAGTCCAGAGTATCTGTTCTACGTCAATGATTTGCTGAATGTCGTAACAAATCAGATGAAAAAATATTGCCGACCAAAAATTCCTTATTTGGTCACCAATAACCTTTTTAAACTATTTATTTAAACAATTATCTACCATAATAAGGAAATCTAAAGAGTATTTATACCTTCTTTGCTTCAACCAGAAATTAATTCAATCAAATAAAATTATAACTTTTGACAATTTTCTGAAAACGTTATATCACAGGATTCCTAACCATTGAGATTGCCAGAAAAAATAAAGCAAGGAGCAAATATATGTAACCCTTTCCCAAATAAGAGTGATAATTCATGAAAATGGCAGTTTTGGATGTGATCCAAAAGTATATTAAGTTGGATATTGATAGTCCTTACAGTTTATGAAATATAAAGTAACACTTATGCATGATATCATTGTCACTGTCTATTGTTTTCGTGAAAGCAAAGAGATATACATGTATGTAATGAGGCCTACTTGAACGATTTCAGTATACATCTTACTCAAGTCATCGTTCAACTTTCTTGACCGAAATTCTTTGTTTTCGTTTAAAAGCTACTACACATCACAACGCAGTTGTTGATAATACAGACTGTGAATATGCAATACAGAAAGAATATATTGCTATAAAAGGAGAACATCCTAGTCATTATCATATTTTTACCTTCTTAACCCTGTGTAAGCTTTCTACGTCAAGGTTCTCAAAATTTGCAGGCAACTTATTTGGGTAAAACTTACATATTTGTCAAGCGACAGACGCAAAGAGTGTCCCAAATTTACCCTTCTCTGGACGACAAAATATAGAGTTGTCCAATTTGAAAGTTGTTGTTGACGACAAATGCGATTTGTGATAAATATTTCATATTTCATTTTTTTCAGTGGTTGAATTAGTAACAGACGACAAATCTGGTGTTAAACTCTATTACATTTATCGTTTACGACTTACAAGAAATTGATGATAAATGTGGTGTTTTCGACGTCTCAATTTCGGCAGCCGTCATAACAAGGGATCGTCATTATTTTAGAGCCCGAATTTTACATAACTTTTGATTAGATTAAAGTTTTCGCGAGTCATTTTGGAGTGTGTTCTCCCCCTTAATGATAACGCGTCGGTCTATAAACCAACAATGACCAACTGTTTGAATGAAATCAGGCTTACATTAATTGAAAATACCTCGGCACTTTATATACTGAGATGAAAAAGTTAAGTCAGTATTAAGTTTTTGGTTAATAATTTTGTCTATTTTGTTTTACAATGCCAAAATTTTTACTCATAACAATCTTCAACCAATTTAGAACAAGTTGGTGAAATTCAATTGGCATCCATGTTTTACTTAACCTTCTTTTCGACAATCCATTCCAAAAGGGGTCAAATTGAAAAGTCACAGCTTCAGGAGTGACTTTTTGTAGAGTCTAAATTCCTCGTAATTGACATGAAAAATCGATCTTTGTATCATTTCCTGGTAGAATAGAAGTCTCTTTGTTGACTGTGAGTGAGAAAACTTCTTTTTAATGGAATTCACAGTAAAGAATGAGTGAAATGAAAAGAACTTGTTCGATTCATGGAATGAAAGATTTTACACGGCGAATTTATCCCTTTTAGCCGGATATAGCCGCGATTTGAGATTCTCCAAAACGGCTCTGGCGATTTTCCTGAAATCACAAAGAATCGCTAGCCGCAACCTCCATCTAGGTCTCCAGATAGGTGTTATATCTGGGAAAAATCAATTTCTAAAGATATTTAACTCACAAAGTGCAGAATGCATCTGCACCTATACCGGACATTCATAGTTACCGGACAAATTAATGAGACGGTGAAAAGGGGGTTGCAAGCGTTGTTCGGTCAAAGAATGGCCGTGAAATTTGTTTTTTACATACATTTTGTCAAAAGAAATAATTGCATTTCTTTTCTGAACGCAGAAATTGGAAATTAATTGCTAAAGGCGAACACGAACGATCCCTATGTTTGCGGGTGTCGCTTTATGTCATCCGTTTGCGTCACGCAAAAAAAGCTGTTGGGTCGTACTTGATTGGACATACGCCGTTTTCATTTCGAAATGTGCAGTCAAAGCAAGTGTGTTTGGGCGAGAATCAAGATAATTATCGCAGAATGTCAAATCAAAAAATGACCAAACATGTGAAGTACGTTTGTTTAGCTCCCTCAGAAAAAATTGGCGTCTTTTCCTTTGTAGCCTAATTATTCCGAGTCAATTTGGTTGCACAATCAAGTCCTCCCCAAAGATGACAGCCCGGAATTTCTTTTTCTTTTTAGTTGGAAAATGATATTTTTACGCTGGAATAAATGTGGATAAGATTTGTCATTTTGGTAGAAAAGAGACTTATCTTATGTGACTTACATCGATTAAGCGTCGGTGGTATGAAACGTGATTATTTGTGAAATGTCATTAGTTTTCGTCTCCAATGGATTTCGCTACAACTGACATAAGGGACAGATAACCGGATAGAATCAATGTATTCTAGATCTTAATGGACATATTTAAGAAGGTAAGTCATGTACAATTTGTTTCTTATTTGTGTGTCTTGCAAAGATCTAGTTCGAATAGTTAGAAGTTTTTATTTGAGATAATACAGAACTCTACCCCCCCCCCCCCCCCAAAAAAAAAAAGAAAAAAAATGATAGAGTGACAGCTTGCAGATTCGTACAGCCCCCTTTGAACACACACTTTATTGAATCCAAAACCCTCAAAGTACAAGTCTCTACGATAATATCATTATACTAACTGTGATGCTGAGAAAATTATATCCATAGTTTTAGCCCAGAGGCAGTCAGACTCGAATAGGACAATATTAATTTTTAGAACCGCAGGGGGTTCGGGGACGCAGCCCCCTGATGTAAGTAAAGGTTCAGTGTAATCCGAGTCTTCTCTTATGTAAATACGCTCTTAGATATTTTTATTTTTCGCTAAATATGTTAACAGCGAAAAATCAAAATATCAAAAAGGCTTTTTAAAAGCATATTTACATCAGAGAAGACTCAGATTGGGGTCAGTGTTGAAGATGAAATCGTTAATGATAATAAAGATGGGATCATACAGTATCATGATGCCCGGTGTTTGTTTGAACCCACCAGAATTTGATCCCCGTCTGGATCTGAAGTTTTGAGAATGATTTTGCTTTTGTTTGATCACGTACACATTTGTTCTGTAGCAATTCTTCTGGAAATGAGCTTCTGTTTCACTTAGTGACTTTGGATTACCGTCATACGTAAATGACCGGTAACAAAGAAGTCTACTAGTGGCAGATCTAGAGGGGTATGGGGAGTGTTATTATTTCAGCTTCATAGAAATTAAGTCAAAATTGTGTAATATATACATACATGTACCAAGGAAATGCCCAATCCCCTTATGGTATTTTTAACCCCCTTTACAGAAATCCTGAACACATGTCATGATGATGCATATATTTGAAAAAAGCGAGGTCTTGGGGCCATTTAAATCTTTATGAATAGCAGGGGTTCGGGGGCGCGGCCCCCGACATAAGACTTTTAACTAACTGATAGGGGTTAACCCTTTCTAAAACAGAAAAAATTAGGATGGTCTAATTAAAAAGCTGTAATTTATAAATATATGCAGCTGCGGGTCAATAAGGGTCGGTACGAAATAGCTACACGGGTCGACACAGAATATGGCACTTCCGTGCATGGATATTGAAATCAATGACGATTCACCGTGGTGGCAAAATTATGAAAATCGCAGTCACACATAGCCTGTTTTCGATAATGGTCCACTTGGAATAAAAAACGTGTCAACCTGTTTCAACCCTTATTGACCCGTATCATAACCTGTATCAATTCTGTGTGAATTTCCGGGCGATGATTCAGTTTTATTAAGTGTTTGGTCTTGTTAAAAAATCTACACGGATTTCAAAACCATATTACCGCCCGACCCGTATGGATCCGTGTCTCACTGTATTGACCCATACAATACTGTATTTCCTCTTTTTCATTTCTTATTTTTTGTGATGAAGAGTAAACCACTGTCGATGTTATTTTGTCATAGAGACCTTTTTGTCAAGCGGCTACTTAACCCTTTCCCAAACAATACCTGTTTTTCACGGCCCTGAAAGAAAAGGCTTGGGAAAACATTGAAACAAAAGAAGAAACTGCTGATAACCAGCAGTTTCTCCTTTTGTCTCAATATTTTCTATGCCTCATTTTACACGAAACCTATCTTTAATAACATCCAATTTGTCATTTTTTACAGTTTTTGAAGTGGATCACCCTAAAATCTTGCCGTTTGGGAAAGGGTTAAAAGAGAAGCATTGATCCAGGTCATTTATTTTTTTTGTCAGTGATTTGCAGCACTTGTATCACTAAACAGAGTTTTCCCTGGATCTTGTAAAGAAGGAGTCCTTGGGACCCTCAGAGCTATGGTTTTTGAGAGTCCTTGTGTTAATTTTAAGAGTCATATCTTAGAAAATCAGTTAAATATGAACACCAAATATCGGCCATATTTGAAAAGACTGCAGCAAACTCAGACCCATTATTAGTATTTGGCTTTGTGTATGTTTAACAAAATATAGGCATCCAGCCTGTCATAGGGTTTGTATTGACCAAAATGGTGGAATCATTCTGAATAATATCAAAATCATATTTAATCTATAAATGTAATTTACAAAGAACACTTAGGACTGGAATTTGATGATTCAGAGTTCCAATGCTACCCAGAAAACAGGAATATGTTTGGATTTTCGTATAACACTTTTTCCCATCTGGAAGTAGATCTAGTCTTGATTTTATCAAATCTGGTAAAAATTAGGAAAAGTCACAGAAAAGTACAAAACAATTTGGGTACAAATCCCTTCTAACACCCCCGCCTATAGGAGTATTTCTTATTGTGAGTAATAAAAATGGAACCTTATGCAAGCGTCTGTCAAGAATGTGTTTGATGTCATGCACATAATGTCTGCTTAAAAATGAATGTAAGCAGTTGTAGTTTCGGTAAACTAGACGATCATAGCACTTCAACTAAGCTAGTAGTAGTACTTGTACTTTTATTTGGGAGTCCCATGGGACGCACAGATTTTTAAGAGTCCTCAACCCAATTTTAAGAGTCTAGGACGCAATATCCTGCGTCCGGGAAAACCCTGCTAAATACAATTTGATGTTTAATGTTAAAACGTTTATATACCCTGACACAACGGCATATTGTGGCCGACACCTGGCTGGTCAAGAAAACATCAATAGAAGATTGTGCACGAGCTAAAAATTGTCAAAATGTTGACGATTCTGCATTATCTCTGTCGGGACATTAAACAAATCAAATGGGTTGTCAATCAGTCACATAAAAGTGAGGCCTTTAGAATTTTAAGCGTAGGTAATTTCTTTTGACCCTGATTAAGCAGGTTGTATGCACGTCGTCAAACGAAACCCGACACTATGCAGTATATCGAATTAGGCTCTGCGAGATGTCAATGACATAATTTCTAACAGGGTAAATGAGTCAAGACACTTCGACGATATTCAAAAGTTGAGTAATCATCGTCATATTCAAAGGTGAAAAAGCCGCCGATTGATTGGTTGATTGTAACTGGGAAGCCCGACACCTAATGATTATACAAAAATACTACTTTCGTTAGCAAGCCGTCGATAAATCAACAATGTCTGTCCAACTAATCGCAGAAAATTTCCCTGATGTGACCAAAACCTGACGTTAACCCGTCAATGATACAAAGTCGCTTTTTATAATGTCCGCTGATCCGTCGATATATTAACGACGTATCTCGTCAATACAACCAACTAAAACTGGCCCGCACCGTACATCCAGGTAATGGAGTGTGTATGGGACTCCATGCAGTGCACGAGCATTGTACCGCTAGACACAAGGTCATTATTCGGTACATAAATGAGATACAATGTTCCCAAATCCGTTATCTTGTGGGGGTGTCATAAAGAGTCACTGTGTGGTAATTATGGGTTAATGGCACCAATAGGCTCGGTAAGTCTCGGGAGTTCTCGTTTTGAGTGACCCACTTCCGGGACCTCGCCGCCGAAAATGTTCAATGCTATTCATATATGCGATCACAACAAATGGGTAGAAAATCGGCTTATAGCTTATTTAGTATTCCAAACATGCACCTTGGAACGGGAAATGCATAGACAGAAACAGGTATGGCAAAAATTTGCACATCGCAATGTTAGAAGAGCTAATATTACAGACAGGTCTGTAAATCGAACCACCCCCTATATCTTTCGTACATATTTATTTTGATCGTTCTTTCAAAGATATGCTTCTATTGATATTTTGAAAATATTGAATACGTAAAAGAGACGAATGGTCATCAAGATATGGGGTTACCCCCCCCCCCCCCCGGTCCCACTGAGCCCGATTTCCAAAATAGTCGTAGTGCTTGAATTCGGGAGGGCACATTGTCTGCGATTTACTACGAATTTGAGCCGATTTTCTCCGCTCATCCCATCTTCAGCGGTAAGTTCCAGATGGACAGCGAAATGCTACGATGCAATACGATTAACTACGATTTTGCCCGATTTTGTTCCGAAAAACCACGAGATTAGGAGCCGAGTTACTACGAAACAGTACAAACTAGACCGACTGTCCCGATTTTTAACTACGATGTACTGAGACGCATACCAAGTTACTGCGACATACGCCGACAGATCCGATCTACTACGAATTTTGTACATTTTCGTCGCAATTTTGCCCCGATTTCGTAAACTTGGTATATAAATTATGATTAATTCAACAGAAAAATCAGTTGGAATTTGTTTATTAGAGTAGCCACATGCCAACAACAGAAAGCGACATTAAAATAACTGTTGATTGTCCGAAATTACGTCACGGTTTACTTGATAAAATTGACCCCCATTGACAATTCAGATCCAAGTGTAGTACTGGTGAGTTTACAGGTGTATTGGATAGAGTTTATGCATTGTTAATAGTATGAGAAAGCCAGGAAAATATAGATAAATGCCCTTTAGGCTGCAAAACAGTCAAAAGTATTGTCAGTGGCATTAAAACCCCTATTCAAAAAGGCAAGATTAAATGAGCTGTTGACACGATATAATTGGATACTATCGAATGTGGCTTATGCATTTCCCAAACCAGACCTTGTTTGTATGTCCTTATTAGTAAATATCTGAGAAAACATTAAGGCAAAAAAAGCAAATGCTAAATAACCACCATTTTTATAATCAATTAGCCTAAATAATTTCTTATTGTTTGCAAAACCTGTGTTAACCTACAATCAAGTCATCTTCTGCAGGATCAATATGTTTGAATGGTTTCTTTTTCTTATTGGTGGTGCCCTGAGTATCGATGCCATCTTCAAGTTCGTGGTCAGGATTCTGATCAGGATCAGGTTGGTTGATCAATGACTCGCCAGGAATATCAATTCTGTAGTAGCTGGCAGTTGTTTCTTTATTCAAGCGTCCGCTTTTATGGTCACAGTGCATGGAATGGTTTTATTGAAAGGTTTAGAACTGAATGAATAGCAATTAAGTTTATGCCAAAAACAGACTCAATCTGTAGTTGCGGGGTTTTAGAACCACAACGGCGAAATACTATTATTTGTCCAAAATTACCTCATATATAGTTGATGAAATTTAACCCTATGTTTTCAAAGTTCAGTGCTTCTGAAATAAGTTGCCCGAGTTGTCCGACTTGTCCATTTACCTATACATTTTGGTACGGACAAGCAGATTTTGAAAGCTAGGTTGTCCGTGGACAAGTGAAAAATCTGGTTATAATAAAAACTCTTTTTTTCTTTTTCTCACAATATTTTATACAGTGTAATTACTGATAGTTAAATGTACAAATTTTATTTAAGCCAATAGTTAGAATTTCATAATATATATGCAATAAACATTATGAAGCTATTAAAAAGTACAAGGGCATTGTACGGACAAGTTGATTTTTGATACGTACAAGTCAATTTTGGTTTAACGCTTGTCCGTGGACAAGTAGATTTGAAAAATATTTCAGAAGCACTGAAGTTGATTCACCTTTTTATACTTTCCGGAATTCGGGGTACCTCGCACTACTTCGGGATAATATCCTAGTAGCCCGTAGTTATTCGTTGTAGATCGGTGTACCTCGGGTACGATTCGTGTAACTCGTCGTAGTTCATCGGCGTGTATCGGAATTTGCTCGTAGTACATCGGCGTTATTCGGTGTTCATCGCCGAGATGTGTATCCCGAATAAGTATGATATGGTCGCCGAAAAACGCCGATATACCTACTACGAAGAACGCCGATTTAATACGACGTGCACGGAGGTGCGCCGACTTGGCCACGATTTTCGAAATCGGGAGAAAAATTTGCGAATGTTGAAATTTTTGTCCCGATTTATTTTTGATCCCGAATTGGTGCCTATTTGAATCAGGATGTACTACGACTCTCCCGAAGTACACCGATTTCGTGCCGATTTTGAAATTTTCGAAATCGGGATTAAATTGGGCTCAGTGGGACCGGGGGGTTATCGAAAGTCTGCAAGTGAAGAAAAGGCTTGTTCTTTATGTTTGTTTTGTCATGGTTGCTATTATTCAAGACGTATATCAGCATTTCGAATAATTCAATTTGATACAAATGGGCTCTTATTACATGAATTATTCTATTTTAAAGAATATGTTATCTATTTGAATGGTCATGTTTAACCCTTTCACAAACAATATATGGTAAAACATTCCTGAATGAGAGAGGGCAAAGTTAGAAAACATTGAAGGAAAAGGAGTATCCATGAATGATAAAAGTTAGCATTCCCTTTCTTACATTTTCTATGGCTTAATACTTTGTGCCATAATTTACAAAATAAGAAATTCAATATCCATGTACACTTTCATTATTTACAGTGACTACAGATTTGGAATAACTTTCTGCCATTTTGGAAAGGGTTAACTAGTACAAAATTAATATTATTCTTGACATTCATGATTTGCATGTGCATATCAGTAATAAAGTGTTGAACTTTAAAGTGACATTTCACTTTTATATTTCATAAATTTACTTTTACTTTCATCTGAAAGAGGAGAATTTCTTATGAAAATTCTGAAAATTTCAAGCCAAAATATTGAACCATTTAAGAGAAATACATGTTTTTGAGCTAAAATAAAACAAATTGTTGTGGACAACAGTTGAGATTTATATGGAATTTGTCATTCCTGTCTCAACCTTAAAGGCATATTTTTCGCTTATAAATAACAACTTCAAAAAACTGAAAACATTTTTACGCATTAGAATAACAAATCTTTACATCAAGACATACTTTAAAAAAGTGAAATTGGAATGTTATGTCCCTTTAAATATACAGAGATGTGAAAGGTATCCTGAAAGTTATCTTTTCAATATCAATGAATTTTGTGCTAAAAATAGACTGTGTTTACTGTTATGTTTTGAAGAACTGTCTGTGTTGCTGTAAAATCTTGTAACTGCAGCTTGAATCAAGCCGTGGTTACGATATTTTATAACAGCATCTGCAAAATATAATTGATTGTCCGAAAGTTTGTCAAGGTTTGATTGATAAAATCGTTCCTTATTGTGTGCTGGTGAAATGAAATTTAAACTCACATACTCATGATACTGAATTATGTGCCCTTGAATTTGGCAAAATGTTGGTGTCGCTCGTTTACATCAGAACACACTACCATTCAAAAACATAAATAGGTCATTATAGGCCTAAACAATGGCTGTTCAGGTGAGGGTTGTTGCAAACCATTGCCTGTAAACCTTGTAGAAATACTTTTTGGTCTTGTATATCCTTTAAGATCGGACAGTGAACAAAGCGACAACTTGTGTGGAAAAATATTTACTCTTTCATCTACTAATTATAAATTCTGAAAATTAATTTCAGATATTATCTATTTATATAATCATTTAATTAAAAAAAACTTACAAATCCAAGAATCTAGGGTTTATTCCTATTACATTTTATAATAACTACATTGTACTTTTATGTCCGAAATCTGGCGACAATGAGTTGGTGGAATCCAATGATACCCCTGCCATTTGAGCAGATAATACTTCATCCTTCGTGTAAATTGTTGCATGGACATGGAGGGGGACCAGAATCCATGGACATAGATGTATGTAGGAACATCTCTGCATTATTAACTTAACTAAATTTCTGAAAGTTACTTTGGAAATAATATATGGTTTGCCATGATTAATCATAGGATTTACCAAGGCCATGCCCGAGTGGTTTATTTAACACATCTGAACAAGCATCTGCGGTAAATCCTATGATTTACCATGGCAAAACATATATTATTTTCCTTCTAACATTTACGAATTGCTTGCGTTTGGGACAATTTTTTAATCATTGTTAGCGACGCAGTAAAAGAATTTTGTATTTGGAAAAGATAACAGTAAAAAGGCATTATTCCATTTTTTTCACAAGGATCTTGTGCCGTTTACGGACAGACGCAGACTTGCAGAACACTATAACACATTCGTGGGTCCATAAAGATCTGTATTTGGAAGCTACCAAAATCATGGTTACTGGTTAGCTGTAGCTTCATGGTAAAAGGAGTAAGTGATCTTTGGTAAGACCCGAGTGATGTGTCTAAAGTGCTCTTATTGTCACTGTAGTTGTCCGAACGTACAATGTAGGTCAGAAAATATCGAGGCTAAAGGAGAAATTGCTTGTAACCAGTTTTTTCTCCTTTTTCCGTAATGTTTTCTATTAGACACATTCAAACCTGATCTTGATTGGGAACAGATTAATCCATTACCAAACAACAGAATTTCCATTGAATGGAATCTCAAATTTTTGGTGTTTTTGGATGGAAAACATTTTGGGAAATGAAGAAATTGCTTGACACAACCAATTTCCTCATCTGCGGTGCCGATGAGGACCGCAGAAATAGCAGAAATAAAGTCCCCGCAGAAATAAAGTGCTATACGGTACGTTGTTCTTACATCTCCTGGATTCGAATGGACATTCATGGACTAAGATAATAGTGCATGGACTAAGATAATAGTGCATGGAATTTGAATCATTTAAATCTATTTTAAATCTTTCTTACATATGCTGGTAGAGAATGGACCTATGGACTGTCACATTTCAGCATGTGTAATATGCAATAGGCAGCACTTGACTTCTCATTCAGAACTGAACAACTATCCATTTAGACAATTTGTCGGGTACCGGGTGCGAGTCCTGATAGCTAACACTGTACAGTTGGTGTCTATTGACAACCTATGGGCTGTCGATTCTAGACAGAAAATAGGCTTTTTACTCAAATGTTTGCACATTTCACATGTAGGCCTATGCAATTGTTAACAAGTTAACAACCTTGTATACATTCACTGCATAATTAGTTGAAAGCCTCAGATGTACTTTGTGCTAACCAGATTTTCATTTCTTGTAGGAATATGTCACATGTGTGTGTTTTAGAATGGTATCACTGCTGCTGAATAGAAGCTAGTGAAGAGGGGAATAGGATTAAAGCAGATTGGCACACACTGCAGCAATCAGCTCAGTAAATATGAAGTGTTCCAGGGTTAAAAACAAGTTGCCCCATGGACTTGGATTCCTAAGCTGGTTCTTCAATACAGGTTAACAAAATAAGAGCAATTTGATAAATCTAAATCTTTCCAAAACTGCAAAAATTTAGAGTACTCAAATTTAGAAAGCTGCTGCAGACAACAAAATGGGTGTTGATGAAGATGGGATTTTTGTGCAGTACGGAACAGAAAATATTGAGGAAAAAAGAGATAATCTATGTTATCAGCATTCTCTTCATGTGTCTCTATGTTTTCCCTTTGCCTTTCTGATACCAATGATGTACGATTGTTTAGGAAAGTGTTAATCAAAATGTATTGACCATATATACATGTACTGTACTCTATATAGCTGTACATGCACTTGGAATTCCTAGGGTGGTCCACATTGAAAGGTGCTGTAGATGACAAAATGGATTATTTTAAAGGTATGGTTTGTTATATAGTACAGAAAATGTTGAGGGGAAAAAAGAAAATGTTGGTTGTAGACATCAAAACTAGATCTTGTTTGGGAGAGCTAAGTTGCTGTTTACTATTTCTTTGAGAATTAGACAATTTTAACAAGATTCCTTCAGCTTTTATTGGTAACAAATATTTGTCTGAAAGAGTTGACTTGTCCTACATTTACTGTTTGTAATACACCTCTTCCCAAAATAAGACATAGTTTTGATGTCCCGTGTAGAAATAGGTTGGAAAAAGGATTAATAGAAAAGAACAGATTGCTGTACATAACTTTTGATATAAACAGCCATTTCTGCAGCAGCTTTCGGATTCCATATCAATGAGTCCAGCTACTAGCTTAGCGAGTCCATTACACTATTTTTAATAATAATAGGAAATCTGTAAAAATTGTTGCATCCTGGGACTCGCTAGAATTAAAACTTTGCATTCCAGAGACAAAATTATGAGTAAATGTAGCAGGATGCGCAGGTAAAAACATCACTGAAGTTCTATTCATTTCACTCATTCTTTCATGTGACATCCTTTAGGTGTCGCCGCTCTAGTAGATTATGGTGACTTACGCACCCAACCTGTTGCTCCTAGCATTTTACTGTGTTTTCAAGAAATCGTTCTATCAGGACCAGTAGCTAGCTTACCACTGATACAAAGTTATTTCTTGTAGACAGACAATTAGAAAAAAACTGACATTCAATATTTGTCAAACAATGCCAGATATCTTGCTGAGCCAATGCTCGAAAAGCCAACTCTCGGGTAAATGGTCAGGCTAGTAAAAGACAATTTTTTTTAACAAAATGTCATTATTGAACAAATTGGTTACAGTGTAGTCAATTTTCAATGTTTTTTGTCAGATTGGACGTGACGTAATTTGATGACGTCACAATTAACGTTTATTCCAGATACGCCGTTTTTAGAGGTATCAATGACCAAAATCTCACGCATGTGTCCATTTTTGACAACAACTACTCCAATGCTTAAAACTTGAAGTGCTTGCCAAGTTCAAACTGTAGGAAACAGCCAGAGTTTGAAGGTTAGGTAGATGGTTTCTAACATTGTCATTTTTGGCCAAATTGATTAAGCCAGGGTGCTAAAATCATGTAAGCTGTTACCAATTTTATTGTGGATTTTTTTGTATCTGGGCTATTGTCTTTAGTTTGCATACATTTATACAGGAAAAAGACTTGAGCCTTAACTGCAGCAAGTGCACCTGTCACATTTTGAAATTCCTTAAGCACAAACCTAAAAACTAAAATTTAGCAACATTAATTAAAGATGTTTGTTAAGCGTTGATCGAACAAATATTGTGTGAAATTTTACACTGATATGTCGTATTTTGGCCGAATAATTGACCATCAAAAATACTGACTAAACTTTTTCTTTTGAGTATATTTTTCGGTTCCATCTTAAATTAAATGATTTTTTTAAAAGTCGTCATTTTGAAATCAGAATCATCATTGCGTTCGGTGTTGTTCAATCAATATATGAAACAAATACCAGCTTACAGTACCGTGACGTTTTCCAATCAAAGTGCTGAGAGCACTGTAATTGGACGTCTCTGATTGATTGAGCGGGATCGTACATGATCAAAAGATATTTTATTCATTCTTCTGTGTTTAATTCTATAAGATCGGTTTCGGACATACGAAATCGGCTTTATAACCATAAAACCCCTCTCAGGCTTCAAATTGATTTGATTGCCGTTTCAAGATTTGTCTCTGAATAATCACTATTAATTTGATTACCCAATTCAATTAAGGACAGATCCTCCATTTATTTCCTACGGTAAGATTTTTTTTATTTTTTCTGTACTGATGTTTAAATACATGAGAATTAAAAAAATGACTTAAAAATTATAGGTCACCAAGCGAATTAAAAAGTTATTAGATTTCATGGGAGACTACTCTTGTCTAAAATTGCAAATGAGGTGTCACTTAAATACCCACAAAAAAGGTGTTCGAAATGACAAGGATTACACAAATAAGACTTAATTTTGTTCAATATGTTTTATTCTGTCTAAACGAGTATCAATTTGGGAAAATTTAGTGATGATTTTGAAATTTTTAGTAAAACATTCTTTCAAAAGTAGCTGAAATTGCTCTTTTGTCGCAACGTTTCTGATAATAAAAAATATTCCAGCGGTAAGAATTTTTTCCTTTTTGGTATAGACATAGTGCTTGGTCATACCTACAAAAACAAAAAAAAGAAAAATATATCAAACCAAGCGTTTTTCTTAGTTACAAGTAAAATTTGGTTTACTTTTTTCAGCTCTGTCCGAAATTGTTTCACTACTTTTATCCATTTTCTTCCTTATTACCAGCTTTAGATAACAAAAAAGTGTCATCTTTTGTGTCCATCTGAAGCGGACTAGCTCATAAAGACACCGCTTTGCTTTTGTTGCTCCGTTTCCTATCGCTAACGCCACATGTTGAACGCGTAACAGAAAGCGAAATTTACCATCCGAGTACTATTACACTTTAATTGACCAAACAGAGAAAATTGAAATAACCGAAAAGGGTATTGTCATTTATCAACCAAACATTAAATACATGTAAAAAGTACATTTGCTGAAAAGGGCAATTACTGAAACATCTTTATTTCGTTATTTAAGAAATGCGCAGTAAGTTGCGCAGTAACAACTGGATGATCTGTCCTTAAGGCTATGTGATTAGTAATTTTGTCTTCTTGTTTCGGTTTAACTATGAGTATTATCGTCAGTTACACCTTTCATTGATTTTATAAAGGATGATACAAAGCAATTTATTCAAAATGTAAGCCAACGCGCTACATAAATGAAAGCCGCGATAGCTCACTTTGCAGAGCACTCACCTTGTACTCTTTACACATGTCTATATCTGGAAGGCCCTGGGTTCGAATCCTACTTAGACATTGTTCTTTTTTATCATCTTTTCTCGACTTTTATCTCCTCCATCGTTAAGGAAAAACAACCGCAGTGATTTGGAATCGATCTAAACACAAATTCAACGAATTAAAGTAATGAAACGCCGATCATTTACATACAATTCCGCTCAATCAATCAGAGACGTCTAAATATAGTGCATGTAAACAAGAAATTGGGAACGTGCCGTCGGAAAAATGACAGAGTACAATACGCAATTTAAATCTTCATATCATTATCAACGAACATTTGAGAATAGCAATGTCCCTATCTGTACACATATTCATACGATCATCCAGGTACCATCGTCACTGTTGCATATTAATTGCTTCATCTTCTTAGCACACTCGCTGTCACTCGATCTTAATAATAATCATTGTTGACATGATGATTGATCAGTATGTAAATAGGTCATGATACTGTCGAATATCAGTGATACAGATGCTGGAGAGAAAAAAAACTCGTAAGAGCAACTATTTTTCTGAATAGGTGGATATCACTAGCGTCTCATCTGAGGCTATTCAGATGGAACCCCAATTTGTCATCGAGTCGAACCCGAGTTGCGAAATGAACTCACTCCCCGAAAATCAATTTTAAAATCCTGATTCCAAAATATGTCTCGTGGAAACCCCGTTTCTTTAAATATGTCAAAAAACAACAATGATCAAAGAAAAAGAATTTACCATACACAATACGTGCATTAAATTGAGTAATCATCCTAAAATGTCTGCCTTCAGTAAACACATGAAGAAAAACAAACGTTTTAACAAATGTTGTACAGGAGAAATAATCCGATCTGGTTTCGAACAAACGGCGTTCCATATTTCATACTGAAAAAAGGTTCAGAGGCTAATCCTTTCCCGTTTGAGCTATCGCTGCTGATGATGATATAGGGCGTTTGTTAACTTTATTAACATAGTGTATGCATGTATCGCTTTCTAAAGATCTTACCCTTTACACAATATTACGAAAGTCAAATCACTACAAGAAAATGGTTAAATCGAAAAAAGATCGTAAAGTTGGTTAAGTCGTGGCATGAATTGAATCGGCCAATGAATCTTATAGTGTTTGTTAGAGAACACAACGAAAGCAGGAAAAGATACGACAGTTTTCCTGTATGGTCGCAAAATCTATTTTGAATTTTGGTCAACTGGCAATTGAGTTTGAGAAGGGTTTTTTGGTAATGAAAACTCATTTCGCCTGTCGAAAAGCGGTTATAAGAATTGTACGTCCGAAGGACGTCCAATTAAAATTGATAGAATGATATGGGAAATTATTTTCAAATCGGGAAAGTTCAGTTAGGGTCTCGCAGAGAAAAACTTTTTTCCAGTAAGGCGATCCGTGATGATATTTCACACTGGTGGTGAACTCGACCAAAGCGAGGGATGTTTTTCGCGATCAATGTATTCCGTCGGTGTTGTTATAAAATATCGTAACTACGGCTTTACCCTAACAAAACCGACAGTTTGTCAATACAAACGGTAAATCCGGTCTGTTTTAAGAACAAGTTCATTGACATTTGAAAAAAAATCTTTAAACTCACATTTTAACGCAAAATATCTATACCTTGTTGTAGCGAAAAAACTCGCTAGTTCACCACCAGTGTTTCACGAACTATCGGAAATCCCCTATCACACGGTGGAGATTGTGTATGATGGGAAGAGTAATCCTAGGGCCAAATTCGCCTCGGTTTAATTAAGACATTGTGCAATAACTTCCTTACGTCTGTGTCAATTTTCAAGCGGTTTGGTGCATGAAGATAGAAAGGTAGATTTATTTCAGCATTAATCAAAACACGAATAAATGGTGAAATAAATCTATCTATAATTTCTTATTATCTGCTACGCCTTTTTCCATAATACAGAGATATTGAATTTGAATGCGATTTTGAGGTATTGAAAGTCATGTAAACTCCTGGTCATCAAACAAAGAGATATCTTTCATCAGTTTTAGTATTCTTCATTCTCGATAACATTTCAAAAATAACTTAAATTTTAGGGGCGCCAAGATGTAGGAATAGGTAAAAATGCTAGCAATTAACTGTCTTCAAGATACATCCGGAAAATACACTGGCGGGACTAAACACGTCATTACCACAAGCGTGTAATTAAAGTCACCCTCGTGAAAACTAAAACGAAAACGCGGAGACTATGTCTTACTGATCGCAATCTAATTCAAATCATGTGTTTAGGTATCCAACCCCTCAAAAGCACTAAAGACCCAGATGCAAAATTTGAAAAGTGCCAGTAATTCCTAAGCTGTGTTATATTTCCATTCCAAATATAAACATAAGCATTTTGAACGGTTTAGAATTTTGAATCAATGCATACTTATGGAAACATTTTCCAAAAAATATTCAAAATTACCTCCCTTGCAAATGAATAAAAATTAAAATAGTATTTGTACATTATTTTCTTCTTGAAGAATAATCTTGAAATCTGACACAGTGAATCAACTTATTTTAAGCGTATTTACAAGTGTGTGTAATTTCATGCATTTCGTACGGCTAGAAAAAGGAACTTTTTAGGGTCTGTAAACCTTAACAAACAGTATCATCTTAAAAGGCAAAAATAGGAGTCATCTTTTATTAAATTTTTTTCTGACCAATTAAATAAACACTTGAAAGATTTTTGACTCCACGAGGACATGACGTTTCAGTGCAGAATCATATTATTGCACGTGTTAAAGAAAATTATATTTAATAGGAAATTTGATTTATTAGATTAAATGAAGCCGATTTTGGTATTCCAAAGGCCATAGATGATTACGTACTAATGTCTGTCAGATGTTACTGTCAGGTAGTGCCGAATTTTAATCACATTGAACTGACCGCCATTCATAAAAAGTTGTATGAGATAAAAAGAACAGAAACCTTTTGTTACATTTTCGAGTAATCACTTGATGGTTGTAAATTAGCATATAAAGATGGGTATTGATAAACAATATTTCAGAACTAGTGTAAATTGTGAAGACGTGCAGGCAAACAAACATACAGACACTTTTGAAAAATATCCCCCTATTTGTCCCCATGTAGCCACAAAAGACACTAACAAAATCATTGGTTTCAAGAAGGCTGTATGAAATCTTGTCCTCTGCTATTCCATTTTCCTTTATTGAAGCATCAAGGCGTATTTTCGGTTTTATCTGCAACATTGTAATATGAACACAGTACTATACTAAGCAAAACAATTGAAGGATATTCAATTTTCACTATTTGTAAAAATTAACAAAGGCATATATTCGAACAAAAATCTACAAATAACATCATATCAATGTCTTATCTTGAGAATCAAAAACAAAAAGAAGAGCAATCGTTTCTGGTTTCTCTTCAAAATCCGGTTAAACGCTGGTATCCTACAACCGAAAAGTCACACTTCATTAATAACGGATATTTTCACCCGGAAGTCAACTCAAGCCCAACAAAAACCTCGCAAATTCATCGCAGATTGAATAACCACATGCTGCGGTACAGTGTTCTATTCCCGAAAACGTGCATGTTGGAATATGCAGGGTTGGTCGGTTGTTGTTGTCGGTGACGTAGACGTCTATCCAACGTGTTTCAATCGTGTTCGATTGGATAAAGGTTCTCAGCATGGGATGGCAAGTCATTGGATTAGAACCAAATCTTTTTAAGATGGTGTATTACAATAACAACGCCGATTGATTTTACGTTGGCGTCAATGAACGCGTGTTCATGCCCATTGTTCTGTCTAAAAGTAACAGGATGTGAGTCACTTACGTGGTCAATGTAACGTTGGCCAGTAAGTGTCATTTAGCACGAAAAGGTTTTTATCTAGATTACGTAAGATTCCTGTCAACTCCATAACGCTCCCGTCACAATATGCGTCAAGTGTGGGGACATTGCACTCATGTTATCTCTCATTCTTATATGGAAAACACACGGATTCTGCTGTCAACATGCGACGACCAAAACAAACTTTGGTTAGTGATGAGCACTGTACTCCGGTGCTGCTTGTTCCATCTCATTTTGTTTCTGGTCTAAACGTCAGTATTGTCGTGTTAAAGCGTAAGCTGTCAACGTCCTTTTGGCGTTAATGACCATAATTATTTAACCCGTTTATCACAGACTGAATTCAAACGTTTATTCCTCGCACATCTGTTAGACTCTGGAGTAATGTTGGAAAACCTTGGAGATCTAAAACGTAACGATTTCTTGACAATGTAACTGTCATCAGGCATAGACGTCGTTTTCTTACGTGCCCTGTCACGCCGTTCCATAATTTCGACTGTCAAGTGATACCGTAGGTGTAATCGACTGAATACACATTGCAAAATGTAAAATCCACCAGCGACGTCAACCTGACGTTCCCATACGTTCAATTGACCAACGACCTGCAAGCGCTGCAGATCTGTCAGCCATTTACGTTCAATCCTTTCTAATGAATTGATAATAGGGCAGTGCATTTTAATTTACCCAATGAAAAACCCCAGAGTATGCCTTTATGTGAAAAACAGGACGTAAAGAAAACTGTAATTTTGGTAGCTGACCCCTGTGTTGTAAATTGTCCCATTTTGGCATGACCACTGAAGCATACCTCGATATGGCAGCATAAAATATGAGGGAAAATGTATGTAATGATAAAAAGCATAAGGGTTTTATATCATATGTTATCAAAGTTTCTAAAATAGATGTAGAATTTTAATATCCTTCAATTGTTTTGCTTAGTATATTTACACATTTGAATAAGTTATTTCGTTATTGTATTTCTAGGAATGCTTTATTTGCTAAATTGTTTAATAATATACATGTATTTCACCAGTTAAATCATTGACAATCATATTAATTAAAGAAAGTAAATGCGTCTTGAACATCTATACCGCTAATTTTATGTATAGTGCACGTTCGCTCGTCCAGAATTTGTGAAATACCCGACAAAAGTGCTTTGAGTTGGTTTTATTATCGGCCTTACACGTTACTACGGCATTTCTTCGTTTTTACTGGTCGGTGTGTATCATTTTTTGCAAATATATTGGAAGGATGCTTCAGGTAAGTATTACATCAGCGGAAAGAGTTCGGTAAGACGGGCTAGAGGCAACAAACTGCTTGACACAGATAAAACAAAGTTATTACACAATATCTTACATCCCATCCTATCATGCACGATCTCCACCATGTATACGGAGCGTGCAAATGAATGACACGATTCTTTTGTAATCAAACGATGTACAAAGTCCTCTTGTGTCATAACACGTGACAAGTATGAACACAACTCATACCAAAATGTATAAGGGCTTTATAATTTATGTAAGAATGATCTTTTGCAATACAATACTATTTTTGTCGAGTCCTTCTCTGTGACTTATAACGAGTTGTCAAAGACTGCAGAAATACTTTTTCAAAGATTGTTATGCCATCCTTATTGAATGAGCACATGCAGCTAGGTTATCGAAAATACCCTGATGACAATAAAAACATATCAGCCGGTTTCTAAATGAAACCTGATCGTGATCATTTCTGCAATACGACAGTAGATACGCGTCAGTTATAAGCCTTTACAAAATAGTATTGATATTATTCAGACTATTCGGGCAGGTTTTTTTTATTCATGCTGTTAATCCACAGTTGCTGCGCTGCATGTAAAGAAAAAGATATTAAATAAATGTATGGTTTATCTTTTTTTCATTTTGTTTTTTTTCAACTGCTATTGTCATATCGCTGCGGCTGGAGAACCCAGCTATGGAGTCCTGTTGTTTTATATAACATAACTACCACAACACCCTTTCCGAGACTCCAACTGCTCTCCCACACAGTTAATGATACCAAACCATTGATGGGTGATATTTTTGTCAGAAAGGATTTTCGCCGCGGCCGAGGATCGAACCCGGGAACCTCTCGAGTGAGAGGCACGTGTGCTACCAATTTTGCAATGACTGCGGCTCTAATAGTATGCATCTTAATCAGAGCATGGACACTTAAGCATATGTTAATTTGCATCCGTGCTAATCTAAACTTATATAAATATAACTGCTATCTATGCGTATCCCGGCTCATAAAACGGTTTTTAAAAGTTAGCATTAATAACTAACGTCGTTATCTCATTCCACATGATCAAAGCAAAACGCGTTCAACGACGAACAAGTTTACAGCTATGAAGACTCTTATCTTTATACAAATTTAGAATTTATTATTTGTTGTTTCTTTACTGTCAGGTATGTGTTTTGTATTTATCTGTTTACATGTACAATTTTGTGTATATGCATTCTTTAAAGAAAATACGCACGTCCTTTTGGGCGATGTGTAAGGCTATGGACTCGCCTGTCGGGCGAAGGAAGTTATATGGAATGAGACGGAATTAAGATCTATATCACACATGTTGCTCGACAGACCAGTCCACAAACTTGCATAAATTATCGGTGTTTAGATATACCGAATCCTTCTAATACAACAATAAATGAATCTAGCAAAACCGAGTCAGTCAGGTTATGTAACTAGCCTATCCAACTAGATCAGAATGCGTTACTAACTAAAAATCTCCGTGAGAATATTGTACGAGCAAATTCGATTCGGTCAAGTTATGTTATTATCCAATTCCAATTTGTTAGACTACATTACTCATCCAACCATCTCAGTCAGAGTTTGAAATCAGCGCTGCTAAATCGAATCGGCCAGGTTCAATTACAAGCCTGTACGACCCGGTCATACTATGTACATTTAACATACAGAATCGTCTCGGTAAGAATATTAAACTAGTAAATTCAACTCAGTCGGTTTATGTGACAAGCCTAAAAGGCGCGGCCAGACTATGTATCTCAACGAATCGTCTCGATCAGGATATTGTACACGCGCAGAATATGTAACTAGCCCAAGCGACTTTGTCAAAGTACGTAATTTAACTAATTGCCTCAGACAGAATATGATACTAGCGCATTCAAGTCGGTCATGAAGCTGAACTAGGGTTCATTTTGATAGTGTTACACAATTTGGACATAATTTCTGCATGAAAATGAAATAATTTTGGCTTCAGAGCGTTGTACATTTGTACTCAATCCCCTCTTGATCCGCCACTGTATCATCAAAAGTTCTATTTAGTATGTGAACTTGAGACTTGTACTTTCGTTATCGGCACAGTACCAGACGGAGTATTTTTAGACTGGTATAAACTAAAGATGTTGTGCACGATAATTTTGAGTGAACAAAAAATGGTCGTTTGGGAAGGAAAACATCGTGGAAAATGACTAAAATGTTCGTTGCAACTTAGGCTGGGTTCCAGTCTGTTGATTTATCCTTACATAATATTTTCCGCTCTAAAAGTCAATATCAACACAGTCAAAAATGGGTGCCTCAATATACATTGGGCATCAATCTTCTAACTTTTCTCTTATTAATCAAATTGTAGACCAAACAAAGGCAAGTCGCAGGTAATCATTTTGTTTTCCACGACGTTTTCCCAAACCATCTCTCCACGGGCGTCAAAACGCGTCAATGTGATGGAATAGGTCAAAATAGACCAGAACCCTAACTGTTTTTATTTTTTTTAGGGGGGGGGGATCAAAAAAATCAAATTAATCATACATCTGAGCAAAGAACACAGTAAGGCAGGGTACATGTAGCCGCTTACAAATTAAGACAGAAATCATCAGACAGCACAATTCCTAACTTGAAGTTGGGCTAGTTTGGCCGTAAAAGTTATTCATCCCTGAATGCACAATCCCTAGCGTTTTCATTCGCATCCTCGGTCCCGATTTCAAACTAACGCCGTTATAGGCTCGTTCACATTGATCACTTACGAAATCAATTTTTGCACAATTTAGGCAAGTACATATTTATTTTTTTTTTTTCTAATCGGGCAAACTTTTGTCTATCCGTAAACATATAGAAGACTACATGAAGTTTTACATATACTATCGGAAAAGAAAAAATACATGTACTGTGCATATTTCCCTTCTAAAATCCATATTACAGTTTGACAGACGTTTACAATCTAATTTTGCAACAATCACTCATTAAATGCCATCTTAATAGGCTCCGTCATGCGTCTGGGAAGTGGATATCTGCAAAAATCAAGTTCTCAGCATATTTTCTATTGTGAACACTTTTGGTATTGATACATGCATTACAATAGCGATGCGCCTAAACTCTCAACTACACGTTAGATGTTAATCTTGGAATGTTGACCATTACCGGAGCCAAAAAGTCATGCGCTAGCGTTGAATGACACATCGATCCACATAGTGGTTCTCAATATGATTATAGGCACAAGCCGGACCATCTTGAGTATCCAGATGTAAACGGGACGCGTTATTAAGTAACACCTTGTTCCAATTGACCTAACAAAACCGCAATGCTATGTAATCCACTGACAGCTACGTTGTCGGCCACGTAGTACATATAGCAAGATGAGGTTTATCAAAGGTATCTGAGAAAGATATTACGCTCAATTTACCGATGTTCAGCTATTCTCCCGCTGAAAACTTAGGTTGATTTGGGTTGTACGCCGTTTGCAATTGCTATGATCATATTGCGGCAGTTGGAGCACATAACCGTAAATTCATGTTGTTTCTTACACCAGCACTACCATAAAACCATAAAGGGATTCCCAGCTGCTCGCCTACATAGGTTAACGACATCAAACCATTGGTGGGTAACCTTTGAGTCAGAAAGTCAGAAAGGATATTTACCACGGCTGGGGAACAAACTTTGGACCTCTGGAGTGAGAAACACGTGCGCTACCAACTGCGCTATGGCAGCGGCCTCTCCACTGAAAGAATTTAGGAGTGAACCTAGCTTGTTATTGTTTACAATCGATTTCACACAGATGGTTGTAGCGATCATGGTATAATTGACGGGATGACGTTACGTGTGGACGTCTCGGATTTGGCAGGTCGCGGGTGTTTCATCGAAAAAGTGCCGATATGATGTTTCGGTGTACACCAAAACGCTTGGCGTCCTCTTTCTCAAGCATTACGGGGCCCGCTGTATATACATGTAGCATACAAATGTCATATAAACTTCCCTCTTCGTATAAATGTATCATATTGTTTTCTATTCAATCAAACAAATTTACATATTTTCATTGTCTGATCTTCGTCGATCGTCGTCTATCTTCCGCCCGTCACAGTCTGATCTCCGTCCATAACAGTCTGATTTCCGCCAATCCCAGTCTGATCTCTCTATATATCACGGTATTATCATCGTTCATCACTTTCTGATGTTTGTTTATCACTTTCTGATCTCCGTCCATAACAATCTGATATATGTCCATCACAGCCTTACTTCTATCCATTACAGTATGATTTCTGTCCGTTATAGTCTAACCTCTCAAACCGATATGCAAGTAGAGGTACCTACAACACGGAACCTAAGGCGCGTTCTTCAGAGCGAGATGTCCTGAGATATCTTTACATTTCTAATGAGGTTTAAGGATAAATCGTTCTTTAGAGCAAGATTTTGGAGGCGCCATTACTCTATACTTCGTGCGGAAAACCTCGGTTCTCTCTGTAGAAACAATATAAGGGAGAATTGACCGAGTTGTTCCGAATACTTCATGGTACCATGATAATGCTCAGTGCTTTATATATTTTTCATGATGAATGGAGCATTTGGAACTCCTCGGTCAGAATCTAAGTCTTAAAAAAGCTTTAATATGTTAAACATCTTGAGAAATCTTAAAAAATATCGCTCAAAAGAACGCACCTCAGGATTGCAGCCAAAACAGATGGCGATTATTACACGTTTACCAGTTCGTGGTCAGCGTCAGTGTGACAGCTAGTACATGTGTAACACCAACGCCGAAGTAGTTCGAACTGTATTTACACCACTGGTACATGCACTTTGGCTGATCTGCGATTGCGTGCTAAGATAGATTTTTCTTAAATGCTTTTCGGTGGATTATGGGGAAATAACGGTAGATTATCATTTTGATAAACTCGCCGCCTATCCAGAGAAATTATCAAAAACTTATGCCCCGCTTTCGTTCATTTCACCCTATCTGGCGTTATACAAGCCGGGCAAAATAAGTGACATCATCGAAAGCGTCACATAGCAGTCACGTGCAAAATGACGCGCTTTAAGAAATTCTGTAACTTTTTTGCATTTTGACTATTTTTTGCATTAAAGAAATATAATAATCGTTAGTTTTGCGAGTAAGATCGATTTATATTACATTTCATGCACAACAAAAGCTACATTTTCACTCGTGGCTTCGCCACTCGTGAAAATAAAGCTTTTGTTGTTCACACAATGAAATATAAATCGATGTTACACTGAAACAAACAAGTATCCTCGATATATTTCATTGAGTGAACAACGAAAGCTTTATTTTCACGAGTGGCGAAGCCACAAGTGGAAATGTAGATTTTGTTGTTCACTCAATGAAATATAATTCGATCTTACTCGAAAAACAAACGTGCAAGTATTAAAGTAGTTAGAGCTATTGCTTTCATTACTGGTTCCAGACATGGCTTGTGGAATATGTACCCTGGCTTGAACATATGCAGGCCCGTAGGAAGCAATTTCATATCTAGGAGGGATACAGGCCTTGTCATGAATGTTGGGGGGTATTTGGATTTCCCCAATATTTTCAGTGTAAAATTAAGAAAATTCGGCATTTTTGGCCAACTAGCCCCCCCCCCCCTCTGTTCCTACGGGCCTGATATGTACTTGATCGCCTAAATGCAGCCTCAATTGGATTCGATTTCAATCATTTCCTGGTCTGAACTAATAAAAATGTTGTTGTTTTTTTCATATAATCCGGCTCATAAAACGATATAACGCTTTATCTGAAGACAAACCGTTAGAGTGGTCCATTTCAATGATGTTACAGACAACAAAATTGACGTTGATAAGGGTAGGTTGGTAAGGAAAATATTGAAACAAAAATCAAAAATTTTCTTCTATTGTCTTTATTTCTAAAAAAAAAATTTAATTGCGAATAACAAATTCTTGTTTTGGAAAGGGTTAAATATGAACGTCAGCATCGTTATCTTATTCCAAAGAAATGAAGTACTAACATTTAACTTTGAACAAAGCTTAAGTCATGAAGTCTTGTATCTACGTACAAACTTTGGTTGTATTTTTGGTTTTTTCTTTAATAACAGGTAGGCATTTTATATGTATTTCTAAATGTACATGTATTTGACAAATTCTGTTTGCTATAAAACGCTCATGATATTACATGACAGATACGTTAGGTACTTTATCGAAAGGAACATTGAGCCTACACATTTAGCAACAATACGTATAGAATTTCATCTTTTCTCCTGACTAAGAAAGCGATGTCGATCAGACATGGGGTCTATTTCCTGAAATAGTTTTTGATTTAATTAATGATTAACGAACTTTTGAATATGAATCGATCAAATTATTTCCAATGAAAATAGCTTCATTTTATCATTCATAATTTATTTAACATTAATCACGGGTAAAAAGCGTTCATTTAATAAATAAAAACATAATAGGGACAAATGGCATTTCATTTGTTTCAAATCCGGGTATTTATATTCTACCCTAAAAAATAGAGGGACTGTTAATTGGTTTCACCATGTATGTATGTACTCCAAAGAGTTTTTGCTTTCAAAAAATGGCTTGACCAAAGCTCACGAAACATTATACTCAAAGGCAAAAGTAACTTTACAGTTTTTGAATTATTGTATTTTCTTAATTCTAAAGCATATTCATGATATTTTCCCAACTATATGTTTCCACAGTTATTTTTTGATATTCTAAATGAACACTTCCGTTTTATCGACGTTACAGTAATCTGCACGTGCATACCGTTAAAATTACCAAAATACCCCACCCACACAATGGTGTTGTAAATAGCGACTCTATTTTTTGCATGTATGATCTTTGTTGGTGGCCACACAAAAAGCCAGAGTTGTATTCCAGTTACCAGGAAAAGGTAAGCAATCCGACGTCGATAAAAAAAGGACATAAAGCATGGTGAGATAGCGAGGATGAAATTTCATGTTTCTGTGCTAATGAATTGTCACCGTCTATCACTCGTTAACTTCTTGAACGCATTTCAAGATTTTTTGGGTCACAAAATGAGAGTATCCATTAACAAATCCAATAAATTCGTGTTTAGCATTAACGTGACGTGAGGTTACGTTTTTACCGGAAGCTGCAGTAAAGATGCATGAAATCGTTAGTTGAGCCGTAGAATTGTTCGATGTTAATTTTGAAACATTGATTTAAGTGCTAGACGTCCGGTAGCCAGAGCCCTTGAGTTATACAGTAACATGACGGCAACGTCAAAAACGCCCATATTTGACCTTATGTAGCATTTGGAACACGTACATATTGGAGTTGGTCCCTCTTTTCTGCCGAGAAAAGGTTAAATGTAAGTGTCATTGGCGATAAAAGACGTGTGGACACAAGAACGTACATGAAAGAGTAAGTGTGCTACGGGACGATTGTTAAAGAATTGAATAGCTCAAGATTAGACGGCTGACCTTATCCATACACGAGTATTTTTTGCAGTCAAGAATACACATAGGGACAAAGAAATACTGACATTAGGTCAAATTTAGCATAAAATGCCATCCTTTTAAATGTAAAAGGTGTAATAAAACTTTACCTGGATTTTTTAATTTGACCCCTTTATTAATGCCGTGGTAACACCAGCGTCAAGAGAGGCTGAACACTCTCTTCTATCCCACATTGTTCTTGCAAAATGGCATATGTATATGTATAACACAAGTAATTTCACAAACTGTAATTTGGGTTTGATAAATCAAATAAAAGCCAAGTGTAAAGTTACTTTTGCCTTTCAGTATATCTACAGTTGTTGCCCTTGACCCAACGAGGTACTCTATTGTTTTGGGTCACGCAGCTCAAAGGTCAAGCTCACACTTAGACTTTGTTAAAATGAGTGTCCTCGCTCTAAGTCAAGAACCTTTTGATCTATAGCTTTTTATCAGTGACAAGTCGCTATTGGAGGTCTTGTCTGCTTTGCGACAGTTTTAGATTGAACAGAATCGCAAAATATGGAGACAATTGTGTAAACAGGCTACACATGGAAATTGTTAGACATAGGGAAACTTCGATTTGCCTATACCGGTATAGCAGTATTGTACACAACCTGATTTTATTCAATCTCGATGGAAATGATGTTTATTCATTTTAATTTGTGATCAAGCACGTAAGGAACTGGTCAATTAATCTATGTTTCATAAATTTTCTGTTTCGAAACAATTGTTTAACATTTTTCCTATGCATTGATTAAGGCGGCACAGTAATTTCTCTTCCATTGCAATATAAATTCAAAAATTTCGATTCAGCATCGATTTGAATTAAAATAATGTATGATTTTTATAATCAGGCGTCTATACACTGCGATGTATCCAATCAGCTCCTACAGATCCTATGATTACGTTTGTTAGTTGTGTCCAACGATCGTGTATGATACTTCAAAATGAAGGTGAGTGTACATTTTAGGCATGATCTTGAAAACGTCACTTATAGCATTTGAGACGACCAGGTTCAATTACAGGCTGTGCATAGGTGCCGTCTAGCCAGCATTCATGTTACTCTCAAATGGTTGCTACAGACCATGAAGACGCCATTGGAGAACAACATAATTCCTGGTCAGACTACGTGTATACGCAGGCAGATCTGTGATCCAGGTTGTTCTCAATTACTATAAGGGGCGTTTTTCAAGATCCTAGTGTATTTGCTTTACCCATCTGAATAAACAAACACGCGCATTATGCAAATTTGAAATGAGATACAGACGACAAAAATACTAATGCTACATAGTTATAAAAAAAGAAGGCATTTGCAGTTTATCATCAATATATACTGAACAAAAGTGAAAACGCTACACTTGAAGATTTCTTATTTCTTGAAAAGTATCGAACTAAAAGCAGGAAATATTATTTGACGATATTTCCCAGGCTTCCAGCAACCATTTTGTCGAAATTTCATTGCTTTGTCTTCTTTAATGTCGGAGTTAAGCCCTTTATGCGTTTAGAGCTAATTCCATCTAATTCCGCATATGCGCATGCGCAGAAAACATTTTATTATCCTTCGGAATTGGTCATATCCGTGTTGCCAAAAAAGCACTTAAAATCTCACTTATCTCTTGTAGCAAGCTCTAAAATCAAGGTCAAATCTGTCAATTTTACGAATAACCTCCCTTTGACATAAACAAAGAGGGAATTCAAAATGGTTGGTATTAACAAATTTATCACGGTTTTCGATCGGGGTTTTTTGCAACATCATGCAGGCCTTACATGATATTTTTTAACCATGTCTTCGACTAGGATTGTTCCTAGATGTCCATGCAATAGCGATTTCAATTTCCTATGGAGATTACATTGTAAAATTTTCAAGCTTTGGTACATAATGAAACTTCTGATTTTCAAACATCATTTTCGAAACGCTAAAACAATGTTATGCAAACTTCTTTACATTTCCTGACAGGTAACTTTCTAGACTACCATTCCGTGCAGTCCGGCATGGTTTGGATTCTTCTGCCCAGATTTCTGAAGGTTTAAATTTCCGTTCAAATTGTAGACCTGAAAAACGGACTAATTAAGATCCATAAAACGTTTAGTGCTTGGCACAACCAAGACAATGAACAACGCGAAACACTTTCATTGGATTTTTTTACTTAATGTATGTAGAAGAAATATGACAAGCAAAGTAGGTGTAGCGTTTTCACTTTTGTTCACTATATATTGGTTTGTTTAAATTGATTAAAATCCTTTATGAAAAATTAGCTGATTTCAACAACTTTTAACGGTTTGTTACATATGCATGTAGAGATGACTGAGCAAAGTTTATGAACTTTCATCATTATTTTTTCCTATCTGAATGCATTAAATTGTTTGAATCGGCAATTGTATTGATTTCATGACTCTCTGATAAAAAAACACAATTATGATTTTCTGATTTCGTGTTTATTCTCCACAAATAGGTCAAGGCACACTACTCCTCTGCCATAAATTCACTCGGAGTGGCGCGTCAAGAGAGATTATAATTACAGTTTCAAGCCCCTTTGTTGTAAAATAAAGATGCAGTGTTAATATACCTTGAAGTATCGATACGAATAAAATGAGTGTACAAGACCTGCAAGAACCAAACTGTAAATTTTTGGTTGAAAGGCTTGTGTACGAAATGTATACATGTACTGTGGTTAAATAACATTAACATGGAATTAAAGAAAATTAAATGAGGGGGCGTGTACAAATGATGTATTGATGTTATTTAATGTTATTTTTAGTTGTGTTAGAGATATTGCAAATGTGTTGTTCTATTTCATCCTAGTTTCATTTAAACCAAAACATTTTGTCTTTGATTTAATAAGCACTCTCCCTAAGAACCATGCAGGCTCTATAGAAAAAGTGATAAGTGACTTTTTCAGAATTCAAAAAAATGTTTGCCCTATTGATTCTATTTGTCATAAAAGTTCGAAAGCCGAAAGGAAAGTGTTGTTGTTGCTCCGTTACCATGACAACGGTCAGAGAAAGATTTTCTCTCCAAAGGCAAGATTTCCTGTTTTTGAAAGTTTTTAAAGATTTTAGGTTATATTTACCCTTTGATACACAGTGAGTTTTTCTAATTCAGAACTTTTATGCGTATGTTAGCTACAAATTTCACTACCGGAAAAGCGAAAATAATTTCACATAATATGTTGCCATGGCAACAAACATAAACTGTATTTTGCAGTTTCGCTACCGTATTTAAATCAACAATTTTCTGTTTAAATTATCTCCTAACAGCATGGCTAGGATACAAAGTTACAGTATTGGGAATATACACCGATGTTTCATGTCCTAATTGAAAAAAATGAAAAATGTTAGATTCATGGTATCCATGGTCACCAAAGTGACATGGAATTAGTAAAAAGGGAAAATTGACATGTTTCAAGCCGTAAAATTGCAAACAAACACATTAAAACTAGCATTAATTAATATGGTATTTCAAGCACTGATTCAAACCTGCAAATGTGCACACTAGAATTTTGATTTTCTTTCTCGATTTCGTTTCCATGGCAACACAAAAACAACCAATATGCATAAAATCACGTTTTTTGCTTATTTTATAAGCATAAATGAAAGAAAAATGTTGAGTAAAGTGAGACAATTTAAGCAGAGAAATACCATTTCATGTTATGTCTACAAAATGAAAAATAAAAATATAATCAAGTTATTTTTTATTTGGTAACCATAGCAACAAACACATGCTATGGATTGCATTTTCGCTACTATATGAATCGAGCAATTTTTTGTTCAATTTTTTTCCTTAAAGCATGGCTAAGATTCAAAGTTTCTGCATTTGGCGTATACACCGATGATTCATTGCCTAAATGATGACATCAAAAAGTCAAAAATGTTGCCGATTCATGGTATCCATGGCAACCAAAGTGACAAAGAGTGAGTAAAAATGAAAAATTAACAAAATCTTAGTCATAAGATTGCAAACAAACATATAAAAAGTAAATCAATATCTTATTTTAAGCATCGATACAAACAAAAACATGTGCACACTATAAATTTGACTTTTTTTCTCAAATTTGTTTCCATGGAAACACGAAACAAACCACAAAGCATAAAATGACATTTTTTCTAATTTTTAAAGCATAGTTGAAGGAATGTGTTGAGTGAAGTGAGATCTTTTAAGCTCAGAGTTACTCTATCATATATATCATGCCTACAAAATGGAAAGATTATAATAGTTATTTTTTCATATTGTAACCATGGCAACAATCACAGGCTGTTTTTTGCATTTTCGATAGTACATATAACTTAATTAATTTATGCACAAATTATCTTGTAACAGACTGGCATCATGGCTAGGATACAAAGTTTCAGCATTGGGAATATAACCTATGTATCATGTCCCAAATGAAACAATAAAAACATGCAAAATGATACAGATTTCTGGTATCCATGGTAACCAAAGCAATATAGAATTATTAAAAATTGAAAATTGACACAATTTAAGCTGTAAAATTGCAACCAAACATTTAACACCTAGAATAAATTAATATGCTATTTAAAGCATTTATATAAACCTGAAAATGCGCGTACTAGAAATTTCGACTTTTCTTCCTTAATTTGGTTTCCATGAAAATACGACAACAACCACACAGTAATATGAAAATAGGCAAAGCCTAAATACGGACGAAAAGCAGACCACATAGAGTAAACATTTGCTAGCTCGACACTTAACATTGAAATACAAATGTGTGCAATGTTTATATTATTTGATTCGCTTATCGACGATTGATTAAAAAGAATCGATTCGCTAATTAATCCATTTTTTATCACTGCGTATTAGAAACTTGTCAGCTTTGACGGTCTGGAAGCGCTCAACAGGCTTGAATTATTTGTCTTGTTGGATGCAATTTCAAACGTTCAGGCTGCACAAACATGGAAATACGCGATTTACAATTATTTAAAAGAGCCTCGATTGAATGAGACCCATGCTAGATAACTCAGACATCAATAGTAAACATACGTCCTAGAAAATATGTGGAGCTGTTAGAAAAACAAACAGACACAATTGGCAATTTGGTCAAATTCAAGGGCACGCGACTCAGGATGCTATAATTCTATCAAGTTTAGGATCACAATTAATCAAGATTTTCACGTCAACAATATTTCATTTAATCTATGTCCTTAGATTGGTCATTATTTGTGGATGTAAATAGGGCACATAACTTACAATATTCTGTCCAAATTTTGTCTTGATTGGTCAATATTTGTAGTCGCTAGAGTGAAAACGAAGTCAAAACGTTCATTTTTGACATTCGGGGACAGATAACCCCTTACTCTCTTCATCATTCAGAATTATTTTAAGGAACCTGAAAAGGGTCAGCTAAGGACCATTCCTTTGATGTTTAGTTGAAATCCATCAAGTAGTTTTGAACAGATTTTTAAAGAAAAAAAATTACGTACTCACAAACGGACGCACGACGGACACACTGCCATGACAATAGCTCTCTGGCCTGAATGCCCGTGGAGCTTAAACTCTTAACAATTTCTCCATGAGCAAAATTAGACTGATTCTAATCTAAAGATGTTGAACACAACAATTTTAAATGGATGAATTTTTATATTTGGGGAAATGAAAAAAAATCTTGTCTCAAGGATTTAATTCATTTCCACCATGTACAATGTATTTCCAAGCCTTCATCTTGCGGGGCATTAAAAGCGTCACCATGTGCAAAAAGAGGGTTTTCTATGAAGAACATGCAACCTCAAATTCGCTGTTTGTCGATTTTTTGAGGGCACGTACACATCATCCTATTCTCTTCTAGTGAGAGAATTATAGGACACAACAACAATGATTACAGAAAAGCTTCAATAATTCTTTTAAAACGTGACCGATTTGAAAATCATTTGGTACAAAGAAGACGAGAAATCGACTGGATTTTCTAGATATTGCGGATCTTATAAACATCATCTGATAAAAATATATTGACCAGCAAACACAATTTTGATTCCTCATCTTCAATCTTTTGAATCGGTTACTGTTTAAAAGATCCATCATACACAACAAAACCTGGATATTATGTATACATTTTCTGCTTCAAACCAAATTCAAATCGGTCACGCATTAACAGATTTATTGATGATTTTCTGCAACTGCTGATGTTGTTGTTTCGCCCTATTCCCCGTAGTATTCACGTCATTCCCCACAGTGGTTGGCAAATGTAAGGTTTGTGTACATGGTACAAGACGCAGTTTTTATTTTGATTCCATGCTGCTCTGAGAACATGTATGTTCATATCTATAGATTGCAGATTTTCAGCATTTTCCTCTTAGTTTTTCATGTATATGTTCCTTGCACTTCACTGATAGCAATTTTGTTTGTTAAAACCTACTACAGTGATTAGTAATAGGAGGACCAATTTTTGTCATTACCAACAGACGAACAGTTTTTCCAAAATGGAACATAAGACAATGAAACAATGAACAACAATCAGAAAAATTTATTTCATATAATCTGGTACAATTTGATAAAAAAAAGATAAGAAACTCGTTTAAATTATCAGAACAAAGGGATTTCCAGAACATTAAGCGAAAAGAAGAAAATGCTGATGAAAAGCAGTCTTCCTTTCTCCTAAGGCTTTGTGTGCAAAATTTTATCAACTTCATATCTTATTATCGTTTATATGTAAAATGAATTGCAGTAAGCCAAAATTTGCTGGCAAAAGAATAGTTAAGCATGGAAATGCATTCATTCTGAAAATGAAAAAAAAGTTTACCATAGATAATGTTTGAACAATAAAGTTAAAATAATTTTATTATAAAGTAATGTGTTTGAACCAGGATCTGAGACAGAGTACTTATAACATTATAGACAAAAACATGTTTCAAGACCAGACTGTGATCAAATACATACTGATAAGGATCCATTCTGCTTATATAATTATACTCCTTATAGCAATTGATAATTGTCTTATAGAATAATGTGGATCTGGATCAAAATGTGTGCACGCACATGCTGATCTGGATCCATAGGTTTTTTTTCAAATGCCTTAACCAATTACCACACAATGACTCTTTTTGACTCCCCACAAAAATGGCAATGGAAAACATCGTTAAAAATGAAGAAATTGCTTGTGACAAGCAATTTCTTCATTTCCCACGTTTCAATCCAAAAATACCTAAAAATTAAGAAAACTTTCACTTGAGATTGCTGTCTGCACAATCTTTCACTTTGGACTGCCCTAAAATTTTGTCGTTTGGTAATGGGCTAACTCTTTTCCAAACAAGACCTGGTTTAAACGTCTTTAAAAGTATTGAGGGTGAAGAAAAATACTGACATCTAGCATTTTCTATATTTCCATAAATGATAACCACATTATGATCTTTCAATATCCTGTTTCTTAAGCGTTAACCCATTCCCAGTTAACCCATACCCAAACAACGAAATTTTAAGGCGGTCCAATGTGAAAGCTGTTCCAGACAACAAAATACCCGGTAAATGTAACTAAAGGTAAAATTTGTGATTAATATAGCTTAGAAAACATTGAGGCAAAAGAAGAAAATGCTGGTTATCAGCATTTTCTTTTGTCTCAATATTTCTCCAAGCCGATTCTAAGTGTCACAATCAGGTATTGTTTGGGAAAGTGTTTATGTTGTCTTCTAAACAGCTAGCTATGAACTTGGACCAGCCTAGAAAATTCTTATTCCTCGAAGGTTTATAGGACCTTTTTCTTGGCTCATTTATGTTTTGCCTAACATCACAAAAGCACAAATAAATAAGTCCTTCATGGGTTACAGCAAGTTTGTCCATTTTATAAAACATTCTGTCAATGGTATTCAGCAGCTAACTTCATTTATCTGTAATGATTCAAAATTACAAATTTATGTCATTATTTTGTTTCTAATTTCTACATTTTGCTTCTTTCCCCAAAGGGTAATCTTTTAGACCAGTGAAATCTCATTTCATACAAAACAAGCCATACTGGATTCTGTGCTGTTCAAATATGTATATGTATAATAAGGCCCTTCACATTTGATGATAAATCAGTATTCAGTTATTGAACATTGACAAAACTTAACATATATCAAAATCGTAAGTAAAGAAGAGGAAAAAATAAATGGGAAATTTATGCTACTGGAAGAAACAATTTCCACAATGTAAATTGATATACCATGTCCATTATGTTTTTCATTCAAGGCTATTTTGCCTGGGTAAATAAAACATGTAAACTGTAAATTGACCTTTAAAATTGACATATTCCAATCAGACACATACATGTAAATGTATAAATCAAAATGTGACACCTTTTTAAACAGCAATATTTCAAACTGATCTAAGCTGAAACAGCTTGCAGACAATATGCACTTAATGGTGAGGAAAACATGTATAAAACAGAAGTCAATTTTCATTTAGAAAGTAGAGTTGTTTTGGTCATATATTGTGATTAAGAAAAAAAACAACTTTGTACAAGATACAATAAAATCTAGATTGTTTCAGGAATGAAGAGTAAATGCATACCATTTTGAAACACAACCCATTCCACTAGACTTTATATGGCCGAACCACATACCATTATTTTCACCATGTCTGCAAAAATGATTATTGACATACATGTATACATCTTATGATTTATATGCATATCAAATTAATAACATGAAAATGTACAAAACTGTCAAATGCATATGTATTTCAATACTTACTAGCGTCATAACGCAAGGTAAAACTTTTACACAATTATAGCTTCAGCAAAGTAATGTCTTAGTCGACATATGATTAATTAGTAAGTACCCACAACATAACCCTTTTCATTATAAATTACACCTAAAAATATTTGGGTAGGAGGAAATACAGAAGCAGATTAGACAGCCAATATGTACTGACAACAACCGAAATGTTCCCTGATCACTTGTGATCAGCATATGTGGTGGTTAGCAACAAACCTGTGCATTTAACATAATCTTTAATCTAACGTGATATTTCGTTTCAAACACTCTTTCCTTCTTGTCTTACAATTTCAATTATAATTTTCAATTATACATAATTTTAGGAATAATACACTAAAATGTTAAAAAACAAATCAACTCACTTGAAATGTGTCTGGTGCTTGGCCTCACAATTAGGCCTACTCACAATTACTATTAACTAACACTTGAACCCATGTAAATTCTTGTTTTATTGCTGAAATGAATATAGAAATGATGTTAAGTCATGGTAATTCAATACATTTACAAATACAAATGCAATTTTTCAGCTTTCCTCAACATATTCTGTGCTATTGGCTATAGATTAAGGTAAGAAGGGCCTAATTAGCACAAAAGAGCCAGCGGCAAAATTTGAAAAATGCCAGTAATTCCTAAACTGTGTTACATTTCCATTCCAAATACAAACATAAGCATTTTGTACGGTTTAGAATTTTGAATTAATGCATATATATGGAAATATTTGACAAAAATGTTCAAAATTACCTCCCTTGCATATGAATATAGAGTAAAATGATATTTGTAAATTATTTTCTTCTTGAGGCATAATCTTGAAATCTGGCACGGTGAATCAACTTATGTGAAGTGTATTTACAAGTGTGTGTAATTTGATACATTTCGTATGGCTAGAAAGTGGTGTTTTTCATTAGGCACTTTATACCTTAACATCTTGGCCTTATGATCATTTGAGCTGAGTTTAAGAAAAAGAACCTTTGTTGCATTTGACAGGCCAGTAGAAAGCAATTTGATATTGGGGTGGCTAAGCCCTAGTGTCTAATTATTAGGGGGGCGCTGAATTGAGTTTTCACTGAATTTTCAGTGTTAAATAAAGAAAATTTGGCATTTGCTAGCCCCCGCAGCGTCTTTAGCGCAGTTGGTAGCGCATCTGCCTCTCATTCGAGAGGTCCAGGGTTCCATACCTGGCCGCGGCTTATACCCTTTCTGACAAAATTGTCACTCACCAATGGGTTAGAAATCGTTTATCTAAGTGGGCGAGCAGCTGGAGGCTCGGTAAAGGTGTTGTGGTAGTAAAGGTTTGAGAAGCAACAGGAATCCACGGGTAGGTGCTCCTGCCACCGCGATATGACCCTGGCAGTTGAAAACGGTGTAAAACCCCAATAAACTCAACCCGCTCGAACCTAGCTGCCATATCGTAGCCACAAACTTGATAATGGGTAGGTTTCGGTTAATTAATTAAATGTTGCAAGTTATCCCCCCCCCCTCACAAATATCCTGGATCCACTCCAGATGCTGGATACAAAATTAATGTTTACCAAAGATTTTCAGTTTGGGAACGACAAAACCATGTCGTATTTGGGAAAGAATTAATGACCATTTAATCAGAGTTTTCTCTGATGTAAATACACTCTTTGATATTTCCCTATTTACATAAGAGTGCATTACACTTCAAAAACAACGGTAAAGTCCGACACAAAATGTAGCACTTTGTTTTTTTGTATTATATCCAATCACTCTGTAAAAAACTGTATGGTATAGATCAAATTCACGCGACAATTAATCATTTTTTGTCATGCCTGACCAAAAATTCTGATTCAAATTGGCCTGCTGGAAGAGAATAACCTTCCGAAACTCAACAACCCCCAATTTCGTCTGCATTGTTATTGTAGATCACGTGACCAGATCTCTCGTTTGGAAATAAAACGGAAGTTAGGTAATCAGTTACTGTCACATGAACGGCCTTGTTTTGAATTTCTTTCCAGTCACGTGACCGCCTTTGTTTAGAAATTAAGAGTATTCTTGTTGCGGAGATCAATTTATGTCGATCTGTAATGCTACGGTCACAAATCACTAAATGCCACCACTCGGCGTGATAACTGCCAGTTTTCGTATAAATCTGGCCGATGGCATCCCTGCGGCAGGCAACATTGGCAGGCGGCAGTTGGCACTTAGGACGCCGCTAGGTGGCAGTTAGAATTTTAACACAAAGTAAAAATTCTAACTGCCACCGCCCAATTTTTTCCCATTTTTCAAGTCGACCTGCCACCGGCCTGGTGCATTTCGAAGTCGCCCGGTGGCTGTCAAGTGGCAGGCGGGCTGCAGAGCGATTTTTGCTCGGTTTTGGTGCTTGAAGGCCTTCGAAAAACATAGCTGCCACTTTCCTTCACCGGCCTGACGCTGTCATGCCATTGACATGCCACCGTCCGATTTCTAAATATCTGCCGGTGGCAGGGCGGAGATTGAAATGCAGCAGGGAGGCAGCTGTTAGTGTTGGTAGGTGGCAGGACAGCGATCTACCGAGTACAGACTGGGGCACCTGAATATAAATCAGGAAACATTCACTGCTATACAATATTATAGTCATGGCGATTGTAGTAGTTCCTGGGGATCGGATTCTTGTCTAAGGCACTTTTGGGCTAGCACCTTACTTTTACCCTTTTCCTTGCATTTAGGGGACATATTCACAATTGAACCTACTGGAAGCTTTAGATATTTTGAGAACAATATTAACTTTTAAGAGAAGTCTAGATTTTAAATTCCTCGGAAACTAGCCTACCGCCGTCAGATTATCGGGCGGGCATCGGGCAGTTGCAGTTAGAACGCCCCATTGCCGGCCGGTGACAGGTGAAATATTGCAGGTCGCCGGGCGGTGGCAGTTTAAAGCTGACAGTGGCAGGCCTGCCACCTGACATCCTTGTGACGACACGAGCACCTTGGGACCTTTGAAACCGCCTGCCGTCACCCGGTTGCATTTTACCGGCAATCATTTGTGACCACTCGCAGCGATTTGTAAAAAATCGCCCGGTGGCATTTCACGGGTGGTAAACTTTGGAACGACCTCCAAAAAGAGGTAGTGAATTTCTGTTCCCATAGCACATCCGGGAACTCGCGAGGTCGGTCCAATAGCTAAAAACGTGTAAACAAAGGTAGGTGTCGGTGGTTCTTTTGATTGTTTTCGAGGTTTCTAGCGAAAAATGGATAATTATGGCAATGCTATGTCGTGTAAAAATGATTTCTCGACGCATACGGCTCAAAACTGCGGTCGAAACCGAAGTAATTTCCGCCGGATCGTTTTTAAAAGTTCAAACACGATATTGCTTTTTTCACAACAGTTTGTCAACAACTGTCACCTTTTTGTATAATTTGTGGTTTTCCGCGAAGAATATAACCCCGGTACGCTCGCCCTGGGGAAACGAGCACTCTGTATTACATATCCTGTTAAAAACGGCAACGGGGCGCATTATTTAAGAAAACAATTGAGAAAATTCCCGTAGAGGTCGTTCCAATAAGTTGGAGCTTGTTCCAATTCGAATGAGATCGTTCCCACTGCTCTCCTGTTTTATACAATGAAAGTAATATCTGTGATATCAGACCAGCTAAACTAAGATAAAAATTAATGATATCAATCTGGCGTTTGAAATATCAGAATTATCGTCATATCAGAGGCGTCGTTTTGTCTTGTGTGGTGACTTTGTTTTTAAAAGAGAGTCTGTTTCTGATGTTTCTTTAACTCTACGCGTGGATCTCTTGACCTGCATTTTGGCTCATCTGAGCACGAAGTGCTCGAGGTGAGCTATTGTGGTCACTTTTTGTCCGTCGTCCATCCGTCCATCCGTCTATCTGTCCGTCCGTCTACACTCTAGCATCCACAAACATAAGCTAATCTTAACCAAACTTGGTCAAAATAATGATGGTCACGTAAGTTCTTGGATGAGTTCGAAGAAAGAGTGAATGCTGAAGAGTGAAAGTAAAGTCGAAAATTGCAGTTATGTCAAATTCGAGGGCAGATAACTCAAGATGCATCATCCTTATTAGGATGAAAGTTTTACCTATGCAAGATCCTATGATCAACAATATTCAGTCCAAATTTTTTTCTTAATTGAAAAAAATATTTGTAGTGGATAGACTAGTGAAAACAAAGTCGAAAATGGCAATTTTGTCAAAATCAAAAGCAGATAACTCAAGATGCATTCTGATTAGGCTTAAATTTTCTTTTAAATAATATCTAATTCTCTTAAGATCTTATTTCTTTGGATATAATTTTGATTGAAAGAAACTGTGAATGCTGAAGAGTGAAAGTACTGAATTGTCAAATTCGAGGGCAGATAACTCAAGATGCACCATTCTAATCAGGCTGAAAAGTTTACCTATACAAGATCGCATGTTCAACAATATTCTGACCAAGTTTAGTGTTGATTGATAAATATTTGTGGATGCTAGAGCGAAAACAAGGTCAAAAATGGCAATTTTGTCAAAATCAAGGGCAGATAACTTCAGAGGTGCATTTTCAATCAGGCTGAAAATTAAATCTGCCCAATATATGATTATAATCAACTTTTCTGTCCAAGTCTTGTCTTGATTGGTCAATATTTGTAGATGCTAAAGTGTAAACAAAGTCAAAAAAGCCTTTTTTGACATTCAAAGGCAGATCACTCAGTACATTCTGATTCGATCAGGCCCATAATCGAACTCATCCAAGACCTGACGACCATCATTATTTTGACCAAGTTTGTTTAAGATTGGCTTATAAAGCTTGCGGATTCTAGAGTTTTGACGGACAGACGGATGGACGACGGACAAAAAGTGACCACAATAGCTCACCTCTAGCACTTCGTGCTCATTTGCGAGCACTTCGTGCTCAGGTGAGCTAAAAGTGAATTTCAAGAGATCCATGCGTAGAGTTAACGAAACATCAGAAACAGACTTTCATGTAAAACAAAGTCACCACACAAGACAAAGCGACGCCTCTGATATGACGATAATTCTGATATTTCAAACGCCAGATTGATGTCATTAATTTTTTGTCTAAGTTTGGCTGGTCTGATATCACAGATATTACTTTCATTGTATAAAACAGGAGAGCAGTGGGAACGATCTCATTCAAATTGGAACAAGCTCCACCTTATTGGAACGACCTCTACTGGAATTTTCTCAATTATTTTCTTAAATAATGCGCCCCGTTGTCATTTTTAACAGGATATGTGATCCAGAGTGCTCGTTTCCCCAGGGCGAACGTACCGGGGCTGTATTCTTCGCGGAAAACCACAAATTATACAAAAAGGTGACAGTTGTTGACAAACTGTTGTGAAAAAGCAATATCGTGTTCGAACTTTTAAAAACGATCCAGCGGAAATTACTTCGATTTCGACCGCAGTTTTGGGCCGTATGCGTCGAGAAATCATTTTTACACGACATAGCATTGCCATAATTATCCATTTTTCGCTAGAAACCTCGAAAACAATCAAAAGAACCACCGACACCTACCTTTGTTTACACGTTTTTAGCTATTGGACCGACCTCGCGAGTTCCCGGATGTGCTATGGGAACAGAAATTCACTACCTCTTTTTGGAGGTCGTTCCAAAGTTTACCACCCGTGCATTTGAGTTAAAGAATTCGACGATGTCAAAAAATCGCGCAGTGGCATTTTCACATTGTGACTGTAGCATAATTAAGCTTGCCACTTGAAAATGTATTGCTTTTCCTGTGAAACTCTGTTTATTTTGTTCACCATGCTCGTTACAGAATTGACCCAACTTAGTAGCAAACATTTTTGGTGCGAATTCTAGCTTGGAACTTTCACCAAACGTTTCTGATACATTTCATTTATTTATTTATTCATATTATCAGAGTTTTTTAAAAAGGTTATTGTTATATTATGTCCAAAAGGCTCCTCAATTTGAGAAATAGAATATTGTTATCCCTTTTTTTTGAAATTCCAAACCGTTTCATCATAGTCTAGGGAAAGAGCGAGATTCCGCGTTGATCACATGGTTTTTAAATTTATGGTAGGTCATTGTAAACAAACGCTGTTAAAGTGAGGGTTGTTGCAAAACATTGCCTATAAACCTTTCAAAAATACTTTTTGGTCTTAAATTTTCACCAGGCATGACAAAAAATGGTTCATTGATCGGTATCATTAGGGGTGGGCAAATATTACTGGTATATAGTAGATCACGATTGGGAGGGCCCGTGATACCGAATCGCGATACGACTTTGCCGTACCAGCGCACTCGGGAAAGATCAGCAATTTCCGGATTTTTCCAATATTTTTTAATTCATTTTCTGTGGCTTTCAATTTGAATATCTTTATTCACTATGAAACAATATCCAAACACCCTTTTCAATTTCTACTGATAACTGCAAAAGTAGTTCTAAACAATTTCTTGGTATTATCCAACTAAATTTCTCGATCTTTTCAGCTCAGGGTTAGTCGCTTAGATCTACACCAGGCCCCGGTTTCTCGAAAAAACTTAAGTATATTCTCATGCTCAAATCTGAGCACCGTGCTCAAATTGCACGAAATCCACGTGAACTTCAATCGAATACCCTTCAATGTTGGAGAGTATTCCTTTGAAGTTGAGCATGTTCTCATGAGAATTTACAAAAGTTTTTTCGAGAAACCGGGGCCAGATTATGCATAAGAGCTTCAGACATTTTCCAGTCGGCATAAATATGTCAGACTAATTTTAACCCATATACAAAAGCGAAGCCAAGAATCTTTACTGAAAAGAGTAAATAGCACTTTATTTATTACCTTGCAATTATAGAATATCTATTATCTTAACCCTTTCCCAAACGACACATTTTTGGGATGATCCAATTTGAAAGCAGCTGCAGACGACAAAATAAATGATATCAAAAGAAGAAAATATGTATGATATAGCACAGAAAATATTGAGGCAAAAGGAGAAAATGCTGATCATCAGCTTTTTCTTCTTTTGTCTCAATGTTTTATCAATGGTCTTCTAAAAGACACATCAAAACCCAGTCTTGTTTGGTAAAGGGTTAAAGGGGTTACTCACACTTATGTTTGAAAGGAAAAGCGTTTGATCTGCCTATAATACCACAATCAAAAGGCGTGGCTTGCATTGTCTCCAATACGCAACCGGTGTAAGGCAAATTGTATGCATAATGAGGCATTCACTTGAAGTTGAGGGCGTGTTCTAGACTACCTTTACACACACATATGTTTACATGGAGCAAATACAACATTTCTACAGTACTACCGTATCATAAGGTCTTTTAAGGATAGCGTTCAAGATCGGACGATGAACAAGTCAAAGAGCCACAACATGTGTCGAACTTCCTGTTGTTTTTGAAGTGTAATGCGCTCTGATGTAAATGAGTGACAGACATCAACATACAACATATATACATATCACAGTTTAGATTATGTAGAATTAGATCTGATTCATACAATTAAAATTGCTAAGGCCATTATAAACGGCTTCCAGGAACAGGTATTCGGTTATCATTGTTAATGTAAGGGTGGTTCTCTTGGGTATCGCGGTAGTTAATGGCGTCCTAAAAAATAAATGATGAATGGAGACATGTATGAAAACATTCCATGTTTTCTTTTTCTATGTAGCAACCCAATGCAGACAAAATGATGTTAAAATAATCACCGAAGATTAAAGTAAATGATTTTGCTTTTAGTTTTGCTAATGCACGAAGTTTGTAAGTGATACCTCGTTCGCAAATGAATGCTCTTTTGAATACCGCGGTACCGTAAAAGACGCGGTTCCGAAGCGGACTACTATAGGTCGAAACATATTTGGTACGAAACTCCTTTGCTACTGGAAACCGATATAATAGTTTTGAAATATAACTGTGGTATTGAAAGTCCATAGATTTTAACACTTACAACTTACACCTAGGTCACAACTTTCTCAAAACCGTTTGCAGCCTTAGCAGTCGGCAGTCCAGCATCGATGATTTCCGGACCATTTCCGGTAGTGAAGTTGTTGTTCCGTTGGTGTCACACCACTTCATATTATGGAACAGAAAGTCACTCCGTGCAATTTTCATCCATGAAGAATGTCGCCAAAATATTGTTGTCGGTATTAGTCAACTAGTGCAGACGAAACAAGATGGCCGCTGATCTTTCATAAATTATCCATTGAACCTAAGAACAGCAGCACGTGAACTATATAGCCTATGTCGACTTCGCTTAGGTCTTTAGTTAAAATTTAGCTTTGTTGTTGTATTTCTTTAATTCACACACAACTGAAGAGCTTTGTTTATATCGATATTAATTGATCCACTACTTCTGTCAGGTTAATTTGATAGCGTTTAGGAAGGGGATTATCAGGTTATTGCTGTAAAAATGACGTTAAAAGCCAAGGGGACACGTGTCCAAAAATGCGAAGTTACCCTGCCCCCCCGCCCGAAATTTCAAGGAAACCCTCGGTTTTTTCCATTCAATTAACGTTGAAAAAATCAGAGGGTTTCCGACATTTTTATTTCCGTTTAAATTTCAATCTATAGACGGCCTCAAGGCCCCTTCGGGGCCTTTTCGTCCGTATAAAGTAACAATTTTCTATCATTTTAAAAACATCATTGAAGGGAATATGTTGAGCGAAGTGAAATAATTCAAGCTTAGAAATAACTTATCATGTTATGCCTACAAAATGGGAAAATATACTCAAGTAACTTTATTCATATGGTAACCATGGCAACAAAGGCTGCATTTTACATATTGCTACGATATAGACTTAGTAAACTGTTCAAATTATCTCCTAAAAGTGAATATAAGGTACAAAGTTTAAGCATTTTTGATATACACTGATGAATCGTGTTATAAATGAAATGATAAAACATGTCTAAACATTTCATAACGAAGTAACCATGGTAACTAAATTGACAAAGAATTAGTAAATAATTGAAAAATGACGTAATTAAAGCAGTAAAACTGCAAAAAAAACCCCATTAAGATTAGCATAAATCAATATGATATTTGAAAAATCAGTACAAAACAGAAAATGTGAACACTTGCATGTTTGATTTTGTGTCTACGTATGGTTCCATGGCAATGTGAATATCACAACAAAACACGAAATCAGTTTTTGCTCATTTGTAAAGCGCAATTTAAGGGAAAATGTTTTGTGGGTGGAATTAGTTCCAACTTTGAAATAAAAAAATTATTAAATGCCTTCTAAATGGACAAACTTTTATATTCAAGTTATTTTATTCATCTGGTAACCATGGCGATGTTTAAGGACTATATTTTGCTCCTATGCCACTATATAAACTTTCTGATTGTTTTCTTTCCTAACAACAAAGCTAGGACACAAAGTTTCAGCTTAGGCTTTATATACTGGTTCACCATGTTCTACATAAAATAGCAAAAAGTCAAAAATGTTTCAGATTCATGGTATCCATGGTAACCAAAGTGACATAATTGGTAAAAATGGAAAATTGTCATAATTCAAGCAGTAAGATCTTAGGCCCTGGATACACAAACATCTCGTCACAATTTTGTTAAACAAATTGCTAACAGAAATATAGTTTGTTTACCATGGTTTCTAAAATCTAAGATTTTCTGAGTAACATTAATTTAGCTTTAAATAAAACTAGAACTGTTGCAAAGCGGACAATTACCCCCACTAGCGCCTCGTTACTGAAAAAGTGCTATAGGTCAAAAGGTTCTTTAGTCGGAGCACAGAAACAGATTTTAAACAAAGTTCTATTTTTACCTTGACCTTTGACCTTCGTAACCCAAAAGCAATAGGGCACCACTTTTGGTTGAGGGCAACAGCTGTGTAAAGTTTCATGATCCTAGGTCAACGGGTTCTTGACTGAGAGCACTAAACGAATTTTAAACAAATTGCGATTGTGACCTTGACCCTTGACCTTTGTGATAAAAAAATAGGGCGTCTCCTTGCGTCATTTGCAACAGCTGTGTGAAGATTCTTGATCCTAGGTAAACCGGTTCTTGACATAGAGCAGGGAAATATCTTTTTTTGTAAAATTGGTGACGGTTCCATTTTATGGTTGCCATGGTTACGAAAAATGGAAACATTTTGAATTATTTTGTTCGTTACTTCTAAAAACCAAGTCCTGACCATTAATGTATTGTATGCATTTTTCATATTCACCATTGTTCTTCAAAGATTTTTAGGTCTGAAAATGTCATTTTTGTAAATTTTGTGACGGTTCTATGCTTTGGCTGCTATGGTTTCAAAAAAAAGAAACATTTTCCAAGATTTTATTCTTGATTTTTCGAAAACATGAGTTTGTTATTTAGAAACTATATGAGGTACGTCGTGAGAAAACCTGCCTAAATGACAAAAAAATCGATTTTCACTTTTTTGCATATTCTAATGAAACGGCAATTTTTCTTTCATATGACACCATAATTAGTTCAATGTAAAAAAAATATTAACGATTTTATTGATATTAAGCAATAACCTATGACAACGTTGTTGAACATACTTGTAAACGTGACGTCAATGACGTCCATTTTTAAGACGTTCAAGGTGTCGCCTCTATGACTGGAATAAATATAATAACAACAGGCCTACAACATCTACCTATAGTCTATACAGCCATAACAGTGCAGATTGTTTTCTTTTCTTTTAACACTCGATCTATTTGGAGTGTCAAAAACGCAGTGATCGCCGCCGTATTCTTCCACGCGACAAATGCCGTGCATCACAGTGATTAATCACATCAAGTAAAAAAACATCTAAAGACAAAATATATCACAAAAAACTCTGCGGTTATGCTTTTTTCCATTCCTAAGCTAGATCTATGACACTTTGTGACGTTCCCACGACATGTATAATATTTGATAATATTAAATAATTGTTGGTTGTACAGGTAGAGATTACTGCTGATAATCAGTATTTTCTTATTACCCTAAAAACGTTCTCTCTGCTACGTTCTGGAGATTCCTACAGTTTAGCTTTTCGTCTGCAACTCCCTTCACTTTGGATCAGCGTAAAATATACTAGGACAAAAAAGATACGCAACCCCAAATTTTCAAAATATTTTCAACAAAATATGTTTTTAATGGCTGTTGAGTACATTTTTAATATACCTGCATGCATACGCATAAATACAGTGCCATTTTCTTCAGATGTCGTACATTCATCACGTGATACATGGTAAATTGTTAAAAACTGATTTATCCTAATCCTAACCCTCCCCTGCCGTGTTTTCTAGATGACTACTATCAAAACAAATTTTGACCAAACACAAGCTAGAACATAGACAAAGAAGACGTCAAAGCGTTCACACACTTTTCACTACGCTACGCATAGCAAGGCTAGGCCAAAACCAGCGCCTAACTGCAGTACAGATGTTGTTGATGGAAAAGGTTAAAAATGTTGTCGTAAGACATTGATGGGGCAAAAAATCGACACATTTTTGACTGTATTCGTTGTTGGCTCTCAATTGGACCACAACCGATTGAGCACGAGGCGGACGTGCAAGAAATATGACGTCAAGGCAGGTCCGAATAATCACGTTAACCCCACCTACGGGATAGGTTTAAGACTGCAACGGAGACCGCTAATAACTCGTATGGACTTTACAACATTCGAATATCGGACCAAATTGAACGAAACAGATTGTTTTTTTCGACCTCCGTCCATTTTTTTGTCGTATTGTGTTGACGCTCGGTTTAAACTGGGTATTTTCTTACTAATAAAATTGACTACCAACAAGATTTTGTGAACTTTACAAGGTGAAATGTTATTGCTTTAAATGTATTAAGTTTTGTTTAAATCTGATTTGATGTCTTTGCGTAAGAAGGAATTGAAAATGAAGTTGCATTTCTTTTTTGTTTCAGTATAGTTTTGTTTTGGAAAGAGTTGTTTAGATCGCAGGCCTAAACCGTTCTTAGAGTGTGATCGGGAATCATTTTCAGCAAATAATTCTTTCTGGACAGCGAGCAATTCACATCTCAAAGTGGATCTAAATGTAAGATTAAAAAAATTAATGTCTTCCGTATTGTCCAAAAACGACTTTAATATACTACTCAAAATTTGCTAAGGATCACTTTTTGAAACATCAATATTTCTTGCACAATTTCACATTTTAATCTGTAAATAAGTTTGTTTGGTAGATTAATCATTAATGAGTACGATTTTGTAGGTTTTCGTGTTGAGATGCTTTGGATAAAATTGTCACGGGGTATGCAAAAGAGGTACCCATAAAATGAGTGTTTCCATAGATAGTGCGAAATTTCAGAATTTTGTCTGCAACACGAATTGTCCTCTATTTCTTTGAAAAAACTACATAAAGTCTACGAGTTACTGTCCCTCTACCCTTTAACATGACATGTGAATGTTTTACTTGTGTTTTCTTATGTCTACAAGGCAGATTCCGGAACCTCATTAGTCATCTTGTCCTTAGTCCACAAAATGTATCCTGCGTTCCCGCAGGTGATTAAAACATTGTCATACGGATCGTTCAACGAATACATAACATGACCCATGGCTAAATATCGCGCTAGAATACCGCACCCTGTAGTATCGGTCAAATGAATGATGTCATTGGTGTACCATAACCTTTTAAATAAGCGTTTTGGTTTAATAAAAAGCAATCGATTCACTTACAAATTATGCTAAACCCCTTCTTCAGTATAAGCTCTTTTTCTAGATACTACTCGTTAACCAAAGTGTAGTTACCATAAGCGTGTGGGTCAGTATTTCTCCATAGTCAAATACAGCTGTAGGCTCAAAGTTACTCATGTCTATCACGGCTATTATCAGCAACTTTCTTTACATTATTCGGGTTTATAAGTCATCTCAGAAGCCTTAAATTGATTTCCATATGTCTTTTTGCAATTTCAGCACATGTGGGCGAACATAAGCTGTGGTCAGATTTACTGACTTTGTTCAGTTTCATTCCATGGCCATTCATTGGTTGCCAATAAACCATGGGTCGAGGAAAGACACAAACGGTGTTTTTACCGTTCGTTGGGTTCATTCAGTATACTTTCAGTCTAACTCCACCAATACAATGCCCGCGGAGGAAGTTTTTGGTGATAACAATGGTTTTCAAAGAGGCCGTTCCAGAGCTTATCACCAAAATTATGACTTTAATTTACCGATATACCATTTTTAAGACCCAGAACGCATTTGAGGCATCAGATATGAACCAACAATCAAGGTTCAAGCTCGACCTTATGGAACATGGGGCATTCATGAGCTCTAAGACGTGCTTAAAAGTGCACTTTTCTATGTGCCCATGTGAGTACTTAGCTATTGCTTAGGAAGTTTTAAAGGGTATTAAAAGGCTGCAGAAGACTATAGCATCACTTAGAAATGCTGAAGAAGCACAAAAAAGGTAAATTTCGATTTTTTTAAATGTTGTAAGTTTTGGCCTTTATGTATCTACGAAAATCTTCATTTTTAGGGGTACCCTTTTTCTGTGCCACACAACTTTCGGTACAAGAAATAAAGCAGAAAATTCATCGTTGAATCTTATTCAGAATTAATAACTCTAACATTTAAACCATTTTGCTCCTCGGTTGGGAAATTTGTTAAAACATTATCAACATTTAAAAAGTGATCCTTAGCAAATTTTGAGTAGTATACATAACATGTTTTATAGAAAAGAGATCTTGGTTCATCAGCGAATACAGATATTGAATCAGTCTTTGTAAATTGAACCCTTGCAAGACTAGAAAACCTAGTTTGGGAAATATTCAAGCTACCAGTGGCCTAAGAACTGGTTCGAAATGCTCGACAGAATGTCGGTTTACAAAAAAAAAAATGCTGATAATTATCAATGTACTCCTTTTTTCCCTCATAGATTTCTATGTTAAAAGTAGTAGATATTCTATTTTTCGTTGCTGTAGGTCTAAATGTGACCTACAAAAAACCCTTTCAATTACAGTTTAGGTGCTAAATCTATTTGTGAAAGGACTGAAACATGAATAAGTGACACGCCCCTTAAACTGTACCTTTTAAGATTATGCTATTAGGCTAATCTACGGTTTCATGAAATTACATTTGCGTAATTACTTACAGAATATTTTGGCCCGTGAAGCTTTTGTTTCATAGGCCTAGATCTATGTAGCCTGTTATCATGAAACATCCGAAAAAGAGGCTGGCAGGATTTAGGCTAAGACGGGTCTTTCTTTGGTGTAGGCCTACATAAAATTTCAAGTCCTGCAAAAGTATTGTTTCCTTTTGCATCGATATTTTCTTTGTTAAATTGTACACACAATGCCAAGCTTTCTTTAAAAACTTAGAATTCATTAATTTAATTTGGTTTTCTGCAACAACTTTCGAATAGGACCACCCTAATTTCTTGCCGTATTGGAAAGGGTTTGAAAACATGTGCAGGTCTGGATAAAATGACGTCACACATAGCCTACATGTATAAATCCACAAGCAAAAATTGACAGTGACGTAGTTTTGTGTTTACTGTTTCTAAACCAATAAACTCTTCTCATTTGTACCGTTTACAATGTGCACGTGATAAATGAACAGGTTGATTGGTTGTAAACGATAAACACAATCTACGTCACTTTCAAATTTCGCTGGTGGAATAGTACAATTGTCAAACTAAATCCATGGGATAGTTTAGATAGTTTAGGATAGATATGAAAGACCGAGGGAAACTGCTGATAGTTTTGCTGTTCAACACTTAGTTTCATTCACATACATGGTTTAAGCCCCTTTTTCTTTAACAATGAATGGTTTTCACAACCATTAGAGCAATGTTTTAGAGAACATTGGCGGAAAAGAAGAAAATGCCAATAACCAGCATTTATCCTTATCTTCCAACATTTCTTTTCCATTTCAATTTCAATTTGAATAACAAATCTGCAAGCAGCACTAATACAGTGGCGTTGTTATGTCAATTTTTGGTATCCATCATTAAAATAGTAGAATTCTTTTTCTACACAGAAGGCTTACATAGCAAGCATTTTTTTTCTTTTTCCTTCAAGGATTATTTGCTAAAAATTTAAGAAACTCTGTTTTCAATAATATAACTTGTTTTGATTTTTTCAACAACATTGAAGCGAAAGTTTTTTTTGTTGTGGGAAGTATGAAGGAAAATCGAGAGCATCGGAGTTATTCTATATCTCCTGGGTAAGCAATGATACAAAAAACAAAACAAAGAAAAAACTTTTGTGTGAAGCTTTTTCTTTTATCTAGAAATCTTCGCGCTTACCCTTACTAGTAATACATAACTATCCCCTGAGTATAAACAAGTGTATCTAGGTCAAACTAGATGTGACGTCATCTTCACTTTACTATTTGTGTATTCATGTGGAAATATCAGTGATCACGGATGGTAATTAGAATTCAAAATTCTTAGGGAATATCTAGCTACGATATGGTAGCCAAAAACTTGATGATCTGCTGATATGTGAAATCCAGATCAAGATTAAAACATGGTTTCGGAGATTCATTTATTGCAGTTTGCCACCAGGAAATATCTATTCTGACAGGTAGATCTAGATCTAGTTGTTTTTCTTTTGTTTTTAAAGCCAACTTTGGACTATAAATGGTGAATCATCAACACCCCAACTATATGCTTACTATATAGAGCTATGTGTTATTTTATTCAACAATAAGAGAGATCTAAGTATAGTCCACATCTCATAATTTTAGAATCGTTGTGATGCATGGAAGACTGGATACCCCGGGAAAGAAAGGCTAATTTTCAGCCTGAAAAATGCAGTTTTCATCTTTTGAATACATTCCAATAGTTGTCATAAAGTATTATCAAGCTATTCATGAAACACTTAATTTGTAGATCTAGGAAATACCGTATTGAAATCAGATAGGAACAAGATTCATATCGTGATTTTGCGCATCAACTTGCGCGACGTTGACCTAACTTTAAGCGGCTTTTACGGCGACGTCACGTCATGTCATTAAGGCAGGTTTTCTCATGAGATCCCTCATATGTATTCTTAATAAACAAGGATGCTGTTAGAAGAAAATTTGTTTTGAAAATGTAAAAAAAATGAAGATTGAAAATTTGATTTCAGTGATGGAACGTCGGTTGCTATGCAACATAATGTAAAACATATTTTTGATTTTTCAATACAAAAACAAATTCACCTAGTGTCATACTTAATATAATAATTATATTACAGAGAATCTAAACAATTGTCATGTCTCAAACACCAACCTCAAAAACGTTAATTTTCCAATTTTCATTCAGTGATTTTCTGCCAATCTCTAGGAAATTTTGTTTCTTGGTTTCCATAGCAACGGCTGTCAGAAAAAAGGAACGGTCTTGCTTTTGGAAGTTTTTCAACATATCTTATTAAATGAAGGTAAAATGAATGATTTCTGAGACTAGTCACTTATCACCTTCTGCATGATTCTTAGGGAGAGTGCTAATTAATTGTCTTCAAAATTGTTTTCATTGAAGCAAAATATAATTATTTTAAAAACCGGCATTAAGAACAAGTCCTCTCATCTATAGATGCGATTGTTAGTACAGTAGTTTTTTTTCTTCAATTTTTCAGAAGGAGTTTGGCGGGACTGTGCGTGTGGACACTCTTCTACGGGAACAGTGGTTTTTCCGAATTTCCGGGTCTATTTCTGTAATGACGATTATTGTAATACCGCATTTCCGGAGGATTAAATGCAATATCTTAAAGGGACATTTCACATTTATTTTTCATGAACTTTAATTAAATTCTTATCTGAAAGAGCATAATTTCTAATAAAAATCCTGAAAATTTAAAGCCAAACTATTGAATAGTTTACGAGAAGTATACATTTTTGTGCTAAAATTAAACGAAACGTTGTGGACAACAGTTCACATTTATATTGAATTTGCCATTTCTGTCTCAAAGGCATATTTTTCGCTTATAAATACCAACTTTAAAAAACTGAGAGCATTTCTACGCATTAGAATAACCAATATGTGCATCAAGACACACTTAATAAATTGAAATTGGAATGTTATGTCCCTTTAATCCTTTCCCAAAGGACAAAATTGTTGTGTGCTCCAACACGGTGTATTATCACGTGACTCAGGGTTTCCGATAATCTTCAATATCTTTTTTAATACTTGCCAATTTGGATTCGGTTTGAAGCAGAGAATATGGACAGACGTCACGCATTAGATAGACGTGGTTGATTTTTTTTAATCAACTGATAAAAAAGTTATTGAAGATAAACCAAAATAAACAAATAATTTTTTTATCAGTTGATTTTTCAAAAATCCAACACGTCAAGCTTACTTCTGGCAGTTTCCCACCTTCTCTGCTTCAAACCGAATTCAAATTGGTCAGGTATTTAAAAAAGATATTGAAGATTATCGGAAATTCTGAGTCTTATACACCGTGTCCAATTCGCAAAGGTTGGATTTGCGTATAATATAGTTAAGAAAATATTGAGACAAAAGGAGAAACTGCTGGTTATCAATCAGTTATAATTTCTTCCTGGGACGTCAAAAGCAGGTATTGTTTGGGAAAGGATTAAAGGGACACTTGTTAGATATTTTGGACAGTTTTAGAACAGATTGGGTAGAGTCAGAATTTACATCGCTGTTTGTTGCATTCAATTAAAAAGTTTAAAAAAAGAACTTTAGCGCCAATAGTTTCCATATTCTACTATATACACTTTTCTAGACATGTAACTGAAAATGAATTAAGTACAGGTAGAGTTACGTACATGCTTGATTTAGAAGTAATAAATGACTTTCATTCGAAATTTCCTCGAACAAATTGTTCTAGGAATAAAGAATTGTCAATTCTTACAACAGTCCTTGAAATAATTTTAGAGTGGTTTTATTTTCCACAACCTAGCATGGGTCCTTTAAAACCAGGGCGCAGACCACATTTAGGCTAAGTATAAGTAATTCAAGTTTCCAAATCTTCTGTGAATTTTGGCACGTAATTTGTGACATCACAAATCGTCTTTTGATGAAGAAATAAGGAAATTACCTCTCGAGTCGGTTAGGACAAGTGTCAATGACTTCTTTCCGTTTGTCGTATATTTAAAAACCCATGCACGTCAGCCGATTGCCGAACGATTATCGAGCAGCTGGCTTGCATTTGACGCAAAATCATGAGAAATATGAATATTATAAGCTGTTTTGTTTCGTTAGAAATTGTTTCGATACAGAATACAGGTATTCCCTCACTACAACACTATTGCCCCAAATATCTAGGATTATTTAGTTAAATATATGTCACCTGCTGTCCAAGTATACAACATGAAGCATGATTCCCCGAATAGTTAGGAATGTTTTGACAAATACATGCCAACAGTTGGTCAAGTATACAAGAAGGGGCATGATGCTCTAAAGGATGGGTTGTAACAAGTGCTCTAAATATATTTTTCTTTTAATAGAGGTTTTTCACATAACGCTGCGCATGCGCGGCAGCCGTGTGGAAACGAGGCTTTACACACGAGGGGGCAATCAACTTAATCCTAGATAGGAATTGGTAGCCGTGACGGGTTAATAAGCTGCTTTGATTAAATAATTTCTTCAAATGCGCGGATATTGTTATTTCTTCAATGGATGTGAAATCAGAAGGGAAAGCTGCCAAACACATTTTGCCTTTTTTCATTTTTGCCAAATATTCGGTGATAAAACCTGGACGTATGCTATTCATGATTCGGTATTATGTACCGGACTTAAACATCTACCGTAAAAGACTGCTTTTTACGTCTGCAAAAGCAAAACTGGATTTTTGTTATGTACAAAAGAAGAAAATGATGATTAGATCATCATTTTGTCTCAATACTTCTTTTGTTAATTTGCACAAAAATCCCATCTTTACCAAAATCTGTTATGTCGTCTGCAGCAGTTTTCAAATATGAAAAGAGTTCGGGAAAGAGTTAGGTTTAAAATACACTCTGTCAATGTTTCGGGAATTGACAAAGATTGCAATAAAGATAGACTAGTCATTTTATATCAAATATGGAAAATACCTACTTCGGCATGATTACTATTTTCTTAATCTTTTTTTTTCTAGCATTCCTAAGCTAAATACATTATACACCAATGTTTCATTTTAAAATGTAACTATACTAACCCACACTTCCAACGCAAAATTGTGTTTTATTTTTTTTATATTTCGCTTATTATTTTATCAAAATCCACGAAATTTGCATACGTTAAAGCTGGACCATTACTCAAATCAGCAAATGCATTTGTTTAGCCAAAAACTCTTTTGCAGAAGAAGGGTTAACTTTTACCTGACAGAGGGGTGTCTTAAAAAATCCAATCAACACAACAGCGGGATGTCTACCTCCTTTTTTAATGACAAAAGCCGACAAGTTTTTTTTCTATGATGTAAGAATCCATTTCAAACCATGATCTACGCCCGTCCGGAACGGTCAACTTCAGAAAAGGCTGAGAGGCACCCTCCTACGCGTCGAAAGACCTGTGAACGTCATTTCGCTTTTCAATATAAAACGCGATACATCGTTCATCAAATTTTCTCTCCGATGCCGGACTAGCCATCTCTATTGTACCCGAAACAATTGCGTCTGACTCAGCTGATGTCAATTGGTCAAAGATAATGCAATCAGCCCAAATCTTCCTCTCCAGAAGTCGTCTGATCACAGCCTTGGCGCAGATTGGACAGTAAATTGCCCCGTTTGTTGAGACTGTCATGCGCGTTGTTGAAAGTTGTGTTGTGTTTCCGAACACTATTGCCCTGAACCTGGGTAGTTACTCTTCTGTGGATACATCGAGGAAGGTTAGCAGCTCGCCCTGAAAAGGGCAATAACTCGTGTACGTGATAAACAGAAAAAGGGCGTATTTTTATGGGATACTCGAAATGTATTGCTGGTAACAAAGTCGATTTTAAATCGGTGCCCGACTGAATAAACTTCTGTCATAAAATTTGTACGGTTGACCAAGCAGAGAGCAAAATACGGGCCACGAAAGCAAATGGCGTCACAGTTTGGACCCTTCCAATAGCCGGTCCCCTGTTTTCAATAGCAGATATAGGCGTCTCGTGTATAAAATGTCGAAAATCCTTGTCAGGTCAACATTTGGTAACCTTGTGGATAAGTTTTAGAACCATCGGTAGTTCGAAATGACTTCGAGTTTCACATGCAGCATCAAATTTGTGGTTTTGAGCTCCGACTCCGATGATCAGCGAAGCAAAACAAAATAAGCAAATTGTTGTCATACACATGGAACTCATGCATGGGAATATGTTACAATACATTAGAATTTGAAAGTATTTTGCATATTTCAAAAGATATACCGAAAAATAAGTTTGCGTTAGAAGTGTGGGTTAGTATATTAAAAAAAAGTATCATGCAATATTTATCTGAAATTCACAGAAAGCCCATCTCATTTATTGAGTTTGTAAAGAATGAGTGAAATGAAAAGAACTTGTTCGATTCATGGAATGAATGATATAACAGGGCCAAAAGTCACCGTTCTGCCGCTATATACCGCGATTTGATGCGCTCCAAAACTGTTCCGGGGATTTTCTTGAAAAGTGCATGCAACTCTTCCCGCAACCTCCATCTAGGTCTCCAGGTAGGTGTTATATCTGGGAAAAATCTATTTCTCTAGATATTTAACACACAAAGTGCAGAATGCAACTGCACCTATTACCGGACTTGCTATAGATACCGACCCTAGATACGTAAATAAAACCGGGTTTGCAGGCTTTTCCACTCAAAAATTGGCCTTGAAAATTGTTGTATATATAAGGTATCACAAATGAAGTCGAATAAGTTGTTTTCTTAAAGACGAAATTGGATTTTAATTGCTAAAAAATCGAGAACAGACGGTCGCCAGCTTTGCAGGATCTCGCTTTTTGTCACCCGTTTTTGTATTACGAAGTCTGCGTCACAAGTACCGCCCCCTAATATCATTCTTTGTCACATTGTCGAACCTTTGCTTAAACCAGTGACCAAAATGTAACCAAAATCCAATTTTTCCAGATTCTATGATCTACTGTGGAGAAATAAGTATTTTGTGCATAGAAGGAAAATATAAACAAAACATGAAACATACGGCTTGAGATAGTTGTCATGCTCGAGCTGTCTGGTAAATAGCGGTGTTGCTAAGTGGGGTCGGACTTGATTGGACTTACTCCGTTTTCACCCGAACTGTGCGGCCCAATCATGTATGTTGGGTATAAACCAAGATAACCATTGACGAGTTTTCTTTTGAAAAAATCGTTAAATAACTTTCCAAACACAGTTGTTTAGAAACTTCATGAAAACCTGGTGTCTTTTCAGTTCTAAAAAGGGGGGACTAGATCTATGTGTCAACAAAATGGCCCAATCAAGTACGCCAAAAAGATCATTCAAGGTGACAGATGCGATGTTTTTTTTATCGTAGGGATATGATATTTTGACGTTAGGAAAAGAGTTTGTGTGTTTGGTTTGACATTTTGGTAGACATGGAATTTATTGTTACTCGCATCGAATTATCTTCAGTGTGTATAATCAGTGAATATTGACGAAATGTCACTAGTTTTCGTTGAACGCAAATGGGCCAGTGCCAATGGTGGATCTTGCGAAATGTTCATTAGAATTCAGAATCTAATTGTAAATCCAAACAAACATATTTAAGAAGGTAAGTCATGTTTCAATTTGTTGCTTGTGCTGTGTATAGTTAGAATTTTTAATGCATGTTCTAGTTCTATCAAGATAATGGAGAAACATTCTCCAACTCCCCCAATCAAAAACCCTCAAATTACAAGTCTGTATGTCATTAGATACTGTGATGCTGAGAAATTTATAACTATGGATTTAGCATGGAGACTCGATGAGGATAATATAATTTTTAGATGGCAGGGGGTTCGGGGGGCGCAGCCCCCTGATGTAAGTAGACGTCCAGTTTTGAAGATGAAATTCTAAATGATAACAATGATGGGATCACAGCGTATCATGCCGAGTGTATGTTTGAACCCACAAGAATTTGATCCCCTTCTGGATCTGAAGTTTTGAGGGATTGTTTTGCTAAAATAGTTTGACTGATCATGTTCATGCCTACACACCTGTTCTGTAGCAATTCTTCTGGAAATGAGCCTATGTCCTGGCTTTAGATTACCACCATACTCAGTGGCGAATCCAGGGGGGGGGGGGGTTGGGGGGGTTCAAACGAACCCCCTCTGTAGCCTGATTCTTTCATTTTCATGCAGAAATTCAGTCAAAAGTGTGTAATACTTGTAAAACGAACCCCCCTTTTAGTAAAACCGAACCCCCCCTCAAAGGAATCCTGGATCCGCCACTGATACTCACTGTAAATGACACGGAAAAAAGAAGTCTGCTAGTCTACTACTACTAGACTATACCTTGGCAGATCCAGAGGGGGTTTGGGTCTTTAGGAGTGTTATTATTTTGAACAGTTTCATAGAAATTAACTCTGAATTGTGTAATACCAAGAAAATGCCACATCTCCTTTTTGTATTTTTGAAACTCCTGCACAGAAATCCTTGACGCATGTCATGATGACGTTCGGGGCATTTAAATCTTTATTAGCAGCAGGGGTTCGGGGGCGCAGCCCCCGACATAAGACTTTCAACAAACTGATAGGGTTTAACCCTTCACCAAACAGAAAAAATAGGGTGGTCAAATTCAAAAGCTGCTGCAGAACAAAAATGAATGTTGAATTTATTGTGAGTTGCATTAATTAACTACAGTGATAAAATAAGTGATTATTTGAGAAATGTCATGGGTTTTCGACCCCAATGCCATGATGCCAAAATTTGATGAATTTTGCTGAATGGTGAGATTCACTAGACTCTGATTGCAAATCTAAACGAACATAAGTTAACAAGGTAAGTCATGTTTTAATTCGTTGCTTTTTTGTGTCCCGTGCATAGTCACATTTTTTATGTGTCTTCAAAAAAGATTAAATGGATATAAATTCTTGCCTCAACCCCCCCCCCCCCCCCAAAAAAAAATAAAAAATAAGCAGCCCCCTGATGTAAGTAGAACAAAGCTGAAAATGACATTATGAATGATAATAAACATTATGGGATGTAAGCGTATCATGCTCAGGTTTCTTTTGAACCCACTGTCTGGAGTGGATCCGCCAGTGTAAGAAATTATTACAGATTTTTTACGGAATTTCTGCATGAAAATGATTTTACTAGGCTACAGAGGGAGATTCGTTCGAATCCGGGAACCCCTCTGGATGCGCCACTGATGCATGTCCTGTGTACTGTCAGTGTGAAAAAATTGTGGACTTAGGGCCATTTTAATAGCCAACAACAATCCTTTGACTCATTTAGAATCATCCATGTGATGGTGTCAGTATAAAACAAGATATAAACACTTTGTGAACAGCAGGGGTTCGGGGGCGCAGCCCCCGACATAAGACTTAACAAAGGCATTGGTCCTTTCCCAAACAACATTTTTTTCTGGTCTTAGGGCCATTTTAATCTAAAAAATTCATTTTTGCATGTAAACAAAGAAGAGCCAAGAATGCTTTAGACTCGTTTAGAATTGTCCATTTGACAATGTCAGTTTACGACAAGATACAAACACTTTGTAAATGGCGAGGGTTTTGGGGCGCCACCCCGACAAAAGACGTAACAGTTACACAGGCGTTAATCCTTTCCCAAACAGAAACAGCAAAATTTTAGGATGGTCAAATTCAAAAGCTGCTGCAGACCAAGACATGAATATTGATAAAGATAGGCTTTTTGATTAAGGTATAATCCAAACCCTTATGAGCACCAAAGACCCAGATGCGAAATTGAAAAGTGCCAGTAATTCCTAAACTGTCACTGTGTTACATTTCCATTCAAGCGGTAGTTAAATCTTTCTCAAACAAGACCTGGTTTTGACGTCCCTATTAGAAAAGGCTCGGGAAAACTTTGAGACAAAAGAAGAAACCAGCAATTTTAACTTTTGTCTCAATATATCGTCGTTGTAAATGCAAAACCTCGTATCTTGTTTTTTGAAAATTTCAAAGGGGAGGGAAAAAAGTGTAATAACTTTTCTCAATCTAAAATGTTTTACTTTAAATTTTGACATACTGTAACTGTTCACAAATAATGTGTCATTAATACTGATCAGTATAAATATCTCAAAACCTGCGAGAATTGTCTAAATTTGACACACAATTTTGAACTTTGAAAATGGCAGGAATCGACATACGAGGTTTTGCATTTACACTGACGATATGTGTGCTATATTCCCCACTATTCCAATCTTTACTTATCTAAATTTTGTTGTCTGTAGCAACTTTAAAATTGTGCAACCCCAAAATTTTGTCATTTTGGAAAGGGTTAAGCCGTTAAGGGCTTTAATAATAACACTGGCGGTTTATCCAAACATATTGGTAAAGCCAGTCTATTTCAATACAAAATTCTTTGCTATTGTAGGAAAGTAATGTAAACACTATACACATTAAACAACAATTAATTACAAATATATTCTTAAAACGGTGCCATGGCGCAGTTGGTAGCGCATCTACCTTTCATTCGAGAGGTCCCGGGTTCAATACATGGCCGCGGCAAATACCCTTGCTGACAAAAAAGTCACCCATCAATGGTTTGATACATGAACCTATGTGGAGGAGCAGCTGGAGGCTCGGTAAGGGTGTTGTGGTAGTACTGGTATGAAAAATGCCAGGAATCCATGGTTAGGTGGTCCAGTCGCCGCGATATGACATTAGTAGTTGAAAACGGGGTAAACCCCCAATAAATCAAATCTTAAAAGGGTTTTACAATGACCCGTGGATATGCATTATGTATTATTCTTACGACCAAGGCAACACTTGTAAATGAAAATGAACACTGATAACTGGATTTCATACACAGTATCAAAGCTCAAGGATAACACTTTTCAGTTTAGTAACCTTAATACCTTAATTCAAACTGTTAAAGCATTGAGGTAAATGATGAAATGTTTGAAAACTAGCATTTCTCTTTTCCTTCAATCTTATAGGATCAGACTGGTGATGAAAATATGGAATAGTTTGTTAGTTAGATTCTACACATTATTATGTAACATAAGAAGCTTTTTACTCTGTCCCAAACAAGCCCTCGATTTGACATGTCAATTTTAGAAGACGGTGGGGAATCACATGACACAATAACCAATTCAGAAAGTCTTCAATAACTATGATAATAAAGGTTAAAATAATTGTGAACAAAAACATAATGGCAAAAGAAGAAATTGCTCTAATTGAGCAATTTCTTCTTTTTCCAATATGTTATTATACAGAATCATTACATTTCATATTATAAAAATACATTATTTATCACTTTTTTTGACACATGTGAAATGTCTACAAATTCCCCTATTTGGTGATCTTTTTGAAGGAATTAAGCTGTAGGGGTACTTTTGAAGCTGTAGTGACATAACATTGATTACAGGAAGCTGTTACGTGTAGTGGGGCCCATACAGCTTAATGAATTGGGGAGGACACTGTAATATCCAATATGAATTTGGTCAGAAGCAGAGTTCTGGGCCCCGTTTTACTAACGAACGTACGATAATTTTTTGCGTAATTACTTGTAACAACACATCTGATTGGCCCAATCCGATTTTTCGAGCAATCAGATGCTTTGTTACACAGTTTACACAAAAATATTATCGTAAGTTCGTTAGTAAAACGGGCCCCAGGTCTGAAAATGCGGGGAATTAGCTGCACATGGTAAATCTTTTAAGACTCAGCTGATAGAAAATCATGGACAACCAACTAAAAGTTTGGTCTGTCATCAATAACTTTTTTATTTTCTACCATTGTTATGTCACATGATTCCCCACCATGTTAGAATATGCTTAGGTAAACATTGATACAAAAGAAGAAAATGTAACATTGTTGGTGACTAGCATTTAATCCTTCTGTCTTAAAATTTTCAGAAGTATAATGTACACAAATATCATTTGCCTTCCATTTTGTTGTTTGTAGCAGTTGTTGAAGTTAACCACCCTGACCTAAAATTTTAATGTTTGGGGGAGGGATGAACATATTTATTGAAGGAAAAAGACTGATTATCATCAGCTACATATTTCTGGTTTTCTACTTAAGGATAATGAGATGAAAGGGGGAGTACTTATTTTTCTGATTCGACTTGCAGAGCACATGAAGCCCTGGAAATACTGAGGGAAAGAAGAAATTATCAAGAACCTCATGTAACCTCATAATTCTGTTAACCCTTTCCAAAACAACAAATTTAATTCTAATTCAAAACCTGCTTCAGATGACAAGTGGATGTTGGTGAAGACTTTGTGTACTATATGGCACAGAAAATATTGAGGTAAAAGGAGATAATGCTGGTTATCAGAATTTCCTTCTTTTGCATCAAAGTTTTCCCAAGACTTTTCTACAAAGGATGCCAAAACCAGGTCTTGCTTGGGAAAGGGTAACAGTTGATACCTGACCAATTTGAAAACGGCCCAAAGTAGAGAAGACAAAACAAGGCCAGTTGGCCAAACATGTTCCGGATGTGATAGATCTTTTATACACTCATGATGAAAATGTTATTTCACTTTGCTTGTTAAGACAATCCCTCTTTGTTTTGACATTCCTAAGAGGAAAGGCTTGGAAAAACTTTAAAGCAAAAGTAGAAAAAGCTTATCAGGGTCTCCTTTTTCCTCAGTAGTATTTCCTGTACTATATCATGCAGTAATCCCTATTTTATCAACATCCATTTTGTCATTTGTAATTTCATTCAAATTGGACCACACTTAAATATTCATATTTACAGTTACTGACTTATTTTCGGGGTAATTTTCTGTAGAAAATAACTGTACATGATTAAAATATGGCATTTAATATGTCTCTGTCTCTTGGTAGACCAAGATTGCTGGACTGAGCTGCTAAATTTAGTCCAACCAAAGTGACCAAGTAGTGAGTTTGGCGCTTTATCGAGGTTTGGGGACTTTGAATGCGCTTTCTGTACAGATTCGGGTTCCGACAAACATCAATATTTGTAAGTTTTCTTTGTTAAACACCCCTCCCATCCAAATCTTGGTAGTGCAATGTGGCACTGGGAATTTGTCTATGTAGAATAAGCAATTTTTTTCACCAGTTTGGTGTTTTGATTGCTTCTGTTTTGAAATAGACTGGACACATGGTAAGCTGAACCAACTGCCACATCAATTTGGTGCCACAGACTAAAATTCCTTAAAAATGATGTGGAATCACTTATTATCAAAAGATTAAAATTCACAAAAGTAGTCATTTGGACTGATTTCTAAAAAGAAAGGGGCAATTGGGCCTATTGCTTAGTGCAAAGCTTCATTTTTTTCACTTACAAGGACCAGTAATGTGTACGTTTTGGCATGTACATCTGAATATGCATAATTTGTCTAAAAATTTGACTTTGAAAGCTAAACGGGACCCAAAATGGCTTAATTATAGAACTGGAGGATTGCACATGCAATATGACTTTTCATTGGTATAATCCATCAAAAACTTTGGATAACTCTTCGACTCAAAATATCGCTTTGAATTGGTCGAAGCGGTGTCGCGGACCCGAAATTCAGTCGTGATACCATATTTTTGGATGCCAGCAACTTTTTATTGACTGTTAGAATATTGTTATATATGCACATTTCTATTGTATTAGGGCTAAATCAAACAAAAATTATCACTTTTGATACATTTGGGAAAAATATCTTCTCATCTAGGAGAAAGGTCACTCGGAGAAGTCCTTCCGGGCCATGGGGTGCTAAAATAGTTCTTTAAAAAATATTGGCCCCTTTTCAGATGATGCCTTGCTCTCTGCATGAATGATTTTGAGCTAAGGTTTTCATTGGATGCTTTTCAGTGACATGTTTTCTCATTTCTGAGCCAGAATCCATCTTTGTTACCGGGACTATTTCGTGTGTTTGGGTGCAGGGATACACATGACCCCCATTTCCAGTGTTTCTATTTTGGCACAGAAAAATACACGTATGTATGTTTGAGTGAAAATAGTGAAAAAATGAATCACATGAGGTGGGTCCATTTGCTGAAAATTTTGCAGGGCAACGGGCAAGGATGGATCTGTGCCATTTTAGGCAAAGTTTTTCTTCTTTTCATTTTGGAAAAGGTGAAAAGTTTTTACATAGACTTATGTAGGAGCCAATATGGGTGACCTTCCACTGTATGTATTTCACTGTATGACCCAACTAATCATAAATTTGGATAATCTTAGATTTCGGATACTTTGTTTTGGATTTTTATGCTCCCCGAAAAAAATTCGGGGGAGCATATAGTCGCCATGCTGTCCGTCCGTCCGTCAGTGTGTCCGTCCGTCCGTCCGTCCACAGCCATATCTCAGCAACCCTTGGACCAAATTCAATGAAACTTCACATGTGAACTCCCTGGGTCAATACCTAGTGACCTTTTTCTCCGTTTGTAAATTTAGGCTGCGTCATGGAAAAAGGTGCCTTAGTGTAAAAATTAGTTTTTCTCTTATTTCTCTTCATCTAATGGGCAGAATTTAATGAAATTTTGTGCTCATGTAATATATAGGATGTTTTAGACCATATTCTATAAATAATGTGTGTACAAAAAAGCTGTCATGGGAAAAGGGGGCTTAATGTATGATAGTTTTTATTTTGTGACAAACACTTTTTCGGGGAGCATAATCCGTCTGTGACGGCTCTTGTTTAAAATTTAAGCCGAGTTTGTCAGATAAGAAACGCAAATTATATCTAGAATATTTCTGCTAAACATTTCTGCTAAATCATAGATATAAATTTATATCTGTGGTTAAATTATGTCATTTATTTTTAACATTTTGCTGTTATAGTCACTATAATCCAAGGTTTCTCTGATGAAATTCACTCTTTGATATTTTGGTGTCGCTCGTTTACATCAGAGCACACTACCATTCAAAAACATAGGAAAGTAGGTCATAATAGGCCTAAACAATGGCTGTTCAGGTGATGGTCGTTGCAAAACATTGCCTGTAAACCTTTTAGAAATACTTTTTATACGCCCGTCGAAGACGGGACTTATTATGGGATCACCCGTGGCGTCAGGTGTCCGGTTGTCCGGGCGGCGTCCACTTCTTTGTCCGGAGCATAACTCTGGCACCTTAAGTCCGATTGACTTTAAACTTGGCAGTTATATTCTTCTCATCAATACGGAGTGCAGTGCACAAGGACCATAACTCTACCTGGCTTATGTTTTGAGTTATTGCCCTTTGTTGTTTTTCATACTTGAATCTTGTCCGGAGTATATCTCTAAAAGTGTTATAGCTAGGATCATGAAACTTCATGGGTGTATAGATCTCACATAGGGGGAGTGCAGTGCATAAGGACCATAACTCTACCTGGCTTATTTTTTGAGTTATTGCCCTTTGTTGTTTTTCATACTTGAATCTTGTCCGGAGTATATCTCTAAAAGTATTGTAGCTAGGATCATGAAACTTCATGGGTGTATAGATCTCAGCAAGGGGTAGTGCAGTGCATAAGGACCATAACTCTACCTGGCCTATATTTTGAGTTATTGCCCTTTGTTGTTTTTCATACTTGAATCTTGTCCGGAGTATATCTCTAAAAGTGTTATAGCTAGGATCATGAAACTTCATGGGTGTATAGATCTCACATAGGGAGAGTGCAGTGCATAAGGACCATAACTCTACCTGGCTTATTTTTTGAGTTATTGCCCTTTGTTGTTTTTCATACTTGAATCTTGTCCGGAGTATATCTCTAAAAGTGTTATAGCTAGGATCATGAAACTTCATGGGTGTATAGATCTCACATAGGGGGAGTGCAGTGCATAAGGACCATAACTCTACCTGGCTTATTTTTTGAGTTATTGCCCTTTGTTGTTTTTCATACTTGAATCTTGTCCGGAGTATATCTCTAAAAGTATTATAGCTAGGATCATGAAACTTCATGGGTGTATAGATCTCAGCAAGGGATAGTGCAGTGCACAAAAACCATAACTCTACCTGGCCTAAATTTTGAGTTATTGCCCTTTGTTGTTTTCATACTTGAATCTTGTCCAGGGCCTATCTCATAAAGTGTAATAGCTAGGATCATGAAACTTTTACCAACCTGCTCCCCCTGTCAAAATAAAGCAGTGTAACGGGCGTATCTTGTGACAGTTTGACACCTTGTTGGTCTTGTATATCGTTTAAGATCGGACAGTGAACAAAGCGCCATAATTTGTGTCGAACGTTTTAAAAATATTTACTCTTCCATCTACTAATTATAAATTCAGAAAATTAATTTCAGATATTATCTATCTATATTATCAGTTTAGTTAATTAAAAAAACATACAAATCCAGGAATCTAGGGTATATTCCTGTTACATTTTATTATAACTACATTGTACTTTTATGTCCGAAATCTGGCGACAATGAGTTGGTGGAATCCAATGATACCCCTGCCATTTGAGCAGATAATACTTCATCCTTCGTGTAAATTGTTGCATGAACATGGAGGGGGACCATAATCCATGGACATAGATGTATGTAGGAACATCTCTGAATTATTAACTTTACTAAATTTCTGAAAGTTACTTTTTTGAAATAATATATGGTTTGCCATGATTAATCATAGGGTTTACCAAGGCCATATGCCTGAGTGGTTTATTTAACACATCTGAACGAGCATCCTTGGTAAATCCTATGATTAACCCATTACCACACAGGGACTCCTTTTGACTGCCCACAATAAAATGGCTTTGGAAAACATTGTGGAAAATGAAGAAATTGTTTGTGACAAGCAATTTCTTCATTTCCCATAATGTGTTCTACCCAAAAAGCTATAAAATTTTCGAAATATCTTCACATTGAAATGTTGTCTGCTACTTCTTTCAAATTGGACTACCCCAAAATTTTGTCGTTTGGTAATGGGTTAACCATGGCGAAACATATTTTCCTTCTAACATGTAATTACTTGCGTTTGGGACAATTTTTTAAACATTGTTAGTGACGCAGTAAAAGAATTTTGTATTTGGAAAAGATAACGGTAAAAAGGCATTATTCCATTTTTTTTCACAGGATCTTGTGCCGTTTACGGACAGACGCAGACACGCAGACATGCAGAACACTATAACACATTGGTTTTGTAGCTAAGATGTTCTTGTGGGTCAATAAAAATCTGTATTTGGAAGGTACCAAAAGCATGGTTACTGGTTAGCTGGTTAGAAGACAATTTCATTTGAATGGAAACTCCAATTTTTTGGTCTTTTTGGATGGAAAACATTGTGAGAAATGAAGACATTGCTTGACGCAACCAATTTCTTCATTTTCTGCAATGTTTTCCATGACTATTATTTTGTAGGGAGTCAAAATGAGCCATTCTGTGGTAATGGGTTAAAGAGTGGCGGAAAGCCAAATAACTGTATGAAAATGTTGAGATACGTTGTTCTTACATCTCCTGGATTCGAATGGACATTCATGGACTAAAATAATAGTGCATGGAATTTGAATCACTGCATAATCTGCAGAGATATGTCTTTCTTACATCTGCTGGTAGAGAATGGACCTATGGACTGTCACATTTCAGCATGTATAATATGCAATAGGCAGCACTTGAATTCTCATTTGGAACTGAACAACTATCCATTTAGACAATTTGTCAGGTACCGGGTGCGAGTCCTGATAGCTAACACTGTACAGTTGGTGTCTATTGACAACCTATGGGCTGTCGATTCTAGACAGTAAACAGGCTATTTACTCAAATGTTTGCACATTTTACATTTAGTCCTATGCAATTGTTAACTAGTTATCTAACAACCTTGTATACATTGACTGCATAATTAGTTGAAAGCCTCAGATGTACTTTGTGATAACCAGCTTTTCATTTCTTGTAGGAATATGTCACATGATTGTGTGTGTTTTAGAATGGTATCACTGCTGCTGAATAGAAGCTACTGAAGAGGGGAATAGGATTAAAGCAGATTGGCACACACAGCAGCAATCAGCTCAGTAAATATGGAGTGTTTCAGGGTTAAAAACAGGTTGCCACATGAAGCTAGATTCCTAAGCTGGTTCTTCAATATAGGTTAACAAAATAAGAGCATTTTGATAAATTTAAATCTTTCCAAAACTGCAGAAATTTAGAGTACTCAAATTTAGAAAACTGCTGCAGACAACAAAATGGGTGTTGATAAAGATGGGATTTTTGTGCAGTACGGAACAGAAAATACTGAGGAAAAAAGAGAAAATCTATGTTATCAGCATTCTCTTCATGTTTTCCCTTGTCTTTCTGATACCAAAACCGGGCCTTGTTTAGGAAAGGGTTAATCAAAATGTACTGACCATATATACATGTACTGTACTCTATATAACTGTACATGCACTGGGAACTCATAGAGTGGTCCAAATTGAATAGTGCTGTAGATGACAAAATGGATTATTTTAAAGGTATGGTTTGTTATAAAGTACAGAAAATGTTGAGGGGGAAAAAGAAAATGTTGGTTGTAGACATCAAAACTAGATCTTGTTTGGGACAGAGTTAACTTGCTGTTTACTATTTCTTTGAGAATTAGACAATTTTAACAATTTCAACAAGATTCCTTCAGCTTTGATTGGTAACAAACATTTGTCTGAAAGAGTTGACTTGTCCTACATTTACTGTCTTTGTAATATACCTCTTCACGAAATAAGACATAGTTTTGATGTCCCTTGTAGAAATAGGTTGGAAAAAAGGATTAATAGAAAAGAACAGAATGCTGTACATAACTTTTGATATAAACAGCCATTTATACAGCAGCTTTCTGATTTGAACAGTCCAAATTTTTTCCCCTTTGAAAAGGGAGACTAAAAATCAAATGCAAGTTTTTTGTTCATGGTGCTAAGGCATTATATTCAGTGTTATATCAATGATTAATAAAAGTTAATATTTTCTCAAACAAAAATAAATTTGGCAGGTCATGTGGTCCAAATTGAAAGGAGCTGCAATCTGTACATAATTAAAGGGACATTTCATTCCAATTTCAATTTTTTAAAGTATGTCTTGATGCCAAGATTGGTTATTCTAATGAGTATAAATACTATTAGTTTTTTCAAGTTGTTGCCAATAAGCGAGAAACACGTATTTAAAGTTGAGACATAATCGATAAATTGCATATAAATCCGAACTGTTGTCCACAACAATTTGTTCAATTTTAACACAAAAATATAAATTTCTCGTAAACGGCGCAATATTTTGGCTTGGAATTTTCAGAATTTTCGTAAGGAAATATGCTCTTTCAGATAAAAATAAAATTAAAATTTATGACAAAAAATTCTGAAATGTCACTTTAATGCTTATTGTAGAAAATGTGTATGTTACTACATAGAAAATATTTAGAGCAAAGGAGAAATTGCTGATTATCAGAATTCTTCTTTTCTCTCTATGTTTTCCAAAAAAACTGTAAGGGTCTTGTTTGAGATAGAGTTAATCGCATTGTTTGTCTGTCTATTATACAGAATGATGAGGTCTCTCACTGTCAGCGATGATTGAGAAATGGCAAGACATCTTTCATTGGTTGACAATGCCCAGAAAGCTTTGCATGCAGAGTCTATAAATCTAGGTGGTAGTTGATTTGAATCAAATTCTGTTGATCTTCTTTCTGATAGAAGTTGTCAATCATCTTTCCCTATGGATAATGTGTTTCCTACACATTGACTCTTTTGACTCCCCAAAACATAAATAATTTGAAAAACATGGTGGAAAATGAAGAAATTACTTGTAACAAGCATTATCTTCATTTCCCACAATGTTTTCAACTCAAAAAGACCACACAAATTTAAATTTCATTTACTTAAATGACTAAATAGTCATCTGCAACATCTTTGAATTTTGACCAGTCAAAAATGTTGCTGTCTGGTAATGGTTTAAATGGGATGAGCAACTGGTGGCTGGGATGTTTTTGTACAGGTGCAAGACATGTCAGGAACTCATGGTTAGGTGCACCAGCTGCTGTAATAAAGTTGGAAATTCTTGAATGAGGTGTTAAATCCCAATCAGTCAATATTTCTGTGGTGGAAAGAGAAGAAGTTTGAACTTGTTTGTACATTAATGCAATAGTTTAAATCTACCTTACCCTTGTTTTTTCAACATTGGTTAAGTCGAATTGCTGCTTATGTCAAAGAGAAAAGCTGGTGTTATTCTTATGATTATAAAGTATGTGTTACTTTGAATTTCTCAAGGTATTTTGAAGAGCCAATGGACTTTGACAAATAAAGTATTGACTTAAGTTATCTTTAAGTGTCTATGACACCTCTAGAAAGCTGAGATTTCAGATTTTTACAAACTCCTATAGGTCAATTGATAGAGCGACTGGAATGATGCTCTATTATGGTGTGATCCTGCTGATTCCAGGTTGGATTCCTGGTGGGTGCTATTGGCAGCTATCTTGAGGTCAAAATGTAATACCATCACATTTATCCACTATGCAGTTGACACTTGTAACGTCAAAGTTACATGAGATATGAAAATACCATGAGATATCCAAAATTAAAACACATTCATTTCTTTTTTGAAAATCGACATTTACTAAATCTATATAATATCTTTGTTGAAAGCAGTTATGAATGGTTGAAATATGGTTGACAAAGGAGATAAATTGCCTTTATTAACCCTTTCCCAAACGACAAAACTTCAGGGTGCTCCGATTTGAAAGCTGCTGCAGACGACAAAATTAAGATTGAAAACCACTGGATTTTTGTAAAATATAGCATAGAAAATATTGAGGCAAAAGGAGAAACTGCTGGTTATAAGCAGTTTCTTCTTTTGTCTCAATGTTTTCCCCAGTCATATCTATTAGGGACGTCAAAAGCAGGTCTTGTTTGGGAAAAGGTTAAGCAATTTATCATCTTTTTACGCTACATTTCTATGATGAAATTTTCTGTCTAAAGCTTAAAAAACTTCAGTGAAAGGAGAGTTTCCTCTCTTTGAAGTATTTTTTGTTTTCCCATAAAGTTTCCATACATAATCATTTGAAAGACACTATACTGTTAGGTCTCATGACTATTTATTTAGGTTTGATAGTTCCTGTGCACTATGTTCAACCTAGAATCAAAGCCATTATCACAACGTCCCTTTGCAAATCAGAGAAAAAGTCATAAATATTGAGAGAAAAGAAGATATTGCGGAAATTCACCATGTTCTCCATTTCTATCAATGTTTTCTATGTTATTACAAATATATTTCCCACTTTTGAAATCAAATATTTCCAACAAGTTGCAAGAATAAGTTCTATTCATTTCACTCATTCTTCCATGTGACATCCTTTAGGTGTCGCCACTCTAGTAATAGAACTACTTTTTGTAAATGTTATAAAACGATCAAAAATACATATTCACTCATGTAAAAATCTATAGTTTAAAAAATATCTGGTGAGGTCAGACTCGCGTGCATAATATTATTATTCATCTTTTTTTTTAATTATAGTGGTAAAATCATGTAACGTATAAGGGTGTCAGTTGTAGATTGACTAAGTGTCATCTTTAGACACGTGTTATGCATATTGGTACTTCTGAGATATAAACGGGAGCTTAATTATGTGATATACACTTTATCCTTTTCCAAACAGAAGAGTTTAACCCTTTCCGAAACAAGACCTGGTTTTCACGTCCTTGATAGAAATGTCTTGGGAAAACATTGAGACAAAAGAAGAAACTGCCGATAACCAGCAGTTTCTCCTTTCGGCTTAGCCTCAATATTTTCTGAGCTATATCATACAAAAATCTTATCTTTATTAACATCAATATTGTCGTCTGCAGCAACTTTCAACAGGAGTGCCCTAAAATTTTGCAGTTTGGGAAAGGGTTAAGTCTGTTATACTCGAATATATCACTATTATAACACAGGAATGGATAGCAACATCTTGACAGAAAAGTTATATCCTTTTCCTCACAATGAAAAGTTTAATGCCTAGACATTTAGATTGTCTTTTTTTTTCAACATTACATTCTGAATGTAATGATGAAAAAATCTTTTGAACATTATCAAAATTGAATTACTCGTAGATCCATTTGCTCGAATTTCACCAAGCAAAAGTTTCTTACACTTTGAACGAAAACGAAATTATCTACATCTAAATTTGATTTTGAATTTTATAATTGTAAGTAAAATATTTGTACATTGTTTAATATTTGTTTAAAATGAAAAAAGCGACTAATACGTTATAAATGCGTTGGAAGACAGATCAACAAACTATGTGACAACTCTGTGAGTATAGTAATATTAATCAAATAAAAAGAAACCGATAGAAAATTTAAATAATTTATTTCGTTTAAATATACTAAGCAAAACAATTGAAGGATATTACAATTCTACAGCTACTTTAGAAACTTTAATAAAATATTATATAAAAACCTAATGCTTTTTATTATAACATACTTTCGCTCTCATATTTTATGCTGCCTTATCGAGTTATGCTTCACTGGTCATGCCAAAATGGGACAATTTACCACACAGGGGTCAACTACTAAACTTACCGTGTTATTTACGTGCAGTTTTTCACATAAATGCGTACTCTGGGTTGCTTCATTGAGTAAATTAAAACGTACTTGCCTATAATCAATTCATTAAAAAGATTGAACGTTAATGGTTGACAGATCTGCAGCGCTCGGTGGTCGTTGGTCAATTGAACGTATGGAAACGTCAGGTTGACGTCGCCCGTAGATTTTGAATTTTGCAATGTGTATTCAGTCGATTACACAAACGGTATCACTAGGCAGTCGTAATTATGAAACGGCGTGACAGGGAACGTAAGTAAACGACGTCTTGGGCTGATGACAGTTACATTCTCAAGAACTCGTTACGTTCTAGGACTCCAAAGCTTTCCAAAATTACTTCAGAGTCTAACAGATGTGCGAGGGATAAACCTTAGAATTCAGTTTGTGATAAACGGATTAAATAATTATGTACATTAATGCCAGTAAGCCGTTGACAGCTAACGCTTTGACATGACGACACTGACGGATGGACTAGAACCCATTAGAGATGGAACCAGCAACACCGGAACACAGTGCTCATCACCATCCAAAGTAGGTTTCGGCGTCGCATGCTGACAGCAGAATTCGTGTTTTTCTCGATATAAGAACGAGAGATAACACGAATGCAATATACCCAAATGTGACGCATATGATGACGTGAACGTTATGGAGTTGACGGGAATCATGCGTTATCTAGAGACAAACCTTTTCGTGCTAAATGACACTGACTGACCAACATTACATTAACCACGTGATCGACTCACGTCCTTTAACTTTTAAACAGGAAAATAGAGATGAACACGCGTTCAATGACGCCAGCGTAAACTTATTTGGTGTCTTTATTGTAAAACACCATCTTAAACAGATTTGGTTTCAATCCAAGGATCTGCTATCCTGCTCACAGAACCTTTATCCAATTGAGCATGATTGAAACACGTCGGGTAGACGTCTACGTGCCCGACAACAACAACCGACTAACCCGGCTTATTCCAACGTGGACGTATTCGGAAATGGAATACTGTACCGCAACATGTGGTAATTCACTCTGCGATGAATTTGCGAGGTACTGATAAGGCTTGAATCGACTTCCAGGGTAAAAATATCCGTTATTTATGACGTGTGACTTTTCGGTTGTAGGGTACCAGCGTTTAACCGGATATTGTTCGATAACCGGAAACGATTGGCGTGCTTTATGTTTTTGATTTTTAAGATTAGACATTGATATGAAATTATTTGTAGATTTTGTTCGAATATATGCCTTTGTTAATTTTTACAAATAGTACAATTCGAATATCCTTCAATTGTTTTGCTTAGTATATGTCGAATGCTTCAAACCGTGTCCCGTCAAGCGTCTTTTTTCTCTAACCATTCGAATGAAAAATACCAGAAACATGTTACTTTTGAGACTACGCGTCTTAAATTTTAATTTCAAACTAATTTAAGTAAAATAATCAAACATCTATCGATAAATAAACCCGATTTTGTAAGGCACCTTTAGCAAAGAAACGAGGGCGATAATTGTTTATTTCCACTAAGTGCAATTGTGTCCCGTAAAGATGTGCACCACTGTATAGAAATGTTTCTTTTTTATTAATTCGTCGCGTGAATATTCGCAAACTCGATTGGATTTGGCATCTTCAGATATTAAAATTTCATTTCGCAAAAAATTGTACAGAAATTCCTGTTTCAATGGGTAAATAATCAGGATTTTGAAATGCGCTTTTTACAAACAAGTAAGAGCGATCATTTACCTATGCCCCCTCGCCGACAAAGGGAGACAATTTATCGATTTTTTAACTACGAAATTCGCAAGGGAGATAATTGTTTGAAGAAGAATTCCGTAAATTGATAGGGTTACTTGATAGCTTCAATTTGTATGTGTAAAATAACTGATAATGGCTTATTTTTTGGAGATAATAGCTAATAATGTGGATGGGGAAAATTGACACGAGAAGCATTTTTTTTACTTTGAGGTTAAATAACTGTTTCTGTATAGATCAAATCAAATTTAAATCTTGCATGTAGTTTCAATGTACTAAGTACCAAGTACAGAACATTTTTAGAATCAATAATTATGTATATCGGTATGTTGATTTTCTGTATTCATTCTTCTGTCAATCTCCGATTTTCCTTTTTTATATACTCAGATCCAAAAGAAAGTGTGCACTTTTAAATTTTGAATATCTCAAAAAGTATACCGTCTACCGCAAGGAAATTTTGTACGACACATCTCAAGACTATTGACAAACGATATATTGATGAAGAAATCACATGGCACGCACGAATTTTCGGCTTGATTGCGATTTTGCATTTTTAGTGTTTTACGCATGCCTCACGTGCTGGATGAGTTATCGATCAGAAAATACACTCGCTGCACTCCTTTTGACATATCGTAGCATAAAATCACATGTTCATTTCATTTGTACATAGTGCATTAGAGTGAAACGAATTACAATTGACGTTGGTGAGCAAGACCGAACCTGGTGAAAACAAAAACCTTCCGAAAATTTGAATTTGTACGGTATTTATGTTCTAATATCAATTGGTCATTTCTAAGGCATCTTTAAGGCAAACAAATTCGCTTTAGAACGTTATTGCACCGTTCGACGGCAATTCACTAGACTACTAACGTAGCGATTAGTAACATTGACGTACACGTAACGTCTACTAGAAAGTTCAAGCTTTAACATAAAAATGGCTTGGAAAGCCTGGCCAAACCCTACAACGGCATATAAGCTTGTAACTCTATCCACGGGAAAAGTTGTAAGGAGTGCACATCTCAACACCATCAACACCATAATGATCTGACTCTGTGTATGCAATATGAGCAATTCTATCGTCATCTGTTTTGATCCCAATTTTCTTTAAAGTCTAATCTAAAGTGTGATATCACTTTTACTCTCTAAATTGCCATTAACTTTGTAAAAATTAAGGTAAAGGTAAAACGCAAAAGTGCACACTTTCTTTTGGAACTGAGTATATATCAACATTATGACACTATCTCTACAGCTTTTATTTTCGTATGGATGTCATTATATAATCTGAACATGATTCGACATGATGAAGCTAAATCTATGTAAACTCTGAATCAAATTCATTACCTAAAACCGTAGTTATTAGACCTTGACCTATTCAAAAGTATTTCTAAAAATAACTTTTTTTATAATTTTCGGCTATATTTGGAAATGAAAACGGTCTTATAAAGTATATTTCAAAAACATCCAGCTGTTTTCTCTATATGTCTAGTGAGCACATAATAAGTTTTGGTGTATGTCTGTGTGCCTGTCTGTGCTCAGTGGGTGCTAAAAGGCCGTAACTCTAGAAATTGTGACCTGAAGAAAGGGAAATTTCAAAATTCAAATTTCTCATTTTGTAACGATGTTTTACTCACACTTTCCTTTGTATTTTCATATTTAAAATTTAAACTCTCAGAAAAAACTTACTTGGAACATGTACGTCCGTCCATCTGTCCGTCCGTGAGGTCAAATGTCGACAAGGTCAAATTTATTGTATGCTGAGTCAGAAAAGAAAGTGTGCACAAAGAATAACTGGAATTTCTGTCGTAATTTTGAATATTGATATACTAAAGGAAAAAAGAAACGCAACAAAAAAAATAATTTGGCCATGTGTTTTGTTTTTGTTTTTCTCAAATACGCCATCATTCGCATACTTTTTTCAATACAAATTAAAACTTAATCATTTGACTTTCTTGTGTCAAAATTTCATCAATGTCACAGGTTGTACGTGCCATCAATATGCGTTTAAACGAGAGCGGTTTGGCGTCTACGTAAAATGCGTTCTTGCAGGCAATCCAAACGGACGATAACGATACCTGGCTGAAATTTGATTGCTGTACTGTTCATGAATAGCATCAACAGTTTTTCTCGATAACAGAATTTGTTTTCGTAGGTAAAATAAACGCACGTTATGGTCCCGACGTCATGACGTTAGACGTTGACGAGCGCTTTTCGGACGACCACCAGTTGTTCCTTTAGTTCTGAGGCGTTATTTAAAGCAATGTTTTGCAAAACGATATTAGGGATTTAATCCAAACAAAAACCATTGCATTTTGTCGAGTCGACGTGCATCTACACAAATTAAAAGAGTTCTAAGTAAAGTTTGGATATTTAAAGGTTTTCACGTGAGAAACGTGTAAACGTCAATTTTGACGTTATCTCACAGGCAAGACAGGTTCTAACGTAAACACAAAGATCAATATCAAGATACAGTACCCTGCAATAATCAGTTACATTTTTGACTCAATAACATATATATATATAATCTTTATTTCCTCCAAATTAATGAAGATTTACAAAGACAATTATAACAAATCAAACAGAACTATGTGAATTATGAAGAAATGTGAAGAATTAGTGAATAAATAGACATATGTAAATAAATGATGATACAATAATTATGATAATGACAATGATAACAACAACGATAATTTCGGCAGTTATCATCATGATTATCATTACAACATATATGTATACAACAACATAAATTATAAACTCCATGATAATGCACAAGCATTAATAATGGAAAAATTAAACATTTCAAACTAATAATATTCGTATTCAATACAGCTTATTCAAAACTATAGAAATGCTGCAAAACGCCATACTTATATAATGCACCCGTTTCATTGAACTTAACCGAAACGAAAGAAAAGTATCAACCCAGGTAAAGTATATTCTTTTCTTAATCCGACAAGTGACAATTTCACAGGCGTTCACGTCTTATACTAGACGTTTTCGACTGTAAGACTGCTATGCGGCATGTAAAAAGTGAACCACTGCAGTATAAAAGCTGTTATATTTATGACCCAATAGTATGTTTATTTCTGCATTAATACCAAAAATAGTGGAGACAAATTTGTGACTGGGCATCGAGTTAAGTTCAATAAAAACGTCAATACCAATAGACGAGTTGGGACAGTAGACGAATTGGGACTCAAGGCACTAAAAAGACAGTAGAAAAGAAAGTGTGCACAAAGAATAACTGGAATTTCTGTCGTAATTTTGAATATTGATATACTAAAGGAAAAAAGAAACGCAACAAAAAAAATAATTTGGCCATGTGTTTTGTTTTTGTTTTTCTCAAATACGCCATCATTCGCATACTTTTTTCAATACAAATTAAAACTTAATCATTTGACTTTCTTGTGTCAAAATTCCATCAATGTCACAGGTTGTACGTGCCATCAATATGCGTTTAAACGAGAGCGGTTTGGCGTCTACGTAAAATGCGTTCTTGCAGGCAATCCAAACGGACGATAACGATACCTGGCTGAAATTTGATTGCTGTACTGTTCATGAATAGCATCAACAGTTTTTCTCGATAACAGAATTTGTTTTCGTAGGTAAAATAAACGCACGTTATGGTCCCGACGTCATGACGTTAGACGTTGACGAGCGCTTTTCGGACGACCACCAGTTGTTCCTTTAGTTCTGAGGCGTTATTTAAAGCAATGTTTTGCAAAACGATATTAGGGATTTAATCCAAACAAAAACCATTGCATTTTGTCGAGTCGACGTGCATCTACACAAATTAAAAGAGTTCTAAGTAAAGTTTGGATATTTAAAGGTTTTCACGTGAGAAACGTGTAAACGTCAATTTTGACGTTATCTCACAGGCAAGACAGGTTCTAACGTAAACACAAAGATCAATATCAAGATACAGTACCCTGCAATAATCAGTTACATTTTTGACTCAATAACATATATACTCAGTTCCAAAAGAAAGTGTGCACTTTTAAATTTTGAATTTCTCGAAAAGTATACCGTCTACCACAAGGAAATTTTGTACGACACATTTCAAGACTATTGACAATCGATATATTGATGAAGAAATCACATAGCACGCACGAATTTTAGGCTTGATGGCGATTTTGTATTTTTAGTGTTTTACGTATGCCTCACGTGCTGGATGAGTTATAGATCAGAAATTGCACTCGCTGCACTCCTTTTGGCACATCGTGCAATAAAAACACATGTTCATTACATTTGTACATAGTGCATTTGCGTGAAACGAATTACAATTAACGTTGGTGAGCAAGACCGAACCTGCTGAAAACAAAAACCCTCTGAAAATATGAATTTGTACGGTATTTATGTTCTAATACAATTGGTTATTTGCATGGCATCTTACAGGCAAACAAATTCGCTTTAGAACGTTATTGCACCTTTCGACGGCAATTCACTAGACTATAAACGTAGCGATTACTAACGTTGACGTACACGTAACGTCTCCGAGAAAGTTCAAGCTTTAACGTGGAAATGGCTTGGAAGGCCTGGTCAAACCCTACAACGCCATGTAAGCTTGTAACTCTATCCACAGGAAAAGCTTTAAGGAGTGCAAATCTCAACACCATCAACGCCATAATGATCTGACTCTGTGTATGAAATATGAGCAATTCTATCGACATCTGTTTTGATGCCAATTTTCTTTAAGGTCTAATCTGAAGTATGATATCACTTTTACTCGCTAAATTGCCATTAACTTTGTGAACATTAAGGTAAAGGTAAAACGCAAAAGTGCACACTTTCTTTTGGAACTGAGTATATATATATAATCTTTATTTCCTCCAAATTAATGAAGATTTACAAAGACAATTATAACAAATCAAACAGAACTATGTGAATTATGAAGAAATGTGAAGAATTAGTGAATAAATAGACATATGTAAATAAATGATGATACAATAATTATGATAATGACAATGATAACAACAACGATAATTTCGGCAGTTATCATCATGATTATCATTACAACATATATGTATACAACAACATAAATTATAAACTCCATGATAATGCACAAGCATTAATAATGGAAAAATTAAACATTTCAAACTAATAATATTCGTATTCAATACAGCTTATTCAAAACTATAGAAATGCTGCAAAACGCCATACTTATATAATGCACCCGTTTCATTGAACTTAACCGAAACGAAAGAAAAGTATCAACCCAGGTAAAGTATATTCTTTTCTTAATCCGACAAGTGACAATTTCACAGGCGTTCACGTCTTATACTAGACGTTTTCGACTGTAAGACTGCTATGCGGCATGTAAAAAGTGAACCACTGCAGTATAAAAGCTGTTATATTTATGACCCAATAGTATGTTTATTTCTGCATTAATACCAAAAATAGTGGAGACAAATTTGTGACTGGGCATCGAGTTAAGTTCAATAAAAACGTCAATACCACATGATAGTTTAATCTTTTCTTTAAAAGTTAATCTTATCACATCCAGTAACTTACAGTAAAACAACAAATGTTCCGTGACACTAACGTGAATGTGTTCAGCTCTACAACGTGAGCACACAGCTTCGTTGTGGCACAAAAACGCTATCAGTTGAGCCACAGAAAAGCAACCATAGAGTAATTTAGGGTTGTCATATGCAAAATTCCATACTGGTCTTGAAAAGTAGCTACTTTGTATACATCTGTAGACAACAAATTTTGGTGCCGAGGTTCTTTCCTCCCATGCATCTATATAATATTGTGATATGGACCTGTTTACCAATGACTATCATGCATATTTACTAGGAAAGAACCCATAATTTACAAAATCACGAATGTAAGAGAGAAACTCAGGCAGTAGAGATGTCCAGCCCTACACCACAGTCATGACTAATTTTCAAGCGTCCCTTGTCGTAGATGATGTGCCTAATGCAGGCGTAACGTTAAATTTAGACATCATGGTAATGATACAAACATTATGGTCTCAAATCTCTTATGAGCCGTCTATCTGCCTTCGTCGATTTCAAATGTTGCTTACATCTGCTTGCTTTACTCAATCACCATGAATGGTGTAGTTTTGCAACGTTGACGTAAGGTCGTCAACGTCATGTAAACATCTTGTCAAGTTATTGCTGCATTCGGGATCGACCGAAGTCTATCAAAAATGTATCCTTCGTTTTGGAAGCATGATTGCAAAGACCCAATTTCAGAACGATAACATTTTAACGACAACGACACATTTTACGCCGGTTCAAGACACTAGCAAAACTAACGTGTAAAATATGTAGTGTTTACTAAGACGAAGCATCTTTGGCTCTTCAGAATTTTAAATTTTTATGTTTGATTTAGCTTTTATACACTTTGAATAAAGATTTTTGACAATAAGGATTATTGTGAAATGTTTGTTTTGATAACCACGTGCAAAAAGGTGCTAAAAGTGTTTTGCGATATGCCACACGATTTAGTCGTCGAAAATTGCTTCCCATGTCAATAGACATGAGTAAGTTGATAGCCTTACTCCATGTAGAAATTTGGTGAAGTTAATTGCAGCGGTTAAGTAGATATATAAAGTAGAAGTATGCACACTTTCTTTTTTGACTCAGTATATTTTCGTCGACCGAAATTTCAGCCCAAATCTGCCCCTGCCTATAAATACACACCCTCTAACTTTGCTAAAAAGTATTATTAAGCAACTGAAAGTATCCGGCTTTCATCTATACATGTCCGGTAATAAGATATTGATTTTTGATGACTGTACGTCTCTCTGTCTGGCTAAAGTGGGTGCTAAAAAGACGTAAATCAGACAGAATTTGGCCTTCTTATTTTTGAACTTGTGTCATTTTCGAACGCCGCCACAGAAAAAACTACATAGATTTAAGCTCCTGCAAACACAATTAAATATGGAATGGTGACCTTATCTTCTGCGTAATTAGTTAACCGGGAAAAGGTAAGCAATCAAACGCGAACAAAAGCCCGAAACTCTAGGGTTAGTTGATATGCAGGGTTATGGTTAAGGTAAGGGTTAGGGTCAGGGTTAGGGTCAGGACCTTAAAGGTCGTATCTGGGACCCTTTGAGCTGCCGAGCCAAAAATTCGAATGAAAATTGTATACCTATAACCTATTTTTAGGAATAAAAAGGTATCCAGCTGTCTTCCTCGTACAGGTAGGGAACTTATTTTAGGCTTTGGGGTCTGCCCGTCTGTCCGCCGTCTGACTCCAGGAGAGGCCTAAAATGTCGTAACTCGGCTATTTTTCATTGATTCCTCCTCCCCTGTCTAATTTAACAGCCTATAAGTTTCTTTTATTAAGGAACTTAAAGTATCCAGCTGTTTTCTCTGTCTGTTTATGCAGCAAATACTACGTTTTGGTGTATGTACGTCTGTCTGTCTGTCTCCAGGAGATGCCAGAAGGCCGTATCTCTGATTAAAATACACTTTTTCTTACCTACTGCCTCGTATACCTTTCCTATAACCAATTATTTAGGAACTAAAACCATCCAGCTGTCTTCTCTATATGTCTAGTGAGCACATACTACGTTTTGGTGTATGTCTGTGTGCATGTCTGTGCTCAGTGGGTGCTAAAAGGCCGTAACTCGAGAAATTGTGACCTTAAGAAAGGAAAATTTCAAAATTCAAATTTCTCATTTCGTAATGATGTTTTACTCACACTTTCTTTTGTATTGTCATATTTAAATGTTTAACTCTCAGAAAAACCTTACTTGGAACATGTTCGTCCGTCTGTCTGTCCGTCCGTGAGGTCAAATGTCGACAAGGTCAAATTTATTGTATTTTCGTCCACCGAAATTTCAGCACAAATCTGCCCCTGCCTGTAAATACACACCCTCTAACTTTGCTAAAAAGTATTATTAAGCAACTGAAAGTATCCGGCTTTCATCTATACATGTCCGGTAATAAGATATTGATTTTTGATGACTGTACGTCTGTCTGTCTGGCTAAAGTGGGTGCTAAAAGAACGTAAATCAGACAGAATTTGGCCTTCTTAATTTTGAACTTGAGTCATTTTCGAACGCCGCCACAGAAAAAACTACATAGATTTAAGCTCCCGCCAACACAATGAAATATGGAATTATGACCTCATCTTCTGCGTGTTTAAATAACCGGGAAAAGGGAAGCAATCAAACGCGAACAAAAGCCCGAAACTCTAGGGTTAGTTGATATGCAGGGTTATGGTTAAGGTAAGGGTTAGGGTCAGGGTTAGGACAAGGGTCAGGGTTAGGGTCAGGGTTGGGGTTAGGCTCAGGGTTAGGCTCAGAGTTAGGGTCAGGGTCAGGGTCAGGGTCAGGGTTGGGTTAGAGTCACGGTCATGGTCAGGGTTAGGGTCATGGTAAGCGTCAGGGCCAGGGTTAGGGTCGAGGTTAGGGTCAGGGTTAGGGTTAGGGTAAGGGTTAAGGTCAGGATGGTGGAGGAATAGACCGTTTTACGCAAATTGAACATTTCAGTTTTGAACATTGCCCCGCCCACTCTCTACTGGATGGTTGGTTAAATCATTGGTTAGGAACCCTAAACTTTAGGAACTAGTTTTAATTAAAACTAAGGAATAAAAAGTCTCTGAATCTAGAGTGGAGATGGATAGCTATTAGAAAATGTGGCATTATCGTTCGTCAGTCAGTGGGTCTTGTTACAGTTAACGCTAAAAGGTCGTATCTGGGACCCTTTGAGCTGCCGAGCCAAAAATTCTATTGAAAATTGCATACCTATAACCTATTTCTTAGGAATAAAAAGGTTAGAGTTAGGGTAAGAGGTTAGGGTTAGGGTTGGGGGTTAGGGGTTAGGGTTAGGGTTAGGGTATAGGCACTTTGGCGACTTGTCCACCCCAATCTTGAACACCCCACCTGACATCATGGAGTATATGAAATTAATCTTTAATATTCGGTAGAACGAAAGAGGTTAAGGTGGGTTAAGGGTAAAGGTTATCAATAATGTTAAGGGTTTTCAAGCAGGTTAATGTTTTCAAACTGGTTTAAGGTGGTTTAAGGGTTAAGGTTATCAAAAATGCTAAGGTTTATTAAGCTGTTTAAGTTTTTTCGAATTGGTTTAAGGTGGGTTAAGGGTTAAGGTTAAGGTTTTCAAAGTGGGTTATGGTGGGTTAAGGGTTAAGGTTGAGGTCGGTTAAGGGTTAAGGTTATCAAGGTTATCAACAATGGTTAGGGTATAGGCACTTTGGCGACTTGTCCACCCCAATCTTGTCCACCCCACGTGACATCATGGAATATATGAAATTAATCTTTAATATTCGGTAGAACGAAAGGAGTTAAGGTGGTTTAACGGTAAAGGTTATCAATAATGTTAAGGGTTTTCAAGGAGGTTAATGTTTTCAAAGTGGTTTAAGGTGGTTTAAGGGTTAAGGTTTTCAAAAATGTTAACGTTTATTAAGCAGGTTAAGGTTTTTCAAAGTGGGTTAAGGTGGGTTAAGGGTTAAGGTTAAGGTTTTCAAAGTGGGTTATGGTGGGTTAAGGGTTAAGGTTAAGGTCGGTTAAGGGTTAAGGTTATCAAGGTTATCAACAATGGTTAGGGTATAGGCACTTTGGCGACTTGTCCACCCCAATCATGTCCACCCCACGTGACATCATGGAGTATATGAAATTAATCTTTAATATTCGGTAGAAAGAAAGGGGTTAAGGTGGGTTAAGGGTAAAGGTTATCAAAAATGTTAAGGGTTTTCAAGCAGGTTAATGTTTTCAAAGTGGTTTAAGGTGGTTTAAGGGTTAAGGTTATCAAAAATGTTAAGGTTTTTTAAGCAGGTTAAGGTTTTTCAAAGTGGGTTAAGGTGGGTTAAGGTGGGTTAAGGGTTAGGGTTAAGGTTAAGGGTTAGGGTTAGGGTTAGGGTTAGGGTTAGGGTTAGGGTAAGGGTTAGGGTTAGGGTTAGGGTTAGGGTTAGGGTTAGGGTTAGGGTTATGGTAAGGGATAAATGGCGCATTTTTGAGTAAATGAGTACATTCTATAAATAGATATCACGTGGCGAGGTATGTTTCTATATTCAATTGTAACTTGTTCTTTAGGGTAAGGGATAAATGGCGAAAGTTTGAGTAAATGAGTAAATTCTATAAATAGATATCACGTGGCGAGGAATCTTTCTATATTCAATTGTAACTTGTTCTTTAGGGTTAGGGTAAGGGATAAATGGCGAGTGTGAGTGAGTGATTTTTAAAAATAGGTATCACGTGGTGAGGTATGTTTCCATTTATGTCAAATTGTTTATGCAGTGGCTTGGGGTTAGGGTAAGGGATAAATGACGAGTGTGAGTGAGTGATTTCTAAAAATAGGTATCACGTGGTGAGGTATGTTTCTATTTTTAAATGTCACGTTTTTTGTGCATTCAGTTCAGTTGATCAGTGTGTATAGACGTGATTTGACGTATTTTAATTTATTTAGTAGGATAACTTTTTGGAAATTGTTGGATTTATAAGAATCAAGGTGAGTGCATTTGATGGTAATTTGTTATTTTAAATCTATGCTCAATTTCAGCCTCTACCTAGCCCAATGATGGAGCCGATGCTCATTTCCCCTTCTATCGTATGTGATTGTATCACTGTTGCCGACGTTTGGTATCTCTGTAAATGTTTGAACGTATACAGCATATTTTACTACAGCCAGTCGTAATAATTTGAGCCATTGCTCATTTCTGGCCTGTATCTGCCCAAGTTCGAATTGCAAATGAATACGTCGTAAGCAATAACCATAATGATAATCAAGGGTTGGTCAAAGATTTCAAAGATTATAGAATATAGTATACGGAGAGCCGAGAGATTCTCGAGGTCGGTTTGTCGATGGATTTTCAAAGATTGTCGTAATCGTGGACAATTCTTCGACAATGTTTAGTTATCCTGGGCAATCCGATAAGCCTTGATTATCCATAGATAAACTTTGTTAATCAATCGAGAAACTATGGTTATCCAAGGCAATCCGTCGAGAAACTTGGTAATCTAGGGCAATTCATCTAAAAACTTTGGTAATCACTTGGTATCCATGAAAAGCTAATCATGGGCAATAGATCGACAATCTTAGCCAATCCACGGCAATCCATATTCAAACTTTGACAACCCATCATTTAACTATGGTAGTTCGTCGAGAACTTTGGTAATCCTGTGCAAGCCATCGGTTGATTTTGGTTATCGTGGTCAATCCATCGATAAACATTGATAATCCTGGGTAATCCATCTATATACTTTGATGATACATCGACAAACTTTGGTAATCCAGTGCAATCAATCGACAAACATGTTAATCCTTTGTTATGCATGTATAAACTTTGGTAATCCTTAGATATCGATAACATTCTTCTGCATTGCATCGATTAACTTGTTAATCCTTGCATATCCTCGACAATCTTGGGCAATTCATTAATAAAAAAATTTGTAAACCTGGACAATCCATCGATTTACTTTGGTAATCCATCTTGAAACTTCGGTAATCAAGCACCATCCATCGAGAAACTAGATAATCCTGAGAATTCGATCGAGAATCTTTGGTAATCCGGTGCAATCCATCGATAAACTCTGGTAATCCCTCGAAAAATACTTGCAGTCCGTCGATATACTTTGATTATCAAGGGTAATCCATCGAGAAACTTTATAATCCTAGGGGTTATGGTTATGGTTATGGTTATGGTTATGGTTAGGGTTAGGGTTAGGGTTAGGGTTAGGGTTAGGGTTAGGGTTAGGGTAAGGGATAAATGGCGCATTTTTGAGTAAATGAGTAAATTCTATAAATAGATATCACGTGGCGAGGTAAGTTTCTATATTCAATTGTAACATGTTCTTTAGGGTAGGGGATCATTGACTAAAATGATTCACTCGGGTCACATGATATGTCAGGTGACAGACCACGTGACCATGGATTGTTTAACCACGTGACCATGGAACTATTCTAAAAATAGACAATATGTTCTTTAAGTATTTAGTTGATTCCTTTGAAGGGTGACAGACCACGTGACCATGGATTGTTTAACCACGTGACCATGGAATTTTCTAAAAATAGCCAGTACCTTATAATGCCTTAAATTTGAATCAGTTGGGTGTAATTATAAACCCCTTTCAAAATGTATCTTGTTTGATTTCATTGGACGAATTAGTCACGTGGCTTCTTGTGCTTTGCGTTGAGTCAGTTCATTGAGCAGTGTGTACAGACGTGACTGGACGTGTTTTAATGTATTGAGTTGCAGAATTATTTCGTAACAATTGTATTTAATTGAATTGAGGTAAGTGGATTTGATCGTAATTTGGCCTTTAAGCCGATGCTCATTTAGAGCCTTTACATAGCCCAATGATTTAGCCAATGCCCATTTCCGGCCATATGCTAATGACATAGCTGCCAGTGTTGGTAAGATCTTTTATTAGCTAGGTATTCTTCAGGATAGCGAAAATATTCCGTATGATATTTTGAGCCATTGCTCATTTCTGGCCTGTAGTTGCCCCCAGCTTTGAATTTCGAATCGTTAGGAACACGTGGTTATCAATAATCATTTTGAAAATCAACGGTTTGTCAAAGATTGTCCAATATATTGGAAAAATGTAGACGGAGATCCGAAGATTCTCGAAGAATGTCGGTTTGTCGATAAATTGTCAGAGATTGTCAAAGTTTCTCGATAGTTTTGAAAAGCCATAGATATATTGTGGTAATCTGGGGCAATCCATTGAGAAACTTGGCAATTCTGGGCATTGACAAACCTTATTAATACTTGGCAATCCATCGTCGATCTTAGGTAAACCTGGACAATCAATAGATGAACTTTGGTAATCCAGGACAATCTATCGAGAAACTTTTGTGATCCTTGGCAATCCATTGACAACCTTTGAACATCTTGGGCCATCAATCGTCAATCTTTGGTTGTCCTGGTTAGTCTATCTAGAAACTAAATAAAGGGTTATCTGGACAATCTGTCGAGAAACGTTGGTAATCAAGGGCAATCCAGCGTCAATCTTTGGTAATCCTGGGTAATTCATCGAGAAACTTTGGTAATCCCTGGCAATCCGTTTTCAAAAGCTGGTATTCCTAGATGATCCTTGGCAATTCATTGACAACCTTTGAATATATTTGGCAATCAATCGTCAATCTTTGGTAATCCTGGTTAGTGTATCTAGAAATTGACTAAATGGTTATCCTGGGTAATTTGTCGAGAAAATTTGGTAATCAAGGGCAATCCAGAGTCAATCTTTGGTAATCCTGGGTAATTCATCGAGAAACTTTGGTAATCCCTGGCAATACGTTGTCAATAGCTGGAAATCCTATGTAATCCATCGACAAACGTTGGAAATTTTGGGCCATCCATCGTCAATCTTTAGTAATCCCGGGTAATCTATCGTGAAACTTTGGTTATTCTTGGCACTCATCGACAAACTTTGGTAATCCATGGCAATCAATAGACAAACTTTGGTAATCCAGTGTAAGCCAAAGATTGTCAAAGATTCTCTAATGAAGAGCCCAAGATTCTCAAAGAATGTCGGCTTGACGATTAATTGTCAAAGATTATCAAACTTTCTCGATAGTTTTGAAAATGCATCGATATACTTTGGTACTCTGGGGCAATCCATCGAGAAATTTGGCAAATCTGGGCATTGACAAACCGTGTTAATACTTGGCAATCCATCATCGATCTTAGATAATCCTGGACAATGAATAGATGAACTTTGGTAATCCAGGGCAATCTATCGAGAAACTTTGGTGATCCTTGGCTAACCATTGACAACCTTTGAACATCTTGGGCCATCAATCGTCGATCTTTGGTAATCCTGGTTAGTTTATCTTGAAACTAAATAAAATGGTTATCCTGGGCAATCTGTCGAGAAACTTTGATAATCTAGGGCAATCCATCGTCAATCTTTGGTAATCTTGTGTAATTCATCGAGAAACTTTGGTAATAACTGGCAATCCGTTGTTAGGTTAGGGTTAGGGTAAGGGTTAGGGTAAGGGATAAATGACGAAATTTTGAGTGAATGAGTGAATTCTATAAATAGAGATCACGTGACATTTCATTGAGAAATCGATATTAGGACTAGAGTAAGAGATGAATGGCGAGTCTGAGTGAGTGAATTCTAAAAATAGGTATCAACTGGTGAGGTATTTTTCCATTAATGTCACGTGGTTTATGCACTGGCTAATAACTCTAGGGTATAGGCACTTTGGCGACTTGTCCACCCCAATCTTGTCCACCCCACGTGACTTTGTACCACGTGATTGAGCCAATGCTTATATCAGGCCTTTATCTTACAAGATGCCTGTGACGGTTGCAAGTGTGCGAAAGGTCTAAAATTGTGTATGTATTCTTCAGAATAGCGAAAATACCCCGTATGATATTTCGAGCCATTGCTCCTTTCTAGCCTGTAGCTGCCGGTTCGAACTGCGAATGACCATAATGATAATCAAGGGTTGGTCAAAGATTTCAAAGATTATAGAAGATCCGAAGATTCTCGAGGTCGGTTTGTCGATGGATTATTAAAGATTGTCAAATGTTCTCTAATGGAGAGCCCAAGATTCTCAAGGAATGTTGGTTTGACGATTGATTGTTAAAGATTGTCAAAGTTTCTCGATAGTTTTTGAAAACCCATCGATAGTCTTTTGTAATATGGGGCAACACATCGAGAAACTTGGCAATTCTGAGCATTGACAAACCTTGCTAATACTGGGCAATCCATCGTCGATCTTAGGTTATCCTTGACAATGAATAGATGAACTTTGGTAATCAAGGGCAATCTATCGAGAAACCTTTGTGATCCTTGGCAATCCATTGACAACCTTTGAACATCTTGGGCCATCAATCGTCAATCTTTGGTAATCCTGGTTAGTTTATCTAGAAAATAAATAAATGGTTATCTGGACAATCTGTCGAGAAACGTTGGTAATCAAGGGCAATCCATCGTCAATCTTTGGTAATCCTTGGTTATTCATCGAGGAAGTTTGGTAATAACTTGCAATCCGTTGTCAAAAGCAGGTAATCCTAGGTGATCCTGGGCAATCCATTGACAACCTTTGAACAACTTGGGCCATCAATCGTCAATCTTTGGTAATCCTGGTAAGTCTATCTAGAATTTGAATAAATGGTTATCCTGGGCAATCTGACGAGAAAATTTAATAATCAAGGGCAATCAATCGTCAATCTTTGGTAATCCTTGGTAATTCATCGAGAAACTTTGATAATCCCTTGCAATCCGTTGTCAAAAGCTGGTATTCCTAAGTAATCCATCGACAAACATTGGAAATCTTGGACCATCTTTAGAAGTCCTGGGTGAAACTTTGGTTATTCTGGGCACTCATCGACAAACTTTGGTAATACAGGGCAATCAATAGAAAAATTTTGATAATCCTGTATAAACTAAAGATTGTCAAAAATTCTCTGGTGGAGAGCCCAAGAGTCAACTTTGATACTCTGGGGAAATCCATCGAGAAATTTGGCAATTCTTTGCATTGACAAACCTTGTTAATACACTGAACAGATCTTCTAAACCGCCACAGCACGTAACTTTATATAACTCCATTATTATTTTAGACAGGGGCTTGAAATTTTCAAATAAGAAAGATTAACCATTTTCACAGAAGATGCCAAAATTTGATCAAGACCCTTTGACAATAACCTGACTAAAATGCAAATTGAAAAGGGTCACTGTCACGTCTACATTTTCACATCAGATAGGTAAATTGCAAGTACGGGATGTGACATCACTCTGCGTAAATAACTCTGATTGACAACGAGCCCTCATTCAGTTGTAGCTATCTGGGAAGTACTAAGGTGTCATTCCAGAAGTCTAAGTAGCCTAGGTATGTCTGCCAGACTTCCGGTTGCCTGGTATTTGTGCCAAAACTTATTGTAACGTCTTGTGATTACATTGGAGCATTTCTCCGATTTGAATTGATCTGCCCATCAAATCTGAGTGATATTTGTTGACTGTTAACAAAAATGTCGGTCAGTCTTCACTTTTGAATGATTTTATTGTGTTCTACGAAATGCAATACGGGCTATAAAAAGAACAAAAACTCCAGTTTATAAACATAATTTTGTATCCTCTCCAGAAGCATAAAGGCGTCAAGGATCTTTTAACGATATGCATAACTGATTCATAAGTTATGCCTTTTGACAATAAAGGTACATGTGGAATGAATATCATTTGTATGGTAGACTGTACGGGTCATAATCTTTGGTGCACTTTGACGTGGCTTTTAGGGTCATATAACTCGTTAGAAAGAAGCAACAGGAAAACAATCGATGTATTTAACAACAATGTCGGCATGTCATCACTTATGAATGCTTTATTGTGGTCTACGGAATATAAAACGTGCTAAAAGAATACTAAATGCTGTTTGTAAACAAAACTTTAAATCCTCTCTTTAAGCATAAATGCGTCAAACATCCATTACTGACATGCTAAATTCGTGCAAGAGAAATGTCATCTGTCAGACAATGTACAAGTGAACTAATACTGTTTTGTAAGGTGGACTCTGAGGGCCATGCTCTGTTGTGCACTTTCACATGGTTTGATGTCCATAAGATTCGCAATACAGAATGCAATCGGAAAACAGTTAATGCATTTGGCAGTATCATGAGCAACCTTTTGAAACATGCACATATCACTGAATAGGATGCATGCCTTATTCATATTGACGTCGCTTTCGATAAGCCCCTAAGTCCGACCCATATCACTGAAGGACATCCGGTCCATTTAGTTGCTTTTTCTTTGCAAAATCGGCATGTCGGATCAATATGAACTAATGTTTGAGTAAATGTTGTGCAATTTAACTCATCACATCGTGCGCCACGTGCAAAAACGGTTTTCTATAAAAGCATCGTCACACAAAAAGCTATTATTTGGATTTTGACTTTATTGCGTTAAATCGATAGCTAGTGATCACAGAATCTTATGTGCAAAATATTGTTTCAAAACAGCTTTTCGTTTTTCATTGATACCAAAAAATCTGTTCTGAAAAGTGGCGGTTTAGAACATCTGTTCAGTGTATTTGGCAATCCATCATCGATCTTAGATAATCCTTGACAAACAATAGATGAATCCAGGGCAATCTATCGAGAAACTTTGGTGATTCTTGGCAAACCATTGACAATCTTTGAACATCTTGGGCCATCAATCGCCAATCTTTGGTAATCTTTGGTTAGGGTTAGGGTTAGGGTTAGGGTTAGGGTTAGAGATAAAGGCGAAATTTTGCGGTTTTGCGGTCTTGCGGTTTATCTAAAAATAGATATCACGTGATAATCCATCAAGAATTTCAACATTCTAAATCTATTGTATCATATGGGTTAAGGTAAAATACAAATGACGAGTGTTTGAATTCTAAAAATAGATATTACGTGTCGAGGTATGATTCTATTAATGTCACGTGAGCGGTCATCTTAAAAATAGATATCACGTGACAATCCATAGAGATATTCAATATTTTAAAATCTATTGTATTTTTAGCCTTAGGATAAGAGATAAATGGCGAGTCTGATTAAGTGATTTCTAAAAATAGATATCATGTGGTGAGGTATGATTCAATTAATATCACGTGGTTTATGCAAAGATTTATTCTTTAAAAAAAATATTACGTTGTGGAGTGATTTGCCATTATCCTTATCCTAAAATATGAAGCACAGAACGATTGTTCCATTTATAAAGTTACTTATTGTACGAAAAGTATTAGCGCTATAAACATGATTTAGGCATCACATGGTCGATAAATTGAAGGACAGCAAAATTCAATAGATTTTGCTTCTTAGTTATGTGTCCGTACCTCTGTACGTACAATAGCGCGAACCCTAATTTAGGCGTATTTAGACCCTAGGGTTAGGGTTAGGGTTAGGGTTTGGGTTAGGGTTAGGGTTAGGGTTAGGGTTAGGGTTAGGGTTAGGGTTAGGGTAGGAGATTTTGACGAAATCAGTCATGACTGATCAGTCAGAGTGAATGTTGATTGGTCAATTCTGGTCACGTGGCCTCAAATTCAAATGATATTTTGATGGACTCCTTTTACATTTCAGTTCAACTTTAAGTGTGGTTGTATAAACATGATTATTGCGAACTGTTAGTTTTATTTTTGTATGGATTAAGAATAAAGGACGTATGTACTGTTATATAACGTTTGACATTTTTTATTTATTTTCATAGATCAAGATCAGACATTATTAATATTCTGTTTTAGACCTTAAATGATTTGATACAACCAGCTCAATTTATATGCTTGAACATATGAGAATCGATCCCAATCAGCTTGCATGTATAGCAGTCTGAGAATGTTTTGTGGCTTTTTAGACCAAAGGCATTTTTTCTCGAAGACATAGCATGGAAAATATTGAAGGAAAAGGAGAAAATCGGGTTTTGATTTAAATTTTAGCTAAAATAAATCGACATCAGATATTGGGTTGGCTTAGTAGGGTTTTATGCCGTGTTGAACTACTTTGGTCATATCGCGGCGGCGTGAGCACCTAACCATGGATTTCTGGTATTTCTCTCACTAGCACTACTACAACACCCTAACCGAGCCTCCAGCTGCTTCCCTACATATATTGACATCAGATATTGATTACGATCAAAGTACACACCCAAGGTATACCAAAGGACTACACTGGCATTCCCTATGGATAGCCTAGGACTCCCCCACCCCTACCCACCTCTCCCTCAGGCATACCCTAGGACTCCCTCACCCCTACCCACCTCTCCCTCAGGCATACCCTAGGACTCCCTCACCCCTACCCACCACTCCCCCAGGCATACCCTAGGACTCCCTACCCATTACTCCCTCAGGCATACCCAAGGACTCCCCAGCCCTACCCACCACTCCCTCAAGCATGTTTAAAACAATTCATCGAAATTCGGTGAGTGTTGAAGATTTTCTAAAGTTTGTTTGACTCCAACTCAGGTCCTATTTCACAATTTCTTGTCTTCTTCTTATCTCAATGTATATAGAATCTTTTTGTGTGATGCCGAAAGATTTATTATTATTTTAGTTAACAACATATCCGACTTTTAATTCAACGAATATATACTAAGCACAAAAATATAGGGATAATGAAACTCAATGATAAATAAGAATTAAAATTTTAAGTTTCTGGGAAGTTGTTGCACTTTTTGTGATAAAACTATAGTTACTTATGCTTTGTGTGAAAATACTGGGCAGTCACAGGTCGTTGATTTCATAACATAGGCATATACACTAAAGAGGGGTCTTCATTGAAAAAATCACAAATGGGCCAAATATGTGCATACACATGCGATTTCCGCATTTCAGGATGAAAACAAAACAGTACAGATTCGCAAACAAGTCCTTAGCTGTGATAAGATGGTTCAACGTTGTCGTCTAACCGACCGCCAACACTGGCAGATCGTAGGAAAGTTCGAGCTTGCAGTTAACCAAACTAATGTTGTATTGAAGATTGCTGTGTCACAAAGCGTATAATTGTGGGGTTGCATTGACCAAGCAACTGATCGGCGCGTTATTCCGTTCTTTCGCTATCATAGAGATTTTTACTATACTTATTGAAAATAAGCGGTATTAACATACCGGGATCTTTCAGGACAACTTAAAACATGCAGGCATCCAAATACAGGAATAATCTAAAAAAAAACCCACAGATTCGGACCCTACAAGTCGTATACGCAGTATTGACATTATTATGCGATTTTCGAAACAGACGGTTATGCTACATACGCCCGAGGATTAACCAGTCTATAATAGTGCGACCGAAAACCTTATGAATTTTTTATCTTAAAGATGTTAAGGTAAAAGTTTATTGAAGAAATTTGAGTAAATTTTGGAAATTTTGTGGTAAAAAATTAAACCAATTCCGATATCCCTATATTGTTGTGCTTAGTATAGTTGCAAAGTTTTGTAACAGGGGACATAAAAATCATAACATTTAAAAATCATTTTCCCTGCTTTATATACTGAGATGAAAAAGTTTAGTCAGTATTAAATTTTTGGTCAATAATTTTGTCTAAAACGTTTTACAATGCCAAAATTTTTACTCATAAAAATCTTCAACAAAATTCAACCAAGTCGGTGAAATACAATTGGCATCCTTGTTTTACTTAACCTTCTTTTAGACAATTCATTCCAAAAGGGGTCAAATTGAAAAGTCGCAGCTTCAGCAGTGGCTTTTTGTAGAGTCTAAATTCCTGGTCATTGACATGAAAAATCGATCTTTGTATCATTTCTTGGTAGAATAGAAGTCTCTCTGTTGACTGTGGATGGATTTAGATTTTATTTGGTAAAATATGATGACAATACATGGTACATGTTATAAAACATAATGGTAAAAAGTATCACAGTATGTTATATAACCCATGTCTGCCCCATCCAAACCTGGGTTGACACAAAAAAGAGATTCATGATCTCTTATTTCCATTGTGGACCCATGTCTGGATGTGGCTGACACAGAGAGGCATATCAAACATTACTAAATTGAGTTATTAAGTTAAATCAAGTTATCACAATTAAAATGACTAAATTAAGTTATCACAAATAAAATGAACATGGCTTTAAATAAAGACAAATGCAAAATATCACAGATAAAGAGATTGTACAAATCATTGTTATAAAGACTCCAGTAGATATTTGCGGACACTGGTTTTGAACGTCGAAATGGATGATTCATTTTTGATTGTCGTTGGTAAGCTGTTCCAAAGGCTGCAACCCATATAAGAAAATGACTTTCTTCCATGGGTCCCTACCTTTGGAACAGCAAAGCAACCATTTCTGCTAAATCTAGTACAATAAGAATGTGATGTGGCTGCTTCTATAAATTTTTATATTCTTTACAAGTATCTTTAAAATATTTTTTCTTTGCTTTAAAAATAGAATATTGAGCCTTGTTCCCTAAATTTTAGAAAAAGTTCATAGTTGGAATCGGTTCTGCTTGTTCTATATACTGACCATGCCCTATCTTTAGATTTTATGCATTCAAGGACATCTGGATTTATCCAGGGCTCTGATCGATGTTTGATTCTGATCTCTTTCACTGGTGCAACAATGTCAAGTGCTTCTAGAAAAATAGATTTAAATGATAAAGGACTGTGAGTGAGAAAACTTCTTTTTAATGGAATTGACAGTAGATTGTGGTAACTTTAGCACCAAACCTGTTGCTCCTAGCATTTTACTGCGTTTTCAAGATATCGTTCTGTCAGGACCAGTAGCTGGTTTATTACTGATACAAAGTTTTTTTTATTGTAGACAGACAATTTGAAGAAAATAACTGACATTCAATATTTGTCAAACAATGCCTGAGATCTGGCTTAGCCAATGCCCGAAAAGCCAACTATCGGGTAAATGGCAAAGCAAGTAAAAGACAGACTTCTTTAAACAAAATGTCATTATTGAACAAATTGGTTACAGTGTTATCAAGTTTCAATGTTTTTGTCAGTTTGGACGTGGCGTAACTTGATGACGTCACAATTAACGTTTATTCTAGATACGCTGTTTCCAGAGGTATCAATGACCAAAATCTCATGCATGTGCCCATTCTTTACAACAACTACACCAATGCTTAAAACAAAAAGTGCTTGTCAAGTTCAAACTGTGGGAAACCCCCAGAGTTTGTAGGTTAGGTAGATGGTTTCTAACATTGTCATTTTTGGCCAAATTGATTAAGCCAGTGTGCTAAAATCATATAAGCTGTTACAAATTTTATTGTGGATTTTTTGTATCTGGGCTATTGTCTTTGGTTTCCATACATTTATACCGAAAAAAGACTTGCACCTTAACTGCAGCAAGTGCACCTGTCACATTTTGAAATTCTTTTAGCACAAACCTAAAAAACAAAAATTTAGCAACATTATTTGATGATGTTTGTTAAACGTTGATTGAACAAATATTGTGTGAAATTTGACACTGATATGTTGTATTTTGGCCGAATAATTGACAATCAAAAATACTGACTAAACTTTTTCTTTTAAGTATATTAAAACTTAAAACAAACATTTAGTATTTATTTGTAATCTTATTAATAATGCTAACGCTAAAGCACATAATCACGACTTTACATCACAACGTCCGTTGACAGAATGAATGGCACATAAATTTGATCTGATATTCAAAGCGCGTTACCAAAAAAATGCCTGTTATTTTTACAAAACGTTATTCAAATCCTCAATATTAATTCATAGAATTATTTGAAACAAAATGCTTATTCATTTACTCAACTTTACTCTACTCATTAAAATTTAATGTGGTCGGACTGATACAAATAGGCGCCAAACTAGAAAACATAATGTCCATTACATGACAATACAGATGGCCATGATGGCCCTAGGTCGTTCAACTGAGATTAGATATCTTCAGGAAGTTTATGGTAGACTAGTCTAATGATTTGGGAGCAGAAGCTTTCTGTTTAAAATTAAGCTATTTCGGGCCTTCTGTTTTGGGGTCATGGGTGCAAGAATTAATATCAAATTACAAAGTCAATTACCTAATAGTAATTCTTGCTAAGTTTCAAGACCATTGGAAGGATGGTTATGTAAAAGAAGCTTAAGGAGTTAAATTGTGAATCAAATTGTTTGAGCATCTGTGCACTTTAACGTAAGATAGCTAATTAACTCTTTAGAATTTGAAACAAAATTTTCAGGAAGCACCAGAAAATTAAACGCTTTCTTTAAAAGGATTTTGGAATAGTTTTTGACAAGAAATAAATAATTTCCGATGTGTGCTAAACTTTTTTTGAGTAGTATAATTTTTAGGGATGGTAACGAGTACCAATTTTACTAATCGAGTACTCGGTAACCCTTCCGATTGAGTACTCGAGTACTCGGATAGACCCGTGTTTTGGTTATAGTATCGGTGTTTTCCAACATGTTCATAAGCTATTTATGCTGCTATAAATATCTCTTTAGATGACATTTGATCTGTACTTTATTTGAGAAAAATGGACAATTGTTAGATATATGGTGAGAATTACAGAAAGTGTCAAAACCTTTCCATTAAACTCATGAAAAATAAAAAAAATCCGCAAGTTTGTCGTTGTTATTTATCTCAAAAGAGTTCGTAATATTCACGCATGTTGTGAGATATACAGTAGTCACTGTGGACTGAAAGGGGGCATTGTTAGACTTTCTTGAATTTATTTGCGTGTCTTTGGGAATGATATGCTTCTTTTTCGAGAAACAAATAGCAATACAATGAAATCTTAACAATAATCCATTAATCGGTAGTCTGGTTCCCGCACCTGAAATCTACTACGGATTATACAATGTAGTGTATCAGAAGCGGGAACCAGACTAATTAATCGGCTGATCGAATATTGCATTACCCAATCAACTCTAAGGTAAATCTTACAAATGCATCGCCCGAAATCAGAGTAAAGAGCGGCGAAGGTTCGAAAATTTATGACATTGTTTGATAGCGAGAACAATAGCTGATGGCACTTGATTGCAAATTAGGACAAAACCGAGGGAGCAGATAATCGGCGGACGACCAGGTGTTGCTTACTCTAGCCTTTGCACGGTACAGTGTTGGAAAAGAGAGATTGGTATTTTCAACAACTTGAGTTTGGAAACGAATTTTCATTTTCCTGCTGATATATTTTTTTCTTTCCGATTACTCGATTAGTGATATTGGTAATCGATACTCGGACGTTCGATCGAGTACTCGATTAATCGAGTACTTGTTCCCATCCCTAATAATTTTGCAAAGAAGATCATAAAGCTAGTTTAACAAAAGAAGCAATTTTAAACGTGTTTGCATTTTTGCTTTTTTTCTTGTGCTGTGGCACCAAAAGTTTGAGTGAGAATACACGTATTTTAACAACAAAAGAGTTTTAAAGATAAACCTATTTTCCCCTTTTCATGCCGCGGCAGCCGCAGTCTTTGCTGATTTCAATTTATTTTAACCAATTTGAAAGCCTTTCCCACAAGAATCATTCTTGCCAAATTTCAAGAAGATTGGCCCACTGCTTTGGAAGAAGATTATTAAAGAGATTGTTGACAGCCGGCCGGAGGACCTGATGTGCGATCGATCACAATACCTCACCTTGAGCAGTTTGTGTTCAGGTGAGTTTAAAACAAGAGGGCAATGATGGACCTGTATAGCTCCACTGGCTGTTAGACTGTATAGACCTTTAGACTACAAATGTCTTCAAGGAATACAATAGAGGTCTATCCAAACAAGATCCATGCTTCACCACAATGAAATCCAATAAATGGTTATGTAGAAAAAACGTTGTTTTTTTTAAAGAAATAATAAAATTACACTAACCTATGTTTCATATAGCAAAAAATAAGCCCAGCCCAGAGTGCCCATGTTTTCATCCGATCGAAATTTAATCATCAAACCTTATAGAGAAGTGTACATTGAACATTCAATTACAATAAAATCCAATAAGGCGTTTTGGAGAAGAAGATTTTTAAAGATTTTTCAAAAGTTTAATCTAATTAATTCATTTTAATCAATTTATTCAAAATTTCAGTTTTAAACTGAAATTATTTTTGAGGGAATTTGGAAGAGATTCGTGCAAGGGAGGTTCCTGTGAAGTTTGGTCCAATAGTTTTGGAGACGAAGATTTTTAAAGATTTTTCGAAAATATAAATTCAATTCATTTATTTTAAATTTTGCGTTCTAAATGGAAACTAGAACTGTCGCAAAGCGGACAAATACCCCCCCCCACTAGCGCCTTGTCACTGAAAAAAGTGCTATCGGTCAAAAGGTTCTTTAGTTGGAGCATGGAAACGGATTTTAAACAAAGTCCAATTGTGACCTTGACCATTGACCTTCGTGACCCCAAAACAATAGGGCCCCTCCTTGGGTCATGGGCAACAACTATGTAAAGTTTCATGATCCTAGGTCAACCGATTCATGACTTAGAGCACGGAAACGGATTTTAAACAAAGTCCAATTGTGACCTTGACCTTTGACCTTCATGACCCAAAAACAATAGGGGACATCGTTGGGTCATGGGCAACAACTGTGTAAAGTTTCATGATCCTAGGTCAACCGGTTCATGACTTACAGCACGGAAATGGATTTTAAACAAAGTCTGATTGTGACCTTGACCTTTGACCTTTGTGACCCCAAAACAATAGGGCTACTCCTTGGGTCATGGGCAACAACTGTGTAAAGTTTCATGATCCTAGATGAACCGGTTCATGACTTAGAGCACGGAAACGGATTTTAAACAAAGTCAGATTCTGACCTTGACCTTTGTGACCCAAAAACAATAGGGCACCTCCTTGGGTCATGGGCAACAACTGTATAAAGTTTCATGATCCTAGGTCAACAATTCATGACTTAGAGCATGGAAACGGATTTTAAACAAAGTCCGATTGTGACCTTGACCTTTGATCTTCGTGACCCAAAAACAATAGGGCAACTCCTTGGGTCATGGGCAACAACTGTGTAAAGTTTCATGATCCTAGGTCAACCGGTTCATGAGTTAGAGCACGGAAACGAAAAAGTCTACGGACGGACGGACGGATGGACGGACGGACGGACGGACGGACAGACAGACAGACAGACATGGTGAAACCAATATACCCCCCTCTACTTCGTAGGTGGGGGGGTATAATTATTTTTTGAAGGGCTTTTGAGAAATGAATGCAAGGAAGATTCCTGTGATGTTTGGTTGAAATTGGTCAAACAGTTTTGGAGAAGTAGACTTTTAAAGATATTTCGAAAATTTGAATTAAATTATTTAACTAAGATGTCAGTTCTACTCAAAAATCTATTCTTTATGAAGGATTCTGGAAGAGAATTGTGCAAAGAAGAATCCTGTGAAATTTGGTTGAAATTGGTCCGATAGTTTTGGAGAAGGAGATTATTAAAGATTTTTGGAAAATTTAATTATTATAATTTAATCAAAATTCAAGCTCTACACGGAATATAATTTTTTGAAGGAATTTGGAAAAGATTCATGCAAGGAAGATTCTTGTGAAGTTTTTTTTTTTTCAAATTGGTCCAATAATTTTTGAGAAGAAGATTTTTAAATTGTTTTCGAAAATTCAATTTATTTAATTAAAATTCAAGCTACACATGGATTTTTTTTTTGGGGGGGGGGGGAATTTGCAAAAAAAGGTTCATGCAAGGAAGATTCCTGTAAAGTTTGGTTGAAAATGGTCCAGTAGTTTTGGAGAATATGTTTAAAGAAAAAGCTGACGCACGGACGGACAAACGGACGCACGACGGACACAGGGCCATTACATTAGCCCCGCTGGCCTTCGTCCAGTGGAGCTAATGAAGAATAGAGGATCCCGATTGTCATAAATCAAAGGCATCTAGTCAAATTCAAGGACATGACCATGCATCTCAAGAAGATTATAATCAACCAGAAAATTACACTCTTGTAACACTAAATGCTTACAATTGAAAAGACCTGCGTATCATGCGCGTAATAGTATTCTCGTTGACAACTTGCAGTTTTGTGTTCCTAAATAATCCTAGAGTCTGCTCCGGATTGTGCACTACCTTCCCTAGACTCCTTTCAATGCCCCATAAGAATCCAATAGACTCCCTTTCACTCCTCAAGACTCACTTTGATTCCCTTTGATGTCCAATAAGATTCCAATAGACTCCCTTTCTCTACCATTAACTCCCTTCATCTCCCTTCGATGTCCAATAAGATTCCAAAAGACACTCTTTCACTCCCCAAGACTCCCTTTGACTCCCTTCGATGTCCGATAAGATTACAATAGACACCCTTTGACTCCCTTCGATGTACACTAAAATTCCAAAAGGGTTAGGGTAAGGGTTAGGGTTTGGGTCAGGGTAAGGGTCAGGGTTAGGGTCAGGGATAAGGTTATGGTTTGGGTCAGGGTTTGGGTCAGGGTTAGGGTCAAGGTTTGGGTCAGGGTTAGGGTTTCGATCAGGGTTAGGGTCAGGGTTTGGGTCAGGGTTTGGGTTAGGGTCAGGGTTAGGGTAAGGGTCAGGGTTAGGGGTTGGGTCAGGGTTAGGATCAGGGTTAGGGCAAGGAATAGACGTTTTACGCAGATTGAACTTTTCAGTTTTGAACATTACCCCGCCCACTCTCTACTGATTGGTTGCTTTAATCATATGACTTGATGAATGACATTTTAAAGTATGAATTGTCATTTGAAGCTTGATCTGGACAATAGATTGATTAATATAAATTCACAGTGTTTTAGAAAATTGTGTTTAGATAGGGATTAAATTGATTTTTATCGAAATTAATAGTTCTTTTGTATTATTATCTAATAATTTAATATTAGTTGATTTCATAAAAATCCGAGCGTTTTGATTGGCTAAATTTTTTTTTTCATAACTCCATGAAAAAAAATGACATTGCCGGAACTTCTTTCGGAGTCAACAATGGATACATGGACGCGCCCTGTACAAATCGGCATATTACGTTAGTTTTGAGTAGTAAACTGCAAGCTTTATAATTAAATCTTACTCTTAAATAGATTTTCTGGTTTAAACAAACTCAATATCAAAGACTTATTGCTTAAAACGCACTTGAGAGGATGGAAAATAACGTTACGACGACTGAATTCGCTGTAAACAACGTTGCAGTTACGCGCGCTCTTTATGACGTCATTTAAAGTTTTCGTCACGGAACGGCACGTGGGTAAGATCTGAATACCTTGGCAGCGGCCAGATAACCCAGGGTTACCCTGTTAGTAAAAATAACTTCACTTTGGGTAACATATGGTATCCTAAAGTAACCACATTTAACCCATGGTTACCCAAGGTAGCCCAGGGTTACCCTGTTACTAAAATAATTTTACTTCGGATAACATATGGTAACTTATGTAACCTCGTTTAACCCAGGGTTACCCAAGGTAACCCAGGGTTACCCTATTATTAAAACTAAATTTACTGTGGGAAACATTTGGTAACCTAAAATCCAGGGTTACCCAAGGTTACCCAGGGTTACTCTATAAATAAGAATTAGATATACTTTTTGTAACGTGTGGTAACATAATATAACCACGTGTAGTCCATGGTTACCAAGGGTTAAGAAGGGTTATCCGATTGGGTCGATTGTGTCCCTGTGTGGGTTGAAAAAGTTTCAATTTTATTTGAAAAAGGCCTTCCCGCCCCTATTTTCAAATATGACCCTAGTGACCCTATGTGTCCCTGGACCGATTTTATCCTGATTTTTTTATTTATTTTGAGAAGGGTTTCGGAAGGGTTTATGAGTTTTAGTTAAAATTAAGTAGGTGGAGCATCAAGTATTGCTGTTAATCCGTATTTTATTTCTTCATTCTTTAACACAACAAATCACAACATTATATTTCCTCTAATAGCATAATGCAATTCTCGGTGGCTGGTAGAAATCGATCGAAATGTCATTTTTTGCTATAAGACCCATTTGTCTATAATGCAGTATAACATGAAAGAACCTTGACACTATATACACTTAGTGAGATGGCAAAGGAACATTCTGCGGAATTTTAGTTCATCAATTTCAGTCTATGAATAAATAAGGAATTAGGTCAGACAATTTTTTTGCACCAAGCCCCCTTTTGCCATGACGCATTACTTGCAAAGTGCTCGAACACATAGTGGTCAGTAACATCTTAGACCACCTTGATGAGTTCATTATTCTTGTTGACAATCAGCATGGTGTCCGTGCCATGTGGTCCTGTGAGACCCAACTTATTGGCTTTATTCATGCTTGATGTAGCCATAATGGATTTTAGCAAAGCATTTGATGTTGTCCAACATGAAAGACTTCTATTGAAATTAGCACATTATGGTATTAGGGGCAGCACAAATGCTTGGATAAAATCTTTCCTCAGTAATAGGCAACAAACAGTTATTGTTGATGGCGCAGAGTGAAGCACAGCTCCATTTCTTTCGGGTGTTCCACAGGGATCGATATTGGGGCCTCGTCTATTTCTGCTTTACATTAATGACTTACCGGACACTGTAAAGTCAAATGTCCGCCTGTTTGCAGATGACTGTGTAATCTATAGGCCAATAAAGACGGCTTCAGACACAGCTCAGCTGCAGCAGGACCTAGACAGTCTGTCATTGTGGGAGCAAAAGTGGAAGATGTCCTTCAATATAGCTAAATGTTATATCATGCATATATCAAAAATTAAGAAACCCATTTCTACTTCTTATACTCTGCATAGCCAGCCTCTGACTGTTGTCAGTCAAGTCACTTATCTTAGAGTTGAGGTATCATCAAGTTTTTCTTGGTCCCCTCACATAAACAAGATTTCCAGTAAGGCATCCCAAAGTTTAGGCTTCCTTAAACGCAACATTCACTCGTCTAAGAGCCAACAAAAACCGCAGCATATAACATCATTGTCAGACCAACCTTAGAGTACTTCTCGAGTGTGTGGAACCCTTACCATCAAAAAGATATTGATAGAATTGAGAATATACAACGACAAGCAGCTCGCTTTGCAATAAACAATTACAGCAAGATACCAGGCAAAGTGACAAATATCCTCAATGATTTAAAATGGAATTCACTGCAGTCTCGCAAACAGTTTGGTAGGCTTTCTCTCTTTTACAAAATGGTATACCAACGCGTAGATGTAGACCCACAGCAATATTTACAACCAAATAAAAGGCAATCACGGCACCACCATCACTTAGCTTTCCAAATACCCTCAACTACAATTGACTACATGAAATTCTCTTATTTTCCCCGAACTGTAGTACAGTGGAACAAGTTACCAACTTATGTAGTAAACGCTGACACAACCCTTGGTTTTAAGTCAGCGCTTGCTTCATATATACTCATCACAAAAAGTTAAGCAACAAAAGTAATTCTCTCAATATTCTTTTCATACACGAGGAATTATTTGCACAGATTTGTTATTCAGACAGCCATATCTATGCTTAAACACGCTTTAAAGAATGCTCAATGATATCGTCTCCAAAAACAGCTATCACGAGATTAGAACACACTCATCCCCCAAAACATGAATGCAAAACGTGTCGCATATACAGATTTCAAACTTGGCATTAGCCCCGTATGTGCTTATAACGCGCCAATTTGACAACTCTGATGTCATTAACATTTGAATTATGCCAAGACGTCACTTGACTCCAACTGAAGTGGCTTAAATTCTCGGGATGCTACAGGGTGGGGCTACCAAGACTGCTGCTGCCATTCACTTTAATTTTCATCGCAGCGTTGTCTCAAGAGCAATAACGCGATACAATCAAACTGGACAGATGACATAGGGACCACGTTCAGGTCGTCAAAGAGTTCAACACCTCGTGAAGACCGTAACGTTGCAACCTTAGTCCGTTGCATCTGGTTCACAACGGTCATATCGTTGCAAATCGACATTCAGAGGTTGTCAGGAAACAGAGTTTCCACCCAAACCGTGAGGAACGTGCTTCACACAGAAGGTCTAAGGTCCAGGATACCACTTCAACGGATCCAACTTCCCCAAAAACATCGACGGCAAAGATGAAAATGGGCACATCAACATCGAGACTGAAGGTCATTTGTTGTCGTCACAAACTCATAACGGACGAGTCAAGATTCTGCCTTGATTCTAATGATGGCCTGACACGTGTGTGTAGAAACAGTAATGAACGGTTTGCCAACTGTACCGTGCTGAACACGACCAGTATGGACGTGGGAGTTTGCTGGTCTCGAGAGGTATCAGCGTTGCCACAGAACAGAGCTGGCTGTCATCAGACGAGGTTCAATGACTGGTGTAAGGTTATGAACGAGATCATTACGCCTGTTATCATCCTTCTGGCACAGTAAACAGATCAAAATGTCATTTTATTGTATGGTAATGCCCACCCCCATTGTTCTAGAATTGTGACTGAAGTTCTGTGGACCAACAGCATTAGACATATAGACTGGCCTGGTAGGCCTCTAGACATTAATCCGATAGAACATACATGGGACATTCTTGGAGGGCGTGTCAGCATGTTCGCCCACAGACTCTGGATGAACTGCAACAGAACTTGCAGACAGAATAGAGGATTATTCCACAATGGCCATTAGACGGACGAATCTGCTTGATGCCAAGGTGTGTTCGGGCATGTGTTGAAGATAATGGGGGCCATACCAAGTACTTGATGCTCGATCATGGATTGAAGCGGCCGGCAAACAACTTTTTACACATTCTGAACTGCTGGCGAGTGACGTTTTGCACCATTGTTTCGTCAGGACGCTTCTCAAGGATCTGTAACTTTGTTACAGTTTCATGATTTTCCCAATCATTTAACATAGTTTGTGTAAAAAGACCCCGACTTTGTATTGTATAAAACATAGATCATGAGTTGTGATAAAACACATTTGAGAAAGAAAAGCATCACCCTACTAAAATTCTTTTCTTGACAGTAGTTTATATGTAGTTAATTACAATACTGATTAAGGTTGTAAGGTTTTAAGGTTTTTTGCACTATGTTTTATCACAATGGCAAGTCCTTCTTGGGTGGAATTATAGGAGCTCGAGAAGCTTACCATCTACTCTTTTCTAACACCCCACGCATAGCCATAATGTCTGAAAAGTATGTTTGCCATTATTATAGAAGACGAAGAAGAAGACATAGTGCTTTGGATACCATTGAGAGTAAATGCTAATAACAGACAGATCAAGGGACTCAAAAACAATAAGCTGAGATTGAAAAGGGTTATGAAATGGACATTGTAATTTATAGTCTACGGACTATAAATCCTACGATGACTCCTGATGGCATTCTTTGTTAATGCTCGGCATCCATGCTAGAATTGTTCCTTAGACTATTACAAACAAGATAGGGGTGGATGCCCAGCGTGATTTTTCGATTTAAGGTCACAGTGAGGTCAAAGGTCAATGAGTGCAAAAATCAAGAAAAAATAGCTTGTATATTAAAGCAGAATTATTTGCGTCCACACGAAATGAAAGAAATGTAAACTAAATCAAATAAATTGAATCAGAAATAGACAGAGGCTCACCCAGACCCTATATTGTCATTTTCAAACACTATTTTACCATATTTATGCTAAAAAAACGCTCAGGTCAATAACAAAATAAAGCACCATACTTAACGAAATTTTGATTGAACTTGAGTGAAAGGTTTGGTTCTATTATTGCACACAAATAATCCAAGGCATTTTTATAAGTAAAGGTAGCAATGCTAGAAATATTCAAGACTACTTCAAACAATGTTAGGATGCATGCTTAGGCGTCTGTTTCGAATTCCAGGTCAGAAGTAGGTCACAGGTAAATTACGTTCAAACATGCGAAAAATCATGCATTTGATGATACAAGCATCAAATTTGGCCCATACATTTTTTTATTTTTTTTATAAGACCACGTAGTTTAATAGAAACCCATTAGCCACTCAAAAAGTCTAGATGTCCGCCATTTTTTTCAAGATGGCCGCCATTGACGTGTGAAAGATACCGCTTTTACCGTAAAAGCTAATATAATTGGCCGATTTTTGTACTTTTCACAACAAAATGAATATTTCCAAACATGAGAAAACAGAATTTTAGTATGTTTTATGTATAGAAATTACAAGATGGCCACCATTTTCCAAGATGGCAGCCATTGGCAGGTGGAAAATACCATTTTTGGAATAAAACCTGATATGATTGGACGCTTTTTTATAACAAAAATTTATGTTTTTAAACACAAGATAGCATAATTCAAAAATGTTCTGTGCATAAAATTACTATTTTTATATTTTGAACAATACTTTTTTGCAAAAATAAGAGAATTTATAAACCTGGAGGCACATTGTTTCTGTCCAGACAATTGTAATAAAATTCATGCAGACTTTCTACTTCAAAACGCAATCTTTTAAACTAAGACCCTTTTAATTTCTAGTAATGGTTATGGTGAAACATTTCTCAGTAGGAAGATTTATACTTAAAGGGACATTTCATCCCCATTTCAATTTTTTAAAGTATGTCTTGATGCCAAAATTGGTTATTCTAATGGGTATAAATGATATCAAATTTTTGAAGTTGTTGGTGATAAGCGATAAACACGCCTTTAAAGTTGAGACAGAAACGACAAATTCTACATACATCTGAACTGTTGTGGACAACAATTTGTTTAATTTTAACACAAAAATACATATTTCTCGTAAACGGCGCAATATTTTGGCATGAAATTTTCAGAATTTTCATAAGAAAATATGCTCTTTAAGATGAAAATAAAAGTGAAATTTATGAGAAACAAGATGTGTTTGTGAAACACAAATGCCCCCGAAAGGGCTTTTTTTTCTATAATTATTACCTTAATTGATATTTGACCTTGACCTACATGAATGACCTTGACCCTCTAACCTAATATCATTGAAAGAAGGCTACATACCAAATTTGATCTTTATATATGGAATACTTTTGGAGGCAAAGCCAACGTTAAGTTGTTGCGCAAAGTTGTATCGTTAAGTTTTCATGTTAAGGGTCGATAAGGGTTAAACAATGACCTTGTGGAAGGTCAAATTGCATGGTGCAGATAGATATCATTGAAAGAAATTTACATACCAAATTTGAACTTTGTACGTAGAATACTTTAGGAGAAAAGGCCAATGTTAAGTTGTTGCGTTAAGTTGCCACGTTAAGTTGCTGCGTTTAGTTGCATGTTAAGGGTAGATAAGGGTTAAAAAATGACCTTGAGGAAGGTCAAAGTGCATGGAGCAGATAGATATCATTGAAAGAAGTTTACATACCAAATTTGAGCTTTGTATGTGGAATACTTTTGGAGAAAAGGCCAACGTTAAGTTGTTGTGTTAAGTTGCCGCGTTAAGTTGCATGTTAAATGTCAAAAAGGGTAAAACAATGACCTTGAGGAAGGTCAAAGTGCATGGAGCAGATAGATATATACTACTCAAAATTTGCTAAGGATCACTTTTTCAAATGTTGATAATTTGTGTACAAAACTCCCATCCAATGAACAAAATGGTTTGAATGTTAGAGTAATGATTTCTGAATAAGATTCAATGACGATTGTTCTGTTTCAATTCTCACATCGAAAGTTTCGTGGCTTTGAATAAGGGTACCCCTAAAAATGAAAATGTTCGTAGATAGGCCGAAACTTACAACTTTTTTCAGAAATTTGATATAATCGATATTTGATGCTCTTTCAACATTTTAAGCATTATTGCGGTATTCTGTGGCATTTTTATTGTCTTTAAGATTTTCTTGGCAATATCTAACTGTTCGCATGGGCACGGAGTCCAATACAACTTTAAGTGTATCTTAGAGCTCATGCATTGTCCATGTTGCATGTTGTTGAGTTTGAATTTGGACCATTGGTAGATATCGGATGTCTCTAATGAGTTTTGAGTTTTTAACAATGGCATATCGGTAAATCAAAGGCATAAAATTGGTTAAAAGCCCATCAGCGATCTGTTTGAAAACCATAATTATCATCATAAATTCTTCCATAGGTAATGTTTTGGTGGAGTTAGACTGAAAATATACTGAATGAACCCGCTGAAAGATAAAAACACCATTTGCGCCTTTCCTCGACGCATAGATTTTTGGCAGCATCCAATGAACGACCATGTGATGAAACTGAACACAGTCAGTAAATCCGACCACAGCTTATGTTCACCAGCATCTATTGAAATTGCAAAAATTCATACGGAAACTCATTGAAGGCTTCTGAGAAAACCTCTAAATCCAATACACGCATAGAAAATTGATAAGAATAGCCGTAGCAGACATGAGAAACTTTGAGCCTTCAGCTGTATGGGGCTATGGGGAAAGACTGACCCACATGCTCTTGGTAACTAAACTCTGATTGGTGAACATTATCTAGGATGAGAGCTTAGATACTGAAGAGAGAATTAAGCATAATTTGTAAGCGATTCGGTCGGTTTATATCAACAAAAACGCCGATTTCCAAAATTAAGGTACGTCAATGACGGCATTCATGTAACCGATACTACAAGGTGTGGGACTCCAGCCCAATATTTAGCCATGGATTGTGTTATATAAGCATTAAACGATCCATATGTCAATATCTTAACACTCTGTGCGAATGCAGGATATGTTTTGAAGACTTTGGACAAGATGGTTAATGGAGTCTCGGAATCTGCCTTTCAACACCAGAAAACGCAGATGAAACCTTCCATGTCATTTTAAATGGTAGAAGGATCGTCACCCGTAGACGTTATGTAGTTTTTGCAAAGAAATACAGTACAACTCGTGTTGTGGACAACAATCTGAAATTTTGCCATATCTATGGAAACATTCATTTTAAGGGTACCTCTTTTGTATGCCTCGTGACTGTTTTATCCAAAGAACCTCAACATGAAGACCTACAAAATCATATTCATAATTGGTTAATCTACCAAGTAAACCAATTAACAGGTTAGTATTAGAAATTGTTTAAGAAATATCAATGTTTCAAAAAGTGATCCTTAGCAAATTTTGAGTAGTATAATTAAAAGAAGTTTACAAACCAAATTTGAGTTTTGTATGTGGAATACTTTTGGAGAAAATGCCAACGTTAAGTTGTTGCGTTAAGTTGCTGCGTTAAGTTGCATGTTAGGGGTGGATGAGGGTTAAACAATGACCTTGAGGAAGGTCAAAGTAAATGGAGCAGATAGATATCATTGAAAGAAGTTTACATACCAAATTTGAGCTTTGTATGTGGAATACTTTTGGAGAAAAGGCCAACGTTAAGTTGTTGCGTTAAGTTGCCGCGTTAAGTTGCATGTTAAGGGTAGATAAGGGTTAAACGGTGACCTTGAGGAAGGTCAAATTGCATGGAGCAGATAGATATCATTGAAAGAAGGCTACATACCAAATTTGAACTTTGTATGTGGAATACTTTTGGAGAAAAGGCCAACGTTAAGTTGTTGCGTTAAGTTGCCGCGTTAAGTTGCATGTTAAGGGTGGATAAGGGTTAAACGGTGACCTTGAGGAAGGTCAAATTGCATGGAGCAGATAGATATCATTGAAAGAAGTTTACATACCAAATTTGAGCTTTGTATGTGGAATACTTTTGGAGAAAAGGCCAATGTTAAGTTGTTGCGTTAAGTTGCCGCGTTAAGTTGCATGTTAAGGGTAGATAAGGGTTAAACGGTGACCTTGAGGAAGGTCAAATTGCATGGAGCAGATAGATATCATTGAGAGAAGGCTACATACCAAATTTGAACTTTGTATGTGGAATACTTTAGGAGAAAATGCCAACGTTAAGTTGTTGCGTTAAGTTGCCGCGTTAAGTTGCATGTTAAGGGTGGATAAGGGTTAAACAATGACCTTGAGGAAGGTCAAATTGTATGGAGCAGATAGATATTATTGAAAGAAGTTTAAATACCAAATTTGAGCTTTGAATGCATAATGGTTGTCGAGAAAATGACAATGTTTAGTTTCGGACTGACAGACGAACAGACAGACAACAGTAAAATAATATGCCCCCGATCTTTCGATACGGGGGCATAAAAATCCTGAAATGTCACTTTAATACCAGTTCTATTTTCCCTTTCATTTTGGTCAGAAATAATGTGATGTACGACGTATGCTCGTTAGCCTGGATGCATAAATTACCTAACCTTGGTCTCTTTAAATCGTAACGTGCATAGCTCACCACTATGGTTTCTTGGAGCGTAAGCATTTACATATGCACAATCCAGGGCAGCTAAACCTATAGCATCAATCTTTGCATGACTTCTTGTACCCACAAAAATTGACGGAAGTCAATCCAAATCCAGACAATATTATGCTATGTGATTCTTCATTGCTTCCATTCCTATATAGGAAGGCTCAGTACTTCAATTTTGGAGATAGTTATTTGACCACAGGTGTATTCTGCTTGGTGAAAAGTAGACCTTTCCAAAGCCTTCAATCTAAAAGGTTTGGAAATATGTCTTCTTGTCATTGTCTCAACAAAATATATGCCAGACTTTACGTGGAATGCTTTTAACAGTCACTATTTGATGTCATGACTATGCTTTGACCCTTTTCCAGCATTCAGGCTGATGCATCTGTCTACATCGATAAACCAAATCAATTAGCCTGTAAATGCCCATGAAGGTTTAACTGAAGGAATAGCACATTCGGCAGCATGTTCTTGGTACGAAGCGGCTATGTGTTTATCACAGCTGATCCATCAACTATGATAGCATATACTTTTGGCTTTGTATCTGCAACTGCATTTTTGGTTCCTAGAACTGAGGCAAGCTGGAACTTAGTACTGCTTTGAAGTATTAAGTTCCAGTCAAATACAAACGGAGAGGATTGATTTTTATAATGAGAGAATTCTATGAGGTAGCTTCCTAATGATTTGCAAGCTATAAACAAGTCCGAGAAAGATATTTTATTTCAAAATCCTAAAATAATTTTGACCATAAATAGCTAATTCTGGTTTACATTATTCAAAAGAAGCCAAGTAGTGAATATTATCTTCAGGTAAAGAGTAAGCAAATTAGAATGTTCTTCTTAAAAAAGATTCTCCATATCATTCATGACTGCGTGCACCTTTCCAAAACTGCAGAAGAGTTGCTGTTTATCCCAAAATGTTTGTTCATGGTATCTAAAATTTCTATTTAAGGCTGGCCATAGTGAAATCGATTTGCTCAGATTGAAAGACCTGAAAGACAGCTGAATACTTTGAGTGTTCTAAAGATAAAATGCCCCTAAGATGGACAGATATCCCATTTTGGTTATCTTCCAATATGAACTGTAAGAGGAGATGCGCACCCAATAAATTGCTAACGGACAAAAAAAACACAGAGATGAAGGAGTAGACAAACAGACGGACGACTAATTCCATGACATTATTCTACCATTCGGGTGTTTTTAGATGAAATTGTTGAGTCTTATCTTGAGGCGCCTCTGGCACCAGGGCTAAACAGATATACCTGTGTCATCATTTTTCATTGATTGCATTGTCGTAATATTTATATGTACCTATAACTCTTTCACAAACAACAGAATCTTATGGGGCTCCCATTTGGAAGCTCCAGCAGCCGACAAATAGAATCTTTATGAATACTGGAATGCCTTTATGTGTCATATAACCAGCATTTTCTTCTTTTGCCTCAATGTTTTCCCAAGTTCTGTCTACTAGGGATGTCAAAACCAGGTCTCGTTTGGGAAAGGATTTATGTACTTATACAGATAACATGATATCTGGACTGTTCTTGTTCTGGAAACATTAGAAACAGAAAAATATAATTCGTCAGTTCCACTTAAGAGCTATACGCCTATCAGACTCTACAATAGCACTGCTTCAACCACTAGAATGTGATTGAGCATCGATGGACTTCAGAGCAACCATTTAAATAGGGAGACTACAAAAGATAACAACGAAATTACATTCATTGGTCTGTTTTGACCACTGCCATTGAATTATTTTAGCAAAGACAGGTTAACTTGGGCAACAATTCAACGATAAAACAAAGGTTTTGGACGAGATGCAAATTCTGTGGTCATTCTTATTCCTGCACAGGAACATATTGCCATTTCAAGTGCAGTTATCTAGCTTATACTTACAGCAGACATTATGAAGTAGGATAAGCATAGCATATTATGAGTATTGGACTCACTAGATTGCATTTGGGACACTTACCGACCTTCTAAATTGAATGGAATTTTGTTACACCGACAACGGACCATGTGATAGATTTCGCTGTATTATTCAGAACCGTGGTTAAATAAAGTTAGACCACGGTAGAACTCGGATTATTTCTTAGATATACAGAACAAATGTACACTGACCTTACACAATGTAGAGGACACAGTCACAAATTAAGAAATGCTTATGACTGAGACATCGTGGCAAATACCGTTGAAAAAAGACTGAAAACGTCAGAAATATACAGAGATAACCCATTTTAAGCTTTGGAAAGTACTTTTTTCTATCCCATAATAGTCAAAATATTCACAAAGAGTCATCTTTTCAATAAAATAATGTCTCTGAATCAGTTTTCCGCAAATTTAGCACAGTTAGAACTAATAATACAGCATGTATAGCATGTAAAAATAACACAATGACTACTTTTATATGAAATTGCACCCATTTGACCTTTGACCTTGCTGTGACCTTAATTCGAAGTTTCAGGCTGGGCATCAACCCTGGGAGGTTTTGTCATACCCCAAAGAATATTACTAGCATGGATGCCGAGCATTAACAAAGAATGCCATCAAAACCATTTTCTAGAGCCCGTACGAATTACAGTCCGTAGACTATTATGTATTGTTACTTGTTAATAAAAATTGATTTAGAAGTAATTTGTCAAACTCTGTGAAGTAGTTTGTTTACAGATGTTGGGTAAAGGGTACTTGGATAATACCAGACTATTTAACACTTTCCCAAAAATTGCAGATGAATGAATACAAGAGAATGGATTTTTTTTCTTTCTGAGTGCACAATATTGTGGAATATGAAGAAATTGTAAGTATTACTAATTTTGTTTATCCTTTTTCTTTTCATTATAAATTTTATAATTTTTGTGCATATAAGACAAGTTTTAATTAGGGCACACATAAAGGGTTTTTACGATGGTGTTAAAATCTAAGTATCAGTCATAGAATTTGACAACAATTTGCCTCTCTTGTAAGCCCTTTCCCAAAGTACAAAATATTGACTCAGAAAGATATACAGTTGACAAATTAGACACCAAGAGAACAATGCATGTTTGTTATTGGCAGGAAAATATAGGCATTATAGGGTAATAAGCATGTTCTTATTTTTCTTCAATGTTTTACTGAGTCTTTTTTTCTGTAATTGGTACCTCAATATTTGTAAATGGGCTATGTATTGTGACATTTAATCTCAAAATCAAGCAAAATGAGCACATACCTTTGAGGGAAAAGTAAAAGAAAGAAATTTCATAAACACGCAGCTATGGATACCTGCGTAAAAGCTGCGTCTTTTTAATTTAAGGGGAAGAAAAATCAGCAAAAGAAAGACGCAGCTTTTACGCAGTTTCTTGAGCTGCGTCTTTGGATCTCAGACAAAATTATAAAAATATGCAGCTTCATTACAAAATACGCAGCTTCATAACAAAATATGCAGCTTTTACGTAGCTTCATAACAAAATAAGCAGCTTTTACGCAGCTTCATAACAAAATACGCAGCTTTTAAGTAAAAAACGCACCTTTTGGAGAAAAACGCAGCTTTTACGCAATTCTTTTTTAAAAAAATCGCAGCTTTTGGGATAAGAAACAAAAAAAGCAGAAAAGCTGCGTAAAAGCCAGCTTTTGCGCAGCTTTCTGAAAGAGCTGCGTTTCATTTTCCCAAGGGAAGTTTTGTCTTGATCAGTTAATATTTGTAGTTACTGGAGTGAAATCAAAGTCAAAATAGAGCCGAAAATGGTAATTTTGTCCTTTTCAAGGGCACATAACTCAAGATGTAAAAATCAGATCAAGCTGAAAATTATACCAAGGCAAGATCTTATAGTCACCAACATACTATACTAGTTTTGTCTTGAATAGCCAATATTTGTAGTAGTTGCTAGAGTGAAAACAATGTCAAAATAGAGCTAAAATGTCAATTTTGTCAATTTCAAGGGCACAAAACTCATGATGTAAAATTATGATCAAGCTGAAAATCATACCAAGGCAATATCTTATGGTCACCAACATTCTGTACAAGTTTTGTCTTGATTAGTCAATATTTGTAGTTACTGGAGTGATATCAAAGTCAAAAAGAGCCGAAAATGGCATTTTGTCCATTTCAAGGGCACATAACTCATGATGTAAAATTATGATCAAGCTGAAAATTATACCAAGGTAAGATTTTATAGGTCACTATAATTCTGTCAAAGTTTTGTCATGATTTGTAGATTTTAGAGTAAGTCAAATCCAGCTATTTTTGACATTCAATGGCAGTTATTCTACTTCAATCAATTCTTTGAAGGAATCTGAGAGAGGGTCACCCTAGGATTATTCCTGTGAAGTTTGATAGAAATCCATTCAGTAGTTTCTGAGAAGAAGATTTTTAAAAAAAAAAGTTTACTGACAGACGGACGCACGGACAGCCAGACACACGACGGACACACCGCCATGACAATAGCCTGCTGGCCGGTCAGCCAGTGGAGCTAAAAACAGCACTTTGAAACTGTATCAGTAATTTTTAATTATGTTGCGTTTGAAAAGAAAGGCAGATATGTTTTAAATTATTAATGAACGCCCTTCGTATTTCCTACTTACTAGAGCTGTAACTTTATACAAAGTTTGAAGTTGCTAGCACAATACGTTTTGGTCAAAAAGTGCCCCCAAAAGTTATAAGGGTAAAACAAACAAGGACAATAACTCCAAAAGAGCAGATTAACAGTTTTTGTACATGAAACTTCTCCTCAATGATATCTGTAAGTGTACAAAGTTTGAGGTTGATAGCACTTATGGCTTAGGAGATATGGTCTGGACAAAATGTAAGCATAAAAACAACAAAGGGCAATAACTTAAAAAGTGGATGTGGCAGAGTAACAATTATTGTGCATGTCACTTCTCCTCAATGAGATTTGTAAGTGTACCAATTTTGAATTTTGTAGCACTTATGGTTTAGAATATATATTCCTGACAAAAATGTAAGGAAACAAAAGGGGAATAACTCAAAAAGTGGGCGTGGCAGAGTAACAATTCTTGTGCATGTCACTTCTTGATGAGATCTCTCAGTGTACAAAGTTTTGCACTATGCCATGTGGCAGCATAAACATCACACAGCTTTTCAGGCAGTATAACCCGAAGTCCGATACAGTCGCCAAATTTTTCACAGTTGTTTGGAAGAAGGACATAGCAAAGAGAATTAAATTGAAATGATTGTTGGCGTAAATTATGATTTACAAGAACAAGATCGCAGGAATTTTGTCAGCTGCACCAGGTGTCATCAAAATAAAAGAAAGTAAACAGCAATTGAAATGTCATCCCCTCTGTTTATTTGCCTTTCCTTTGCTACATCACTTCCTATTATTGGAACAGTAACAAGAAATGTCCTTCTTGACTAAAGTTACAGTTTTTCAAACAGACGTACATACAACTAGAAATCTATCACTGAAGGTGATAAAAATACCCCGCCGCCACCTTTTTTCGGATTTGTTGAATCAGGAGCCATACTCAGAAATTGTCAATCCGATTTTCTTGAAATTGGTCAAATCAGGGGCCATAACTCAGAAAGTAATGGTCGGATTTCCGTGAAATTTGCGTCTTGCACATCTACAGGTCTTAATGCACACCTGTGCCAAGTAAGAAGCAAATCAGACAGTAACTGTAGGAGGAGTTATCATGACTAGTATTTTTTGGTCAAATCAGGGGCCATAACTCAGAAATTAATGATCGGATTTCCGTGAAATTTGCGTCTTGCATATCAACAGGTCCTAATGCACACCTGTGCCAAGTATGAAGCGAATCGGACAGTAACTGTAGGAGGAGTTGTCCGGACAAGCATTTTTTGGTCAAATCAGCGGCCATAACTCAGAAAGTAATGGTCGGATTTCGGTGAAATTTGCGTCTTGCACATCTACAGGTCCTAATGCACACCTGTGCCAAGTATGAAGCAAATTGGACAGCAATTGTAGGAGTAGTTGTCTGGATATCCATTTTTGGGTCAAATCAGGGGCCATAACTCAGAAAGTAATGGTCGGATTTCCGTGAAATTTGCGTCTTGCACATCTACAGGTCCTAATGCACACCTGTGCCAAGTATGGAGCAAATTGGACAGTAACTGTAGGAGGAGTTTTCCGGACAAGCATGTTTGGGTCAAATCAGGGGCCATAACTCAAAAAGTATCTGTCAGATTTCCGTGAAATTTGCGTCTTGCATATCTACAGGTCACAATGAACACTTGTGCCAAGTATGAACTATATTGGTCCACAAGTGTAGAAGGAGTTGTCCGGACAAAGTTTTGGAGACAGACCAACCAACCATCCAACCATCCAACCAACCACTGGACTGACAGCCTGATTCCAGTATACCCCCTCCAAACTTCGTTTGCGGAAGTATAAAAATTCGGTGAATACTTGTTTTTCCTTCATTTATATGCACTGTGTTTAGCTACAGACCTCCATCCCCATGAAATTTTTAATGCTTAAGATTCTATTTGGTCCACAAAATGTTAAGTCAAAATGCAAAGGTTTTTTTGAGACTGCATGGATATGCCTGCATCTCCTTAAAATATTGGAAATTGAAAATGTCATTTAGAAGTTTGGAACTAAATACAAAACAAGAGTGCCTGAAAGGCACTGATATCGCTCACCTGAGTTCTTCCTGTATTTGATGGTGTACAATATAAATTTTGTTGTAAACAAATATGTATGTCGTATCAAACTATTGTAAAATAAGTTTCATAATTTCCAATGAAGTCACATTAGTATTCAATCATATTGCATGTAGTAGCATTTGCATACATCTTTCAAATTGAATATCATGTGCTGTTTCAGTTTGATTTTTATAATCAGGATTAAACTTTTACAATTAACAATTTACAATTTTGAAACATCAGAATGATACATTACAGGCATTTAAATACGCTTAATGTGATAAGCCCCTCCTTGCCTCATCAACATTTATTATCCTATCAAAAATTTATAACCAAGTGTTTGAAAAGAGTAACTCAATAAGCATTTTGTTCTCTTGGTTTAAATTGGCCCCATGGTTGATTTTTGAAGAATTTCTTTATGATTTTTTGAAGTCTGATAAGCCCTAACCTGCCACACTCAAATTTTTTAACAAATCAAAAATTCACAAACAATATTATTGTAAAAAAAGGTCACTCAAGCAACATCCCTGGTTCAAATTGGTCCAACAGTTGATTTTTAAAGAATTTTCTTGTCATTTCTCCTAGTCGTATAAACATCCTGCCATGCCCACATTTTCAACCAATCACAAATTTGTAAAAAAAAAATAAAATAAAAACGGGTACCCAAGGAACATTCCTGGATAATTTGATATAATTTGTCCAACAGTTAAGGAGAAGAAAATTTTCAAGGATTCGTTAAATAACTTCTCCAAGTCTGATAAGCCCTGCCCTGCCATGCCTACAATTTTTGACAAATCAAAAAATTCATAAACACACATTGAGAACAGTCACTCAAGAAACAAATCTGCCAGGTTTGGTTTAAATTTGACCAATGGTTGATTTTTAAAGATTTTTTTCATGATTTCTTTAAGTCTGAAAAGCCCCGCCCTGCCACGCCCTCATTTTTTGACGAATCAAAAATTTGAAAACAAATTTTGAAAAGGGTCATCCAAGTAACATTTCTGCCAAGTTTGGTAAAAATTGATCCATTGGTTAAGGAGAAGAAGATTTTTTAAGAATTACTTAACGATTTCTCTAAGTCTGATAAGCCTCACCCTGCCACGCCCTCATTTTTTGACGAATCAAGAATTTGAAAACAGACAGTAAAGACAGTCACTCAAGGAACATTCCAGCCAAGATTGGTACAAATTGGATCAACATTTGATTTTTAAAGAATTATTTAACAATTTCTCTAAGTCTGATAAGCTCCGCCCTGCCACGCCCATATTTTTTGATGAATCAAAAATTTGAAAACAAATTTGAAAAAGATCACCCGAGGAACCTTTCTGCCAAGTTTGATAAAAATTGACTCAATGGTTAATGAGAAGAAGATTTTTGAAGAATTATTTAACAATTTCTCTAAGTCTGATAAGCCCCTCCCTGCCACGCCCTCATTTTTTGACGAATAAAAAATTCATCAACAGGCAGTAAAGACAGTCACTCAAGAAACATTACAGCCAAGATTGGTACAAATTGGATCAACATTTGATTTTTAAAGAATTATTTAACAATTGCTCTAAGTCTGATAAGCTCCGCACTGCCACGCCAACATTTTTTGATGAATCAAAAATTTGAAAACATATTTTGAAAAGGATCACCCAAGGAACATTTCTGCATAGTTTGATAAAAATTGACTTAATGGATAATGAGAAGAAGATTTTTGAAGAATTATTTAACATTTTCTCTAAGTCTGATAAGCCCCGCCCTGCCATGCCCTCATTTTTTGACGAATTAAAAATTCATCAACAGACAGTAAAGACAGTCACTCAAGAAACATTACAGCCAAGATTGGTACAAATTGGATCAAATTTGATTTTTAAAGAATTATTTAACAATTTCTCTAAGTCTGTTAAGCCCCGCCCTGCCACGCCCACATTTTTTGACGAATCAAAAATTTGAAAACAAGTTTTGAAAAGGGTCACCCAAGGAACATTCATGCCAACTTTGGTAAAAATTGACTTTATGGTTAGGGAGAAGAAGATTTTTGAAGAATTATTTATCAATTTCTCTAGGTCTGATAAGCCCCGCCCTGCCACGCCCACATTTTTTGACGAATCAAAAATTTGAAAACAAGTTTTGAAAAGGGTCACCCAAGGAACATTTATGCCAACTTTGGCAAAAATTGACACAATGGTTAAGGAGAAGAAGATTTTTGAAGAATTATGTAACAATTTCTCTTAGTCTGATAAGCCCCGCCCTGCCACGCCCACATTTTTTGACGAATCAAAAATTTGAAAACAAGTTTTGAAAAGGGTCACCCAGGGAACATGCCTGCCAAGTTTGGTAAGAATTGGCCCAGTGGTTAAGGAGGAGAAGATGTTTAAAGAAATTGTTGACGCCTTCCGACGCACGACGCACGACGCACGACGCACGCCGGACACAGGGTGATCACAAAAGCTCACCTTGAGCATGTTGCTCAGGTGAGCTAAAAAAGGAAACACCTACCTACCGTCCCAATTTTCTTTCTCCATGTAACATGAAACACCCATATTTTTGTTTTTGCCTAATGTTGAAGGTGTTTCGAAGTGTGAGCTGCTGTGTCCTTTTCAAGACAAGAGGGCCATTGGCCCTGAAGCCTTCACCTGAGATAATAGCTTTCTGTATATGATGTATCTAGCCTTTAAATGCAATAGTTATACTAAGATATGACCTAGATACCCATTTCAAGACCCCATGTGACCAATATTCAACCTCTTCATAGATATATAGGAAAAAAAATTCTGAGCATGTTCAGGACAATCTTTCTAAACCAAATTCAGGTTAATTGGACAAATATTGTAGCCTCTAGAGTGCACACAAGGTTATTCTAAGATTTGACCCTCTGACCTAGTTTTTGACCCCAGATGACCCTATTTTGAACATGTTCGAGATTTCATCCAGATAATCATTGACCAATTTCCAGTTTGATTGGGCAAAAATGTATTCTCTAGAGTGCCCATACGTTTTTTTTAAGATTTGACCCTTTGACCTGGTTTTTGACCCTGAAAGACCCAATTTCAAAATTGTCCGAGATATAATCAATACAACATTTCTGACCAATGTCGGGTTGATTGGAAAAAAATAAGGCCTCTAGCGTGCACACAAGGTTTGTCTTAAGATTTTGACCATGTGACCTAGTTTATCACCCCGGATGACCCAATTTCAAACTTGTCTGAGATTTAAACAAGACAACATTTCTGACCAATTTTCAGGATGTTTGGGCAAAAAATGTGGCCTCTAGAAAGCACACAAGGTATTTCAAAAATTTGACCTCCTGACCTAGTTTTTTTACCCCGGATGACCCAATTTCAAACTTGTCTGAGATTCCATAAAGACATTTATTCTGACCAAATTTCAGGATGATTGGGCAAAATATTGTGGCCTCTTGAGTGCACACAAGGTGTTTCTGTGATTTGACCTCCTGACCTAGTCTTTGACCAAAGATGACCAACTTCGAAATTTCCGAGAAATTATCAAGACATTTATTCTGACCAATTTTCAGGTTGATTGGTAAAAAATGAGGCCTCTAGAGTGCACACAATGTATTTCTAAGATTTGACCTTCTGACCTTGTTTTTGACCCCTGATGACCCAATTTCGAACTTGTCCCAGATTTCAAAAAGACAATACTTCTGACCAATTTTCAGATTGAATAGGCACAAAATGTGGCTACTAGAGTGCAAACAAGATTTTATAAGATTTGAGCCTGTGACCTAGTTTTTGACCTCAGATAACCCAATTTCGAACTTGTTCGAGATTTTATAAAGACAACAATTCTGACCAATTTTCAGGTTGTTTGGGCAAAGAATGTGGCCTCTAGAGTGCACACAAGGTTTTTCTAAGATTTGACCCCTAGACCTAGTTTTTGACCACAGATAACCCAATTTCAAACTTGTCCGTGTTATTTTCGAAACAATCATTCTGAGCAATTTTCAGGCTGTTTGGGCAAAAATTGTGGCCTCTAGAGTGCACACAAGGCTTTTCTAAGATTTGACCCCGTGATCTAGCTTTTGACCCCAAATGACCCAATTTTTTACTTGTTCGAGAAATCATTAAAACACACTTCCAGAGCAAAAATGAGTACAATTGGACAAAAAATATGGCCTCTACAGTGCACAAAAGGTTTTTCTAAGATTTGGACCCCGTGATCTAGTTTTTGACCCCAGATGACCCAATTTCGAATTTGTCCCAGGGCTAATGGAAACAAAATTCCTGAGCAAAAATGAGTACATTTGGACAAACAAGAATTGTCCGCGGACAATAAAGCTTGTCTTAACGAGAGCTTGTCACAAACTAAATTCATTTCCTAGGTCAAGGTAAAAAGGTCATGGCCATAAATGACATTTTTTTCAAAGTAGGTCAAACTCGAAGGTCACAAGGTCCAAGGTCATGGTCAAATGTGAACTGTGTTGGAAGGAGGTGTCCATGTGTGAAATATCAAGGCTGTAGGTGTAAAAGGACATGAGATATAGGCCAGGTTAAAGTTTTTTAAAAGTAGGTCAAACTCCAAGGTCTAGGTCACAAGGTCCAAGGTCATGGTCAAATCATGTGAACGGTGTTGGAAGCAGGTGTCCATATGTGAAATATCAAGACTGTAGGTGTAAAAAGACATGATATATAGGCCAGGTTAAAATTTTTTAAAAGAAGTTCAAACTCCAAGGTCAAGGTCACGTGGTCCAAGGTCATGGTCAAATGTGAATGGTGTTGGTAGGAGGTGTCCATATGTGAAATATCAAGGCTGTATGTGCAATAGGGCATAAGATATAGACCAGCTTAAACTTTTTTTAGGCCATGTTAAAGTTTTTTGAAAGTAGGTCAAATTCCAAGGTCAAGATCACAGGGTTAGGGTTAGGGTTAGGGTTAGGGTTAGGGTTAGGGTTAGGGTTAGGGTTAGGGTTAGGGTTAGGGTTAGGGTTAGGGTTAGGGTTAGGGTTAGGGTTAGGGTTAGGGTTAGGGTTAGGGTTAGGGTTTTTTCGCCAGAAGGCTCGTCACGAAAGGCCTCAATATCCCACGAGGACTTGGTCGGAGGCCTTTTTTGTGCCGTAGGGCCGTATGGAAGGCTTTTTATACGGTCATAGGATTTCAGGGGTCGGTCCTTTAGACCAAAATTGCCAAAACCACTCGGTCATCAAAAACTTAGTAACTCCGATGTACGAAACCCATTGGGCGTTTGGAAATTGTTCTCCGGGGGCCCTCAAGTTTCCTTCCAGGTCCGCGCTCATCTGCCCAAAAGTTGTTTACCAAAGGCCCTCAATCAATACTTAGAGTGATGTCCCCTTAGTTTTGGGTAACGTTCGGGAATTTGTTCACCGGAGGCTCTGTAAGATTTGCCTCCCCTGAAAAGGGGAGGTAAAACCCACACCGCCCAAAACTGCCCAAAATTGGGATTTTGTTTTCCAAAGGCCCTTAACTGTATGCCAAAGGCCCCGTATCGTTTAGATTTTTCGTAATAAGTGTCTCTTAACAAGAAGGAGACAATTTTCGTTTCATTTCACCATTCAATTAATCGTTTTTGACCTTATTCTGATCACTCCCACGAACAGACACACGGAGAGAGAAAATTAAAGTATACCATTTTCGCCATATCAATGTCTCTGCATGAGGATCCAAAATTAATCAAGTTTGAAAATCATTAGAGATACGACATTTTGGCATCTCCTGCAGACAGAGAGACAGCCGGACAGAAACACCAACACGTAGTATCTGCTTGCTAGACATATACAGACGACAGCTGTATAGTTTTTATTTATGAATATTTCTAGAGGTAGGGGATCAATCCTGTAAAAATATTCTCCAAGTCATTTTCAACAAGGGCCTTTCGGTAAGGATGGAGCCTTTCGGTAAGGATGGAGCCTTTCGTAGAGCCTATGGGCAAGAAGCTATACAGATACGGAGGATAAATAGGGGATATAGGTGAGATATAGTGGAGATACAGGAGGAGATAAAGAAGGAGATATAGGAGGAGATATAGAGGGGATATATTTGTGATATAGGGGAGATACAGGAGGAGATATATGTGGAGATATATATAGGAGATATACGGAAGGTTTAGGAGAGATTTAGGAGAAGATATAGAAGATATTGGAAGAGATACAGGACAGTGTCAATAAAACTGTACTCAATAACCCTAGGAACACGCGACACCATATTATTTCGTGTCAATGGATAGCACAAGAAGTGACACGCTTTTATGCCTATGGATTATTACTTTATCTTATCCGTGTCTCACCGGAAAAAGAGCTTGATATCTTACCTTAGGGCCTTTGGTACAGTGTCAATAAAACTGTTCTCAATAACCCTAGGAACACGTGACACCATATTATTTCGTGTCAATGGATAGCACAAGAAGTGACACGCTTTTATGCCTATGGATTATTACTTTTTTATCTTATCCGTGTCTCACCGGAAAAAGAGCTTGATATCTTACCTTAGGGCCTTTGGTACAGTGTCAATAAAACTGTTCTCAATAACCCTAGGAACACGCGACACCATATTATTTCGTGTCAATGGATAGCACAAGAAGTGACACGCTTTTATGCCTATGGATTATTACTTTCTTTATCTTATCCGTGTCTCACCGGAAAAAGAGCTTGATATCTTACCTTAGGGCCTTTGTTACAGTGTCAATAAAACTGTTCTCAATAACCCTAGGAACACGTGACACCATATTATTTCGTGTCAATGGATAGCACAAGAAGTGACACGCTTTTATGCCTATGGATTATTACTTTCTTTATCTTATCCGTGTCTCACCGGAAAAAGAGCTTGATATCTTACCTTAGGGCCTTTGGTACAGTGTCAATAAAACTGTTCTCAATAACCCTAGGAACACGTGACACCATATTATTTCGTGTCAATGGATAGCACAAGAAGTGACACGCTTTTATGCCTATGGATTATTACTTTCTTTATCTTATCCGTGTCTCACCGGAAAAAGAGCTTGATATCTTACCTTAGGGCCTTTGGTACAGTGTCAATAAAACTGTTCTCAATAACCCTAGGAACACGTGACACCATATTATTTCGTGTCAATGGATAGCACAAGAAATGACACGCTTTTATGCCTATGGATTATTACTTTATCTTATCCGCGTCACCGGAAAAAGAGCTTGATATCTTACCTTAGGGCCTTTGGTGAAGCTTACCTTAGGGCCTTTGGTACAGTGTCAATAAAACTGTTCTCAATAACCCTAGGAACACGTGACACCATATTATTTCGTGTCAATGGATAGCACAAGAAGTGACACGCTTTTATGCCTATAGATTATTACTTTATCGTATCCGCGTCCGAAAAAGAGCTTGATATCTTACCTTAGGGCCTTTGGTGAAGCTTACCTTAGGGCCTTTGGTACAGTGTCAATAAAACTGTTCTCAATAACCCTAGGAACACGTGACACCATATTATTTCGTGTCAATGGATAGCACAAGAAGTGACACGCTTTTATGCCTATGGATTATTACTTTCTTTATCTTATCCGTGTCTCACCGGAAAAAGAGCTTGATATCTTACCTTAGGGCCTTTGGTACAGTGTCAATAAAACTGTTCTCAATAACCCTAGGAACACGTGACACCATATTATTTCGTGTCAATGGATAGCACAAGAAGTGACACGCTTTTATGCATATGGATTATTACTTTCTTTATCTTATCCGTGTCTCACCGGAAAAAGAGCTTGATATCTTACCTTAGGGCCTTTGGTACAGTGTCAATAAAACTGTTCTCAATAACCCTAGGAACACGTGACACCATATTATTTCGTGTCAATGGATAGCACAAGAAGTGACACGCTTTTATGCCTATGGATTATTACTTTCTTTATCTTATCCGTGTCTCACCGGAAAAAGAGCTTGATATCTTACCCTAGGGCCTTTGGTACAGTGTCAATAAAACTGTTCTCAATAACCCTAGGAACACGTGACACCATATTATTTCGTGTCAATGGATAGCACAAGAAGTGACACGCTTTTATGACTATGGATTATTACTTTATCTTATCCGCGTCACCGGAAAAAGAGCTTGATATCTTACCTTAGGGCCTTTGGTGAAGCTTACCTTAGGGCCTTTGGTACAGTGTCAATAAAACTGTTCTCAATAACCCTAGGAACACGTGACACCATATTATTTCGTGTCAATGGATAGCACAAGAAGTGACACGCTTTTATGCCTATGGATTATTACTTTCTTTATCTTATCCGTGTCTCACCGGAAAAAGAGCTTGATATCTTACCTTAGGGCCTTTGGTACAGTGTCAATAAAACTGTTCTCAATAACCCTAGGAACACGTGACACCATATTATTTCGTGTCAATGGATAGCACAAGAAGTGACACGCTTTTATGCCTATGGATTATTACTTTCTTTATCTTATCCGTGTCTCACCGGAAAAAGAGCTTGATATCTTACCTTAGGGCCTTTGGTACAGTGTCAATAAAACTGTTCTCAATAACCCTAGGAACACGTGACACCATATTATTTCGTGTCAATGGATAGCACAAGAAGTGACACGCTTTTATGCCTATAGATTATTACTTTATCGTATCCGCGTCCGAAAAAGAGCTTGATATCTTACCTTAGGGCCTTTGGTGAAGCTTACTTTAGGGCCTTTGGTACAGTGTCAATAAAACTGTTCTCAATAACCCTAGGAACACGTGACACCATATTATTTCGTGTCAATGGATAGCACAAGAAGTGACACGCTTTTATGCCTATGGATTATTACTTTATCTTATCCGCGTCACCGGAAAAAGAGCTTGATATCTTACCTTAGGGCCTTTGGTGAAGCTTACCTTAGGGCCTTTGGTACAGTGTCAATAAAACTGTTCTCAATAACCCTAGGAACACGTGACACCATATTATTTCGTGTCAATGGATAGCACAAGAAGTGACACGCTTTTATGCCTATGGATTATTACTTTCTTTATCTTATCCGTGTCTCACCGGAAAAAGAGCTTGATATCTTACCTTAGGGCCTTTGGTACAGTGTCAATAAAACTGTTCTCAATAACCCTAGGAACACGTGACACCATATTATTTCGTGTCAATGGATAGCACAAGAAGTGACACGCTTTTATGCCTATAGATTATTACTTTATCGTATCCGCGTCCGAAAAAGAGCTTGATATCTTACCTTAGGGCCTTTGGTGAAGCTTACTTTAGGGCCTTTGGTACAGTGTCAATAAAACTGTTCTCAATAACCCTAGGAACACGTGACACCATATTATTTCGTGTCAATGGATAGCACAAGAAGTGACACGCTTTTATGCCTATGGATTATTACTTTATCTTATCCGCGTCACCGGAAAAAGAGCTTGATATCTTACCTTAGGGCCTTTGGTGAAGCTTACCTTAGGGCCTTTGGTACAGTGTCAATAAAACTGTTCTCAATAACCCTAGGAACACGTGACACCATATTATTTCGTGTCAATGGATAGCACAAGAAGTGACACGCTTTTATGCCTATGGATTATTACTTTCTTTATCTTATCCGTGTCTCACCGGAAAAAGAGCTTGATATCTTACCTTAGGGCCTTTGGTACAGTGTCAATAAAACTGTTCTCAATAACCCTAGGAACACGTGACACCATATTATTTCGTGTCAATGGATAGCACAAGAAGTGACACGCTTTTATGCCTATGGATTATTACTTTCTTTATCTTATCCGTGTCTCACCGGAAAAAGAGCTTGATATCTTACCTTAGGGCCTTTGGTACAGTGTCAATAAAACTGTTCTCAATAACCCTAGGAACACGTGACACCATATTATTTCGTGTCAATGGATAGCACAAGAAGTGACACGCTTTTATGCCTATGGATTATTACTTTCTTTATCTTATCCGTGTCTCACCGGAAAAAGAGCTTGATATCTTACCTTAGGGCCTTTGGTACAGTGTCAATAAAACTGTTCTCAATAACCCTAGGAACACGTGACACCATATTATTTCGTGTCAATGGATAGCACAAGAAGTGACACGCTTTTATGCCTATGGATTATTACTTTCTTTATCTTATCCGTGTCTCACCGGAAAAAGAGCATGATATCTTACCTTAGGGCCTTTGGTACAGTGTCAATAAAACTGTTCTCAATAACCCTAGGAACACGTGACACCATATTATTTCGTGTCAATGGATAGCACAAGAAGTGACACGCTTTTATGCCTATGGATTATTACTTTCTTTATCTTATCCGTGTCTCACCGGAAAAAGAGCTTGATATCTTACCTTAGGGCCTTTGGTACAGTGTCAATAAAACTGTTCTCAATAACCCTAGGAACACGCGACACCATATTATTTCGTGTCAATGGATAGCACAAGAAGTGACACGCTTTTATGCCTATGGATTATTACTTTCTTTATCTTATCCGTGTCTCACCGGAAAAAGAGCTTGATATCTTACCTTAGGGCCTTTGGTACAGTGTCAATAAAACTGTTCTCAATAACCCTAGGAACACGCGACACCATATTATTTCGTGTCAATGGATAGCACAAGAAGTGACACGCTTTTATGCCTATGGCTTATTACTTTCTTTATCTTATCCGTGTCTCACACGTGGGTTAGGGTTAGGGTTAGGGTTAGGGTTAGGGTTAGGGTTAGGGTTAGGGTTAGGGTTAGGGTTAGGGTTAGGGTTAGGGTTAGGGTTAGGGTTAGGGTTAGGGTTAGGGTTAGGGTTAGGGTTAGGGTTAGGGTTAGGGTTAGGGTTAGGGTTAGGGTTAGGGTTAAGGTAAGGGTTAGGGTTAGGGTTAGGGTTAGGGTTAGGGTTAGGGTTAGGGTTAGGGTTAGGGTTAGGGTTAGGGTTAGGGTTAGGGTTAGGGTTAGGGTTAGGGTTAGGGTTAGGGTAGGAGATTTTGACGAAATCAGTCATGACTGATCAGTCAGAGTTAATGTTGATTGGTCAATTCTGGTCACGTGGCCTCAAATTCAAATGATATTTTGATGAACTCCTTTTACATTTCAGTTCGACTTTAAGTGTGGTTTAATAAACATTATTATTGCGAACGATTAGTTTTATTTTTGTATGGATTAAGAAAAAAGGACGTATGTACTGTTATAGAACGTTTGACATTTTTTATTTATTTTCATAGATCCAGATCAGACATTATTTATATTCTGTTTTAGACCTGAAATGATTTGATACAACCAGCTCAATTTATATGCTTGAACATATGAGAATCGATCCCAATCAGCTTGCATGTATACGCAGTCTGAGAATGTTTTGTGGCTTTTTAGACCAAAGGCATTTTTTCTCAAAGACATAGCATGGAAAATGTTGAAGCAAAAGGAGAAAATCGGGTTTTTATTTAAATTTTTGCTAAATAAATCGACATCAGATATTGGGTTGGCTTAGTAGGGTTTTATGCCGTGTTGAACTACTTTGGTCATATCGCGGCGGCGTGAGCAACTAACCATGGATTTCTGGTATTTCTCTCACTAGTACTACTACAACACACTAACCGAGCCTCCAGCTGCTTCCCCACATAGATTGACATCAGATATTGATTATGATCAATGTACACACCCAAGGTATACCAAAGGACTACACTGGCATTCCCTATGGATAACCTAGGACTCCCCCACCCCTACCCACCTCTCCCTCAGGCATACCCTAGGACTCCCTCACCCCCTACCCACCACTCCCCCAGGCATACCCTAGGACTCCCTACCCATTACTCCCTCAGGCATACCCAAGGACTCCCCAGCCCTCCCCACCACTCCCTCAAGCATGTTTAAAACAATTCATCGAAATTCGGTGAGTGTTGAAGATTTTCTAAAGTTTGTTTGACTCCAACTCAGCTCCTATTTCACAATTTTTTGTCTTCTTCTTATCTCAATGTATATAGAATCTTTCTGTGTGATGCCAAAAGATTTATTATTATTTTAGTTAACAACATATCCGACTTTTAATTAGACGAAAATAGTTGCAAAGTTTTGTAACAGGGGAAATAAAAATCATAACATTCAAAAATCATTTTCCCTGCTTTATATTAAAACTTAAAACAAACATTTAGTATTTATTTGTAATCTTATTACTAATGCTAACGCTAAAGCACATAATCACGACTTTACATCACAACGTCCATTGACAGAATGAATGGCACATAAATTTGATCTGATATTCAAAGCGCGTTACCAAAAGAATGCCTGTTATTTTACAAAAAGTTATTCAAATCCTCAATATTAATTCATAGAATTATTTGAAACAAAATGCTTATTCATTTACTTAACTTTACTCTACTCATTAAAATTGAATGTGGTCGGACTGATACAAATAGGTGCCAAACTAGAAAACATAATGTCCATTACATGACAATACAGATGGCCATGATGGCCCTAGGTCGTTCAACTGAGATTAGATATCTTCAGGAAGTTAATGGTAGACTAGTCTACTGATTTGGGAGCAGAAGCTTTCTGTTTAAAATTAAGCTATTTCGGGCCCTCTGTTTTGGGGTCATGGGTTCAAGAATTAATATCAAATTTCAAAGTCAATTACCCAATAGTAATTCTTGCTAAGTTTCAAGACCATTTGAAGGATGGTTTGGTTAAAGAAGCTGAAGGAGTTAAATTGTGAATCAAATTGTTTTGAGCAACTGTGCACTTTAACGTAAGATAGCTAATAACTCTTTAGAATTTGAAACAAAATTTTCAGGAAGCACCAGAAAATTAATTGCTTTCTTTAAAAGGATTTTGGTATAGTGTTTGACAAGAAAAAAATAATTTCCGATGTGTGCTAAACTTTTTTTGAGTAGTATAATTTTGCAAAGAAGATCATAAAGCTAGTTAAACAAAAGAAACAATTTTAAACGTGTTTGCATTTTTGCTTTTTTTTCTTGTGCTGTGGCACCAAGAGTTTGAGTGAGAATACACGTATTTTAACAACTTTTAAAGCCCTTCATGCAAGGATCATTCTTGTGATGTTTCAAATATATTTATCATCTGGCTTAGGAGGAAAAGATTTTTAAAGATAAACATATTTTTCCCCTTTTCATGCCGCGGCAGCCGCAGTCTTTGCTAATTTCAATTTATTTTAACCAATTTGAAAGCCTTTCCCACAAGGATCATTCTTGCCAAATTTCAAGAAGATTGGCCCACTGCTTTGGAAGAAGATTATTTAAGATATTGTTGACAGTCGGCCGGAGGCCCTGATGTGCGATCGATCACAATACCTCACCTTGAGCAGTTTGTGTTCAGGTGAGTTTAAAACAAGAGGGCAATGATGGACCTGTATAGCTCCACTGGCTTTTAGACTGTATAGACCTTTAGACTACAAATGTCTTCAAGGAATACAATAGAGGTCTATCCAAACAAGATCCATGCTTCACCACAATGAAATCCAATAAATGGTTATGTAGAAAAAACGTTGTTTTTTTTTAAAATAAAATTACACTAACCTATGTTTCATATAGCATAAAATAAGCCCAGCCCAGAGTGCCCATGTTTTTCATCCGATCGAAATTTAATCACAAAACCTTATAGAGAAGTGTACATTGAACATTCAGGCTACATTACAATGAAATCCAATAAGGCGTTTGGAGAAGAAGATTTTTAAAGATTTTTTCAAAAGTTTAATCTAATCAATTCATTTTTATCAATTTATTCACAATTTCAGTTTTAAACGGAAATTATTTTTGAGGGAATTTGGAAGAGATTCGTGCAAGGAAGGTTCCTGTGAAGTTTGGTCCAATAGTTTTGGAGACGAAGATTTTTAAAGATTTTTCGAAAATATAAATTCAATTCATTTATTTTAAATTTTGCGTTCTAAATGGAAATTATTTTTTTGAAGGGCTTTTGAAGAAATGAATGCAAGGAAGATTCCTGTGATGTTTGGTTGAAATTAGTCAAACAGTTTTGGAGAAGTAGACTTTTAAAGATATTTCGAAAATTTGAATTAAATTATTTAACTTTCGAAATTTGAATTAAATTATTCAACTAAGATGTCAGTTCTACTCAAAAATCTATTCTTTATGAAGGAATCTGGAAGAAGATTGTGCAAAGAAGAATCCTGTGAAATTTGGTTGAAATTGGTCCGATAGTTTTGGAGAAGGAGATTATTAAAGATTTTTGAAAAAAATAATTATTATAATTTAATTAAAATTCAAGCTCTACACGGAATATAATTTTTTGAAGGAATTAGGAAAAGATTCATGCAAGAAAGATTCTTGTGAAGTTTTTTTTTTTCAAATTGGTCCAATAACTTTTGAGAAGATTTTTAAATTGTTTTCGAAAATTCAATTTATCTAATTAAAATTTAAGCTATACACAGAATTTATTTTTTGAGGGGGAAGGAATTTGCAAATAAAGGTTCATGCAAGGAAGATTCCTTTGAAGTGTGGTTGAAATTGGATCCAGTAGTTTTGGAGAAGAAGATGTTTAAAGAAAAAGCTGACGCACGGACGGACAAACGGACGCACGACGGACACAGGGCCATTACATTAGCCTCGCTGGCCTTCGTCCAGTGGAGCTTATGAAGAATAGAGGACCCCGATTGTCATAAATCAAAGGCATTTTGTCAAATTCAAGGACATGACCATGCATCTCAAGAAGATAATATTCAACCAGAAAATTACACTCTTGTAACACTAAATGCTTACAATTGAAAAGACCTGCGCATCATGCGCGTAATAGTATTCTCGTTGACAACTTGCAGTTTTGTGTTCCTAAATAATCCTAGAGTCTGCTCCGGATTGCGCACTACCTTCCCTAGACTCTTTTCAATGCCCCATAAGATTCCTATAGACTCCCTTTCACTCCCCAAGACTCCCTTTGATTCCCTTTGATGTCCATTCAGATTCCAATAGACTCCCTTTCTCTACCATTTACTCCCTTCATCTCCCTTCGATGTCCAATAAGATTCCAAAAGACACTCTTTCACTCCCCAAGACTCCCTTTGACTCCCTTCGATGTCCCATAAGATTACAATAGACACCCTTTGACTCCCTTCGATGTACACTAAAATTCCAAAAGGGTTAGGGTCAGCGTTAGGGTTTGGGTCAGGGTAAGGGTCAGGGTTAGGGTCAGGGTTAAGGTTATGGTTTGGGTCAGGGTTTGGGTCAGGGTTAGGGTAAGGGTCAGGGTTAGGGTAAGGGTCAAGGTTTGGGTCAGGGTTAGGGTTTGGGTCAGGGTTAGGGTCAGGGTTTGGGTCAGGGTTTGGGTAAAGGTCAGGGTTAGGGTCAGGGTTAGGGTTGGGTCAGGGTTAGGATTAGGGTTAGAGTTTACCCGTTCAGAGTTAGGGCAAGGAATAGACGTTTTACGCAGATTGAACATTTCAGTTTTTAACATTACCCCGCCCACTCTCTACTGATTGGTTGCTTTAATCATATGACTTGATGAATGGCATTTTAAAGTATGAATTGTCATTTGAAGCTTGATCTGGACAATAGATTGATTAATATAAATTCACTGTGTTTTAGAAAATTGTGTTTAGATAGGGATTAAATTGTTTTTTATCGAAATTAATAGTTCTTTTGTATTATTATCTAATGATTTAATATTAGTTGATTTCATAAAAATCCGAGCGTTTTGATTGGCTAAAAAAATTTTTTCATAACACCATGAAAAAAAATGACATTGCCGGAACTTCTTTCGGAGTCAACAAAATGGATAAATGGACGTGCCCTGTACAAATCGGCATATTACGTTCGTTTTGAGTAGTAAACTGCAAGCTTTATAATTAAATCTTACTCTTAAATAGATTTTCTGGTTTAAACAAACTCAATATCAAAGACTTATGGCTTAATTCATGAACAGTTCCTTGACTCTCACTTCAGTCAAATTCAACAAAGGACGCCTGAAGTTACTGCTAATGCCGTTAGCACGAGATCCCCGGACCAGAAAGACTCAGTGACAAAGTGGTATTCACAGACAAAATCGTTCTTTTCTATACTGAACAAAAGTGAAAACGCTACAAAGCAAAATTACATTTTTCTGGAATAGTATCCAACTAAAAACATGAAATATATTTTGACGTTATTTTCCAGGCTTTCAGCAATCGTTTTGTCGAAATTGCATTGTCATGTCTCCTTTAATATCAGAGTTACAGCTCTAAATGCGTTTAGAGCTAATTTCATCTAACACCACATATGCGCATGCGCAGATAACGCTTCGTTATTTTTTCTGAATTTGACATATCTGGGTTGCCAGAAAACACTAAAAATCTTGCTTATCCCCTGAAACAAGCTCTAAAATCAAGGTCTAATCTGTCAATTTTGCGAATTACCTCCCTTTGACATAAATGTATAGGGAATTTAAAATGCTTGGTATTCACAAATGTATCACTGTTTTCGATTGGTCTTTTTTGCAACATCATGCAGGCCTTACAGGAGATTTTTGAACCCTTTCTTCGACTAGGTTTGTTCCCAGATGACCATGCATTAGCGATTTCAATTTCCTATGGAAATTACATTGTAAAATTTTCAAGCTTTGGAACATAATGAAAATTCTACTTTTCAAACATTATTTTCTAAACGCCGAAACAATGTTATGCAAGCTTCTTTACATGTCCTGACTTATAACTTGTCAGACTACCATTCCGTGCAGTTCGGCATGGTTTTTATTCTTCTATTTGGATTTCTGAAGGTTTAAATTGTGTAAAATTTCAGTTCAAATTGTACACCTGAAAAACGGACCCCTGTCACGTTAAAAGGGTCCGTTTTTCATCCACGTAATTCAGATCCACAAAACGTATAGTGCTTGGCACAACCAAGTGAATGAACAAAGCGAAACTTTCTCATTTGTTTTTTTTACTTGTTGTTTTTAGAAGAAATATGACACGCAACGTAGGTGTACCGTTTTCACTTTTGTTCAGTATATATCGAGGAAATGTTTCTTAACCCTTTTTGTAATGTAATCTAATATTTTAAACCCTTTACACGCTTTTTATCGAAAGGTCGCTTGAAACCGATTTTATTGACATTATACTCGTACCATTATTATAATGGATAAACCCGTTCAGCTAATGTACCCAGTTTTGATTAAGAATGCTTTAGAAAACTTCGTTGGAAAAGAAATACTGTGCGTACGTAAAACACGTCTTTTTTAATTTTTTTATTTATATTTTTATATAGAATATCAGAACCTCACAGCTCAGTACATAGCCTACTGTTTGAATCGGTCAATTGAAACATCTAGTTACGAATGGGTTGGTTTGATTCAAGTCATTACCAGACGACGAAATTAAAGACAATTCCAAATTCAAAGATGCTAGAAACGACAATGTCAAGTAGATATTTTTTTATTTCATTTTTGTCTTTTCGGGTAGAAAATATTTTGGGAAATGAAGAAGTTGCTTACTGAAAGCAGTTTGTTAAATCAGTTTTCCGCTTTTCCCAAAATTATCTGTTAATCCATTACCAAACGACAAAATTTTAGACTCATCCAAATTCAAAGATGTTGCAGACGACAATTAAAACTGAATGAAATATTGCATTTGTATGTCTTTTTGTGTAGGAAATATTGTGGGAAATGAAGAAATTGTTTGTCACAAGCAATTTCTTCATTTTCTACAATATTTTCCAAATCCAATTTTTTGTGGGGAGTCAAAAAGAGTCACTGTGTGGTAATGGGTTAAAGAGTAAAAAAGTGTCAACGTGTGGAAATGGGAAAAACCGCTTTGGTCAAATGGTTAAATTTCAGCCTTATCCATTTTAATGGTTCTTGCAGACGACAAAATATTCGATGTGAAAACGGAAAAAACGTTTGTGTTACATGAATATACCATTGAAAACATATGTGGAAAAGGGATCAATTGGTGATAGCATTTTTTCTCTCTCTTAGTGTGCCCACACCATTGTTATATAGGCACATCGTGTATACAAAAATTTCGCTGCATTTACGTTTTGGTTAATTACAGCACATTTGAAACAGGACTTGTCTAAAATTAAACAAATAAAATACAAATTAAATAGGTGACAAAGGAAGAAGCGTTTGGCATTTTCAAAAAAAAAAAAAAAAAAAAGCTTTTATACTACAAGAACTTGTTTTTATGGAAGAACTTGTTTCAAACGAATAAATTCCAACAAATTTTCTTTCAAATTCTTTAAAATGTAGGAGAAAAAAAACATGAGTTTATCTCAAGGTCCGACCTTCTTGCCTCGAGAAATCCTAACTTAGTTTAGTCGCCTCGAATCCTCCTTATGTCTCTAATACCAACCCCTCAAGAGCGAAATCTAATAAAAACATCGTGCTGATTGCACGATAAATTGTAAGAAACCCGTGCAATTCTAGTAGAGTTAACTTCAGATAAGTAAGAGTTTGGTTCATGAATTAAGCCATTATCGCTTAAAACGCACTTGAGAGGATGGAAAATAATGTTACGACGACTGAATTCGCCGTAAACAACGTTGCAGTTACGCGCGCTCTTTATGACGTCATTTAAAGTTTTCGTCACGGAACGGCACGTGCGTAAGATCTGAATACCTTGGCAGCGGCCACATCTGTCCGCTTCTTTGAACATAGTCCGGACGATTTCTCATTTTTTCTAGTCGCAAATATTACTACTTACGGTAATAAAATGTATTATTAAATTATAAGGAATGAATGCAATATAATTTTTTTCATGGAGGTATGAAAAATAAAATCTAATCACACTTTTGTATGAACCGCTTCGCGGATTCATATAGTGTGATTAGATTTTATTTTTCATACCTGCATGAAAAAAATAAAATTGCATTCATTCCTTAAATATTTTTTTATTAAGGTATGTTCATTTTTGGTTTTTACTTTTGCATGGTTTGTTTTTCACATAAAATTCGATCCTGTTAAATGCGGTTTTCGAAACTACTTGTAACGGCATTTAAGGCGAACTATTGATCCAGATCAGCCTGCATATATACTAAGTCTGATCTATATCCTAGTCAGGAATGAAAATACTTTATACATATAAATCCATTTTGTGACGAGAAAAAAAATAATCCTGATCGGTCAGCACTTACGCATATTACAACAACAACAATCCAGATCAGCCGTGACATGCGTTCTATCTTTTCCAGACCTGCGTTTTAATAATAAATAAAAGAAATTTTCGCTGTTTTTCATTTTTTGTGGTTTTAGTTGCCTTATTTTCTGTACTGTAGTGTATTTTGATAACTTTGTGGAAAAACAAAGATTCTTGAGTTTTTACCCAAGGTAACCAAGGATTACCTCGTTAGTAAAAATTCTTTGAGTAACATATGGTAACCTTATGTAACCAAGTGTAACCCATGATGACCCAGGGTAACCCTAACCCTAGGTTACCCTGTTACTAAAAATAACTTTTCCTTTGATAAAATATGGTGGCCTAATGTAACCGAGGGTTAACCAAGGTAACCCAGGGTTACCCTGTTACTAAAAATAACTTCACTTTGGGTAACATATGGTATCCTAAAGTAACCACATTTAACCCATGGTTACCCAAGGTAGCCCAGGGTTACCCTGTTACTAAAATAATTTTACTTCGGATAACATATGGTAACCTTATGTAACCTCGTTTAACCCAATTATTAAAACTAAATTTACTGTGGGTAACATTTGGTAACCTAAAATTCAGGGTTACCTAAGGTTACCCAGGGTTACTCTATAAATAAGAATTAAATATACTTTTTGTAACGTGTGGTAACATAATATAACCACGTGTAGCCCATGGTTACCAAGGGTTAACAAGGGTTATCCGATTGGGTCGATTGTGTCCCTGTGTGGGTTGAAAAAGTTTCAATTTCATTTGAAAAAAGGTATCCCGGCCCCTATTTTCAAATATGGCCCTAGTGACCCTATGTGTCCCTGGACCGGTTTTATCCTGATTTTTTTATTTATTTGAGAAGGGTTTCGGTAGGGTTTATGAGTTTTAGTTAGAATTAAGTAAGTGGAGCATCAAGTATTGCTGTTAATCCGTATTTGATTTCTTCATTCTTTAACACAACAAATCACAACATTATATTTCCTCTAATATCATAATGCAATTCTCGGTGGCTGGTAGAAATCGATCGAAATGTCACTTTTTGCTATAAGACCCATTTGTCTATGATGCATTATAACATGAAAGAACCTTGACACTATATACACTTAGTGAGATGGCAAAAGAACATTCTGCGGAATTTTAGTTCATCAATTTCAGTCTATAAATAAATAAAGAATTAGGTCAGACAATTTTTTTTGCACCAAGCCCCCTTTTGCCATGACGCATTACTTGCAAAGTGTTCGAACACGTAGTGGTCAGTATCATCTTAGACCACCTTGATGAGTTCAATATTCTTGTTGGCAATCAGCATGGTTTCCGTGCCATGTGGTCCTGTGAGACCCAACTTATTGGCTTTATTCATGCTTGATGTAGCCATAATGGATTTTAGAAAAGCATTTGATGTTGTCCAACATGAAAGACTTCTATTAAAAATTAGCACATTATGGTATTAGGGGCAGCACAAATGCTTGGATAAAATCTTTCCTCAGTAATAGGCAACAAACAGTTATTGTTGATGGCGCAGAGTCAAGCACAGGTCCTGTTCTTTCGGGTGTTCCATAGGAATCGATATTGGGGCCTCGTCTATTTCTGCTTTATATTAATGACTTACCGGACACTGTAAAGTCAAATGTCCGCATGTTTGCAGATGACTGTGTAATCTATAGGCCAATAAAGACGGCTTCAGACACAGCTCAGCTGCAGCAGGACCTAGACAGTCTGTCATTGTGGGAGCAGAAGTGGACGATGTCCTTCAATATAGCTAAGTGCCATATCATGCACATATCAAGAAATAAGAAACCCATTTCTACTTCTTATACTCTGCATAGCCAGCCTCTGACTGTTGTCAGTCAAGTCACTTATCTTGGAGTTGAGGTATCATCATTTTTTTCTTGGTCCCCTCACATAAACAAGATTTCCAGTAAGGCATCTCAAAGTTTAGGCTTCCTTAAACGCAACATTCACTCGTCTTAGAGCCAACAAAAACCGCAGCCTATAACATCATTGTCAGACCAACCTTAGAGTACTTCTCTAGTGTGTGGCACCCTTACCATCAAAAAGATATTCATAGAATTGAGAATATTAAACGACAAGCAGCTCGCTTTGCAATAAACAATTACAACAAGATACCAGGCAAAGTGACAAATATCCTCAATGATTTAAAATGGAATTCACAGACAGTTTGGTACGCTTTCTCTCTTTTACAAAATGGTATACCAACGTGTAGATGTAGACCCACAGCAATATTTACAACCACATAAAAGGCAATCACGGCAACACCATCACTTAGCTTTCCAAATACCCTCAACTAACATTGACTACATGAAATTCTCTTATTTTCCCCGAACTGTAGTACAGTGGAACAAGTTACCAACTTATGTAGTAAACGCTGACACAACCCTTGGTTTTAAGTCAGCGCTTGCTTCATATATACTCCTCACAAAAAGTTAAGCAACAAAAGTAATTCTCTCAATATTCTTTTCACACACGAGGAATTTTTTGCACAGATTTGTTATTCGGACAACCATAATTATGCTTAAACACGCTTTAAAGAATTCTCAATGATATCGTGTCCAAAAACAGCTATCACGAGATTAGAACACACTCACCCCCCAAAACATGAATGCAAAACGTGTCGCATATACTGATTTCAAACTTGGCATTAGCCCCGTATGTGCTTATAACGCGCCAATTTGACAACTCTGATGTCATTAACATTTGAATCATGCCAAGACGTCACTTGACTCCAACTGAAGTGGCTTAAATTCTCGGGATGCTACAGGGTGGGGCTACCAAGACTGCTGCTGCCATTCACTTTTATTTTCATCACAGTGTTGTCTCAAGAGCAATAACGCGATACAATCAAACTGGACATCAGGACAGATGACAGATGACATAGGGACCACGTTCAGGTCGTCAAAGAGTTCAACACCTCGTGAAGACCGTAACGTTGCAACCTAAGTCCGTTGCAATTGGCTCACAACGGTCATATCGTTGCAAATTGACATTCAGAGGGTGTCAGGAAACAGAGTTTCCACCCAAACCGTGAGGAACGTGCTTCACACAGAAGGTCTAAGGTCCAGGATACCACTTCAACGGATCCAACTTTCCCAAAAACATCGACGGCAAAGATGAAAATTGGCACATCAACATCGAGACTGAAGGTCATTTGTTGTCGTCACAAACTCATAACGGACGAGTCAAGATTCTGCCTTGATTCTAATGACGGCATGACACGTGTGTGTAGAAACAGTAATGAACGGTTTGCCGACTGTACCATGCTGAACACGACCAGTATGGACGTGGGACTTTGATGGTCTCGAGAGGTATCAGCGTTGCCACAGAACAGAGCTGGCTGTCATCAGACGAGGTTCAATGACTGGTGTAAGGTTATGAACGAGATCATTACGCCTGTTATCATCCTTCTGGCACAGTAAACAGATCCAAATGTTATGTTAATGTATGGTAATGCCCATCCCCATCGTTCTGGAATTGTGACTGAAGTTCTGTGGACCAACAGAATTAGACATATATAGACTGGCCTGGTAGGCCTGTAGACCTTAATCCGATAGAACATACATGGGACATTCTTGGAGGGCGTGTCAGCATTTTCGCCCACAGACTCTGGATGAACTGCAACAGAACTTGCAGACAGAATAGAGGATTATTCCACAACGGCCATTAGACAGACGAATCTGCTTGATGCCAAGGTGTGTTCGGGCATGTGTTGAAGATAATGGGGGCCATACCAAGTATACCATGTAAAAAAAGTTTAGCAACACTGACTTTGTTAATTGAAAACATATAATTTCTGTGATATTTATTCACCACCATTATATATATTTTAGCATATGCATTCACACACAACATTCAAAGGTTGATTTGTGGAAACGTTAAATACTGTCTGAGAAACAGTGTCTTAACTTAGGTGAGGGGGGTCAAAACAAGAAGTCACAATAAAATTCGATATCGGTTATGAGGTCATTTTCTAGCAAGTACAGCATTGAAACGTTTTCTAATCCACTTAAAAAGTTTGTACCCAGTATCAACATTCACTACTTTATCAAGATACTGAATGTCATTCACGTCATAAGGATCACGTTCACGTCTTCCCCCAAATGCGCCATATGAGCTCTATTGGTGATAAATCAAACAGAGTGGTGGTAATGGGAGAAAATCAACGTTGTTTACGCTTACAGCATTTAGGACTCTATGTCAGTAAGGTCTGGTACGTTCATGGTGTAGCGTCAGGGAAATTATAACGTATAGTCAACGTCTAGTAACCCCTCGTCTGTGGAGACGATCATGGATGGTAAATGAGGATACTCTATTTTGGTATTACTGTTGAAGCCACTCAAGGTTTTGGTGAGAATATGGAACATCTTTGCCTTGACGTTACGAAATTATGACGGTCATCGTCTCGTGGCGTTTTTCTCCGACGTCCATGACCGGGACTATCTCAAACCACAAACATTGGCTCATATAGCATCCTCAAACAGTTACTCATGCTTTGAGATACGTAAAATTTAAAAAGACATCTTTATCGCCGGTTCCGCCACGTAGGAACACATTAGCGATATAACGTCCTTCTAACGCAAGTCCTTGACGTAGTCAAACAGCGTTGCAGAAAAGTCTTTTTAGTGGCCTTTTTCATTCTGGGCAAAGACGAGTATGTTCACATCTAAATGTTTTCTAGAATTATGCTCCAAACACATGAATACCATGGCAGACATGAAAACCGGAAATGCGCACCTGGAGTGCACGACGCACGCGATGGCGGTAAAAAATTCATTTGTTTGTGTTTTCTAGCTATAATCTATTGTGTAAACGTTTGATTTCATGTTAAAACAAAAATATTTTGGCTACTAAAGATATTTACATTTTGTTGCAAAACTTTTTTTACTATGTATACTTGATGCTCGATCATGGATTGAAGCGGCCGGAAAACAACTTTTTACACATTCTGAACTGCTGGCGAGTGACGTTTTGCAACATTTTTTCGTCAGGACGCTTTTCAAGGATCTGTAACTTTGTTACTGTTTCATTATTTTCCCAATCATTTAACATAGTTTGTGTAAAAAGATCCCAACTTTGTATTGTATAAAACATAGATCATGAGTTGTGATAAAACACATTTGAGAAAGAAAAGCATCACCCTACTAACATTCTTTTCTTGACAGTAGTTCATATGTAGTTAATTACAATACTGATTAAGGTTGTAAGGTTTTAAGGTTTTTTGCACTATGTTTTATCACAATGGCAAGTCCTTCTTGGGTGGAATTATAGTAGCTCAGGAAGCTTGCCATCTACTCTTTTCTAACACCCCACGCATGGCCATAATGTCTGAAAAGTATGTTTGCCATTATTATAGAAGACGAAGAAGACATAGTGCTTTGGATACCATTGAGAGTAAATGCTAATAACAGACAGATCAAGGGACTCCAAAACAATAAGCTGAGATTGAAAAGGGTTATGAAATGGACATTGTAATTTATGTATTGTTACTTGTTGATAAAAATTGATTTAGAAGTAATTTGTCAAACTCTGTGAAGTAGTTTGTTTACAGATGTTGGGTAAAGGGTACTTGGATAATACCAGACTATTTAACACTCCCAAAAATTGCAGATGAATGAATACAAGAGAATAGAATTATTTTCTTTCTGAGTGCACAATATTGTGGAATATGAAGAAATTGCAAGTATAACTAATTTTGTTTATCCTTTTTCTTTTCATTAGAAATTTTATAATTTTTGTGCATATAAGACAAGTTTTAATTAGGGCACACATAAATGGTTTTTATGAGGGTGTTAAAATCTAAGTATCAGTCATAGAATTGGACAACAATTTGCCTCTCTTGTAAGCCCTTTCCCAAAGTACAAAATGTTGACTCAGAAAGATATGCAGTTGACAAATTAGACACCAAGAGAACAATGCATGTTTGTTATTGGCAGGAAAATATAGGCATTATAGGGTAATAAGCATGTTCTTATTTTTCTTCAATGTTTTACTGAGTCTTTTTTTCTCTAATTGGTACATCAATATTTGTAAATGGGTTATGTATTGTGATATTCAATCTCAAAATCAAGCAAAATGAGCACATACCTTTGAGGGAAAAGTAAAAGAAAGAAATTTCATAAATACGCAGCTATGGATACTTGCGTAAAAGCTGCGTCTTTTTAATTTAAGGGGAAGAAAAATCAGCAAAAGAAAGACGCAGCTTTTACGCAGTTTCTTGAGCTGCGTCTTTGGATCTCAGACAAAATTATAAAAATATGCAGCTTCATTACAAAATACGCAGCTTCATAACAAAATATGCAGCTTTTACGTAGCTTCATAACAAAATAAGCAGCTTTTACACAGCTTCATAACAACATATGCAGCTCTTACGCAGCTTCATAACAAAATACGCAGCTATTAAGTAAAAAACGCACCTTTTGGAGAAAAACGCAGCTTTTACGCAATTCTTTTTAAAAAATAACGCAGCTTTTGGGATAAGAAACAAAAAAAAGCAGAAAAGCTGCGTAAAAGCCAGCTTTTGCGCAGCTTTCTGAAAGAGCTGCGTTTAATTTTCCCAAGGGAAGTTTTGTCTTGTTCAGTCAATATTTGTAGTTACTGGAGTGAAATCAAAGTCAAAATAGAGCCAAAAATGGTAATTTTGTCCATTTCAAGGGCACATAACTCAAGATGTAAAAATCAGAAAATTATACCAAGGCAAGATCTTATAGTCACCAACATACTATACTAGTTTTGTCTTGAATAGTCAATATTTGTAGTAGTTGCAAGAGTGAAAACAATGTCAAAATAGAGCTAAAATGTCAACTTTGTCAATTTAAAGGGCACAAAACTCATGATGTAAAATTATGATCAACCTGAAAATCATACCAAGGCAATATCTTATGGTCACCAACATTCTGTACAAATTTTGTCTTGATTAGTCAATATTTGTAGTTACTGGAGTGCTATCAAAGTCAAAAAGAGCCGAAATTGGAATTTTGTCCATTTCAAGGGCACATAACTCATGATGTAAAATTTTGATCAAGCTGAAAATTATACCAAGGTAAGATTTTATAGTCACTATAATTCTGTCAAAGTTTTGTCATGATTTGTAGATTTTAGAGTAAAAATAAAGTCAAAACCAGCTATTTTTGACATTCAAGGGCAGTTATTCTACTTCAATCAAATTCTTTGAAGGAATCTGAGAGAGGGTCACCCTAGGATTATTCCTGTGAAGTTTGATAGAAATCCATCTAGTAGTTTCTGAGAAGATTTTTAAAGAAAAAGTTTACTGACGGACGGACGCACGGACGGCCAGACACACGACGGACACACCGCCATGACAATAGCCTGCTGGCCGGTCGGCCAGTGGAGCTAAAAACAGCACTTTGTAACTGTATCAGTAATTTTTAATTATGTTGCGTTTGAAAAGAAAGGCAGATATGTTTTAAATAATTAATGAACGCCCCTCGTATTTCCTACTTACTAGAGCTGTAACTTAATACGAAGTTTGAAGTTGCTAGCACAATACGTTTTAGTCAAAAAGTGCCCCCAAAAGTTATAAGGGTAAAACAAACAAGGACAATAACTCCAAAAGAGCAGATTAACGGTTTTTGTACATGAAACTTCTCCTCAATGATATCTGTAAGTGTACAAAGTTTGAGGTTGATAGCACTTATGGCTTAGGAGATATGGTCTGGACAAAATGTAAGGATAAAAACAACAAAGGGCAATAACTTAAAAAGTGGATGTGGCAGAGTAACAATTATTGTGCATGTCACTTCTCCTCAATGAGATTTTTAAGTGTACCAATTTTGAATTTTGTAGCACTTATGGTTTAGAATATATATTCCTGACAAAAATGTAAGGAAAAAACAAAGGGGAATAACTCAAAAAGTGGGCGTGGCAGAGTAACAATTCTTGTGCATGTCACATCTTGATGAGATCTCTCAGTGTACAAAGTTTGAAGTTGCTAGCACTAATGGTTTAAGAGATATGTTCCGGACAAAAATGTAAGGGTAAAACAACAAATTGCAATAACTTAAAAAGTGGGAGTGACAGAGTAACAATTCTTGTGCAAGTCACTTCTTCTCAAGGATCTATCAGTGTACAAAGTTTGAACTTGCTAGCTCTTATGATTAGAAGATATGTTCCTGACAAAAATGTAAGGATAAAAACAACAAAGAGCAATAAATCAAAAAGTGGGCGCGGCAGAGTAACGCTTCTTAAATATGACACTTCTCCTAAATGAGACCTACACTACTCAAAACTTATAAGTACTCCGACTATATTATAAAGCATATCTCTGGACAGGCTTAACATATCTTAACCAAATTTTACACAACTTCACTTTAACCATATTACCATCATCTATTGAATTTTCATAAACTTCGAGAGAATATTAATTACACAAGAAGCAGCTAACGGAGACCACTGTTGGTAGCAAAAGTCACAAAGTCAAGATTTTGTGTGTTCCTTGTTCGCTCACACAATAGCATGGTACCAGGAACGCATAAACATTTTGTAATTCCTGAATTATGCTGTAGGGATATCTTCTTAATAATTTAGGAGTCGATGTAAGAATCTCTATGCTTGCTAAGCATGTGCCAGATCATCATCACACTGGTCAGTAAGTCGTTAGTCTGTAAAACCTTTTTTCACAATTAGCAAATTTAATGCATCCTTGGCAACTGAATATTGATGTGTTGATTTTGAGGTCATGCTTTATGCATCTTGTACATCTTGTCATGATGAATTGAGCCGATATCGGATAGTTTAGACACTGAATGGTCTCCCTTGAAGGCATAATGTATCCCTTTCTGTGACAGCCACTAGACTCTTCAACTCACGTATGCGAGACAAAACAATGTTACTGTCCTAATTCCGGTTTGTTGTCCTGTCACGTGGTTGTCTTGGTAGGTTGGAAGCACTTCCGGTTCGTCTGTCCTCGGCCACAAATTGGGTGACAGCAGTTGCATGTACATTTATGATACGGATTGTATTTCTTTAGAAAAATGGCACAAATGTAACAAAAATGTTGATGTTTGACAGTTACGAACTATATTTTGAATTAAATTTGTATAGAACGACTGGAAATGTGGGTATGAGAATATTACCTACGCTTTAATTGCACCACCTTGTCAAACACCCATTGTTATTGGTTGTTGTTGTAAAGATTTCCGACGCTTTTTATGTTTTATGTTTGGCACGTCAATCCATAAAAGAATGAATTGTTAATTAAGCACATGGGATTCGTGTATGAAACACAGGAGGCGTATTTGAATTTTCTTTAGTTGACCGGAAGTTACCATTTTGCACAATAATTTTGAAAAATGAAAATGATATCGGTCAAGTAATGAAGTTAGGGAATAAAAAACAATATCGACTTTTGATATTCCTTTATCGGGAAAAATTTTGCGCATAATATAAAACGGAGTACTTATAAGTTTGGTTAAGTATATACACTTACCACATAAAGTAACGCAACATTTTCAAATTTCAATATTTCTATTTTAAACAAACCAGGATCTACAATGATACTTTCTATAGTTCGCAAGGAAGGTTTTTGATAGGTATTTTCAATAAAATATTTAAATTTCCAACGAACATGTCAGAATTACATCCCTTTATTATTTTTCGTTAAACACGTCCTAAGGTCTTGCAAGTGAAAAAACAATCATAAAAGATAGTTTTATTGATAGTGTGTAGTCAGTTACACAGTAAAAACACAAAAAATTGTCACTGTGCGCACTAAGCGTTATGTCATAACTTCCGGAAAACAGCGGTCAACATATCGCTTGAATTCGAGTTCTGTAAAATTCGATTTGCACAGATCAAAAAGCTTGGCGTCCAAAATTTCTTTAATTTCAAGGTTGCAGTACCATTTTACAGCAAACGCCAGTATGCATGATCGATCCAGATCATCGACTGGTCCAGTTACGATCAGTCGGTAGAGTATTAGTCAAAGAGCCCTGAACATTGGAAAAGATTCCAAATAGCAGCAGATTCCACATAAATGAACATATACAGACATGGATAAGCCATCACAAATGAATGATTCAATCAGAAGCTAACCGTTTTATATCCGTTATTGACTCAATTTTGGGATAAACTTCGCTATTTAAGACAACTTATCCATCCAAAGACGGTCTGATCCAGTTAAAGAGCTGCAGTTTTGTGTTTCGGATGTTCGCATAAAGTCATTGAAATCACCCTAATGCTAAGACAGGTCGGCTCTGACAAACAAACTTATCCCAGGACACGTCTAATATCGAACACTTTTGGTACTGCCTGAAAAGGCGCATTCGTAGTAGTGGTCTTAATCCTCCAACAAACCTGTTTTTGCGAACGAACAACCCGTCAGGATGAGTGAACTAAGTTTCTTTAACATCAAATTGGTTCAAAATTGTGTCAATGTGACGAAGATGTCAGTTGTTTATGAATACAAGGGATGATTATAACCATCAATTTGTTTGTGACTTTTGAATTTACACCATGTGTCTTTGGGTTGAAATTTTTGTCTGTAAATGTCTTAGCATTTTTATGATCTTTACTTTACTGTTTGATGAAATATTACATTTGATGTCAAAACAAAAATATCCTTGAATCTATTTACAAGTTTTAAGATATTTGATATTTAATGAGTGTTGCGTTACTTTATGTGGTCAGTATATGTTTACCAAGTTTGAAGTTGCTAGCACATATTGTTTAGAACATATAGCCCGGAAAAAAGTGTGATGGACAGACAGACAGATGGATGGACAGACAGACGGAACTGAGCAAACCTATAGTCTCCCAAATGGAAACCGGTGGGAGAATAATAAAAGATATTGAAGTTGGCAATATTATCTTATATATATAATGTTTCATTCAATTTTGTCAAGCGTTTCCAGAGAAATCAATTCTGAACCATAATTTAAGGAACTTAAAACTTTCTATCAATTGCCATTTATCATCATTGATGATTTGTACATTGACAAATGACAGTAGCTGCAAGTTTCTTAAAGTGACATTTCAGAATTTTTTGTCATAAATATTACTTTTATTTTTATCTGAAAGAGCATATTTCCTTATGAAAATTCTGAAAATTTCAAGCCAAAATATTGCACCGTTTACGAGAAACTCATATTTTTGTGTTAAAATTGAACAAATTGTTGTGGACAACAGTTCGGATTTATATGCAATTTATCGATTATGTGTCAACTTTAAATGCGTGTATCTCGCTTACTGACAACAACTTAAAAGAACTAATAGTATTTATACTCATCAGAATATCCAATCTTGGCATCAAGACATACTTTAAAAAATTGAAATCGGAATGAAATGTCCCTTTAATGTAAATTTTTCTTAAAATTGTCTCAACAAAAAAAAATAATTTGGAATAACTTACCTTTTACAGATCAATTCTTGGTAATATTTCGTGAAATTTTCTTTATGACCACTTAATGTAGGATCCAGCCAGCTATAATATCTTTCCCATCATACCCCCTACGAATCTTTGTCAATTTTAGGACGCAGACGGCTTAAATGTTGAGTTCTTCCCTCTGTAAATTGAATTAATTAACAAATTACCAGATACTGTAAAAGTCTATTTATTCACGAGGACAATATTTTTGCTAATTTTCGCGAATAGGTTATACCGCAAATTCATCATTCTCGTGAATATAAGAATCTGTAGAATGCCGGAGATTTCTTATTCCTCCCTTATATATATATCAGGAGGTTAATCCTTATTTACTTAAGTTTGGGAAATATCTGGCTGAAGCAACATAGACACAGACAATGAGTCACCACAAAGCTTGCTAGTAACAAGCTATCTGATCAGCATTCATACATTATAATAAAGTGTACCTCATTTATCTTCTGTACCGTGCCTTTATCTTGTGTGTTGGTCTTCATGCTTTAAAAAATAGACTGAAAAGAAAGCATGCATGCATCTTTATATAACAGCAAGAATTAGTAATGAAGAAAATCACATATAGATTAGCATATTTACAAATATTGTATGGTATGATGTTAGTTCATCCTTTTTGATATTTTTTGTTTACACGCTTTGGACAGGCTATTCCATGATTATGATTTGTTTTTAATGTACGTGATGTTAGTTATTTTTCTTATTGAATTGTTACTAGACAGAACTAACCAAAGCTGTGTGCGATTTAGGCCGGTAGAGCTCTTCTGGAAGTCTGGTTACCGCCTCTGATACACTACGTTGTAGAAAAGATATAACATAGTGTATCAGAGGCGGGAACCAGACTAGCTCTACCTCTTCCAGAAGACCACTTCTGGCCTAAATCGCACGTGGCTCAAGACATTGTTGTGACCATTGCAACCTTTTTTTTGTTTTTGTTGTTTTTGTTTAAGGATCTAAAGAATACAATAGTACCTCAATCTCTTAATGTTTGATTGTCAATTATGAAAAACCTACCTTTTTTGTTGAGAGCTTGATAATTATTAGTGTAGGACATCTGATGTCAACCATTTCAGAACCTGAAAAGATAAATGAGCCTTATTCTCCTAAACTATAGCCAAAACTACAACTGTCGCAAAGCAGACAAATACCCCCACTAGCATCTTGTCACTGAAAAAGTGATATATGTCAAAATGTTCTTTAGTTGGAGCACAGAAACAGGTTCTAAACAAAGTCCAATTATGACCTTGACCTTTGACCTTTGTTACCCAAAACAAGAGGGCACCTCCTTGGGTCATGGGCAACAATTATGTGAAGTTTCATGATCCTAGGTCAAAAGATTCTTGAGTTAGAGCAAGGAAACGAGAAAGTCTATGGACGGACAGACGGACGGACAGACAAACAGACATGGTTAAACCAATATACCCCCTCTACTTAGTAGGTGGTGGGTATATTACAATTGCTAAAATACCCATTATTATCCAATTTAGTATGATTTTCAGTTTTTGTAATGTTAAGATCCAGTGTTGGTCATCAGCCAGAGACAGCTAGCCGCATTCTAACATTCTTGTTCAGTACCGTCCTCTATCCAATAAATTTCATTGTCAAACAGTAAAAATCGTGTTAAATGAAGTTATGGCAATATAAAACATTGTCAACAAAATAAAGCTTAATTTAGCTGAAGTTACAATACTTATTCAAAATATCTCAAATTTGATTGATTGATTGATTGATTGATTGATTGATTGATTGGGATTGAACACCTTTTTGAACTACTATGGTTATATCCTTACTGAGCCTCCAGCTGCTCAAAGTATTTGTCAGAAAGGTTATTTGTCGCGGCTTGGGATGCCAGGACGTCGTGAGTGAGAGTTTGACGGCTACCAACTGCACCATGACCATATTAACCCATTTCTGCACAGAGACGCCTTTTGACTCCCTCACAAGAAGAGGCTTAGGAAAACATTGTGGAAAATGAAGAAATTGCTTGTGACAAACAATTTCTTCATTTTCCACAATGTTTTCAACCATTAAATTTCATTTATTTGAAATTGTTGTCTGCAACATCTTTGAATTTGGACAGGTCTAAAATTTTGTAGTTTGTGAAAGGGATAAATAGACAAATGTTTCTGGGGAGCATAAAAATACCTACATTTTTTTTGTTTAATCTCATTGATTTCACCGATCCATTTCTTCAGACTGTTTCAGTCACTTGGTTCATGTGCTTCACACATACATTCTCTGTTGATACAAAATTCATTATTAAATTTTAACCTTTTACCATAAGGCCAATATATGGTTCCATTTAGCAATTACATTCTAAATTGTATTAGAGAAAGGTTGAATTTGTGTTAAATAGCTACGAAAATATTTCATATTGTCCCGATATTCCCTAAAGCGTTTTCTATTAGGGACGTCCAAACCAAGGCTTGTTAAACAAATGGTTAACATGCTTCAGCGATCACAAAGATTTATTCAAACAAATATAAATAAGTTTTACAATCTTTTAAACAAGTCATTTTCAGTTTTGATAATGATGTTATATTTAGACAAATACTCATTTTGTTTCGTAAGGTTGAACCTATACATCATAAATTTTTGCACCTAATTTTATTTCTTTTTACTTTTGTGTGTCATGATCACATTTTAAAGGTAAGATTTAATTTGTCAACTAAAACCCAATACAGTTTAAACAAGTCTACTGTGAAGCATCTTTTCTGGCCAAGGATGAACTCAACTATGTTTTTAAATTGGAAATGTGATATTTTCCCGTCCGTTGTCATGAATCGTTTACACATAACAAACAGATGTATCTATTCATCTGATTGGCAAACATGAGGCCTCAACGGAGCCACTGAAAATGCTTGACAGGACACCAAGGATATGGGGCTCAATCAGCCAAGGGTGAATACAGAAATGGTGTAACACCATAGATTTTTTCCCTTGGCTTGCGGAGATGATTACTAAGGAAAGGATAAGAACTGTTTATTACCAGCAGAAGTGATGCCCAATTGCCACAGTTGACAGCTCGTGATGTATCGCTGGGGACCACATTGTGTCCGGGTGACGCGAGATTACTGGTGGATCCTTCGATCACTTCCGGTAGCTTAACAGCACGACCAGTGGAATGCTCCAAAGCCATATTTTACGATGTTACCCCAAATTTTTTTGATTGTTAATGAATGTAAATGATGCCGCACAAAAAATGCTGATATGTGAATCTGATTAAGGGCGGACTACCTTAATTATATAATGTTTGAAACATGACAAGACTAACCTTGATATCAAACTGGAGATATCTACGTGCCATATCTCGAGACACAACATTCTCAAACACTTCTACAGAACAAGTTTACTGCATTCATACCCCGGACATGTAATATCATGCACACATCCTTCTTTAATCTTTTCATTTAAATACCTGTAAACAAATTTTTACCAAAATTATTAAGAATCGCATATATTGTTGCTTTTAAACAAAAACCTCGTATCTACAGCTTGTTTAAAGCTGTGGAAACCATCCTTTTGTTGAGAACAAGCTGTAGATACAAGATTTTAGTTCAAAAGCAACAATACATAACATAGAAACAGATTTAGATTTCAGCTGCTATGGTCAAATTGTGGAGGCCGGAGCACCTTGCCATGGATTCTTGGTATTTCTCTTACCATAACCACCACAATATCCAATACAAGCCTCCAGCTACTTTCTCACATAGATGCTTCACACCAATTGGTGAGAGACAAATGACTGCCATCTGGAAATAAATACATTCAATTTAAGAAACATTGTTACAAAATCTGAGGTTTCACTCCTGGTTCATGCCTGGTTTTGACCATCTTTTCTAGCCATCTTTTATCTCATCTACATTTGTATTCACCATTGGCACCATTTAGTCCCAATTAGTAATATCCTAATACGCTCCCATAACACTTGACAGGCCCCTAGATTTTTCCTTATTTTATACTGAAAATGTAGGGAAAATCAAATTTATCCCCTCCAATATTCAGACACTGGCCTTGACAGGGGCTTGAACCCCCCCCCCCACACACACACATACACACCCAATATACAATTGCTTCATACCAGCCTGTTTGTCCTGCTGGATGTTATGGAGTAGCAACCAATCAAATACTAGTAGTATGTTTTAAACACTTATGACATTACGTCACCATTTTTTTGTTGATTTCTTCTGTCTCTTTTGCATTCTTTGCAACAGGGACTGGAAAAGGTAAGAATAGTTGTCAAACTATAACTGTCACAAAATGTGACTTGATACCCGCGCACAAGCTTTTACTACAACAAAGGGCAATAAAGTGTACCAAGTTTAAAGTTGCTAGCACTTATGTTCCGGACAAAAATGCAAGGGTAATAACAACTAGAACTGTCACAAAGCGGACAAATACCCCCCACTAGCGGGTTGTCACTGAACAAATGGTATAGGTCAAAGGTTTATGACTTGAAGAACAGAAACAGATTTTCAACAAATTCTAATTGTGACCTTAACCTATGACATTCATGACCCAGAAACAACAGGGCACCTCCTTGCATCAAGGGCAACACCTGTGTAAAGTTTCATGGTCCTAGGTCAATTTGTTCTTGAATTAGAGCACGGAAACAGATTTTCAACAACGTCTGATTGTGACCTTAGCCTTTGACATTCATGACCCAAAAACAACAGCATGGCTAGAATTACCTTACAAAAAATGACTAGCAATATTTTGCTAGTGACTTTTGAAATCACTAGCAAAAAGGCAAATTAACTCGCAATTTTGTTTTTATTTTAGAAAATAAAGTTAAATATGGTGCATATAGTTGTTCTTTCAAAGGAAATGCATGAAAGCTGGTACAGTAAGTAAATATTTGGAAGTTGGCTGCATTGATTAAACTTGTGGGTGGGGATTATTTTTCCACTAGCCAAAAAAATCTAGTGTCAGATAGAATCACTAGCAATTCTTAATTTTAACTAGCAAATTGCTAGTATGCTATTGGAAATTCGAGCCCTGAACAGGGCACCTCCTTGCGTCGAGGGCAACAACTGTGTAAAGTTTCATGGTCCTAGGTCAACAGGTTCTCGATTTAGAGCACGGAAATGGATTTTAAACAAGATGATGTTACTTACCAAATTTGGTAACTCTCCTTATGGTTAATGAGTTTTGCAATTTTAGATTTTGACTACTCCCCCCATTCAAAAGTTCAAAGTAGCATAACTCTGAAACTAATGACTGGATCAAAATGAAAATTGCAGGTGCACAACTTCATATGATAGGAAACCACCTGATACAATTTCAGTAAAATTGCTCAAAAACTTTTGGAGTAGAAGAGGACAAAAAACTATGTCCACGGACGGACATACGGATGGACGAACGATGTACAAAAATAGACCACAATAGCTCACCTTGAGCATTTCATGCTCAGGTGATCTAAACATCAATGGGCCATATATCATTCCACAAATTAAAAACATTCTGTGACAGGGCTTCATAAGCAGCAGGCCAAAAACTATGGAAAAAAACTACCACAGGACTCACTACATTCCAACTTTCTGTTCAGCTGTGCACAGTAATATAGCAAACACTATGCATACTTTTAAATATCTATTTTAGCAAAATGTACTAATGTTCAAAACCTGTGGGTATGCTTTGCATGAAATTAGGTGTTTAATTTTCAGTTTCAGTTTTTAAGAACGGACAGACAACCAGGCCCTAACCATAATATGAATCTTTGGAGGTATTACCATAACTTACTTTTTTGTCCCTCTATTTCATACACTGACATATTTTATTTTCTGTAGATTTCACCCACTGACTGTGTCACCATACACACTTTGTCTGGAATATATTTTTGGTCAATTGAATGATTAAACTTTTATCAAACTAGACCTGGTTTATACATCCCAAAAGTGAAAGGCTTATTTACCTATTGATGCCAAGGAGAAAATCCGTTTAACCTCTTACCAGATGACAAAATATTGGAATTGGCTAAATTCAAAGAAGTTGCAGACGACAAATTCAAGTTGATGAAATTTAAAAATTCTTTTCATTTTGGGTGAGAAAACATTGTGGAAATTGAAGAAATTGCTTCTCACAATCAAATTCTTCATTTGTGACAATGTTTTCCCAAGCCTTTTCTTATGAGGGATTCAAAAAGTGTCATTGTGCAGTAATTGGTTAATCAGCATGTACCACTTTTGTTTCAATATATTCTATGATTAAACCTGCATTTTTTCTTTATTTAATATCACTATTTCTATTATCTATATATACCCTGACCCTTAGGGCCTAACCAAATTTTATTTCAATATAACAGGCTGTGATCAATGAAGCATCCAAATTGGTAATATGTCCTTTGTGGAAAACCTCTATGGATGTTAGAAAACGGCATTTTCAAAATCATAGAAAAAACAAGAGGGCCAAGGATCACCTTAGAGATCAAGACGATAATTTTTTACGCATCTTACACCCACAACTTCTTGAAAACTTTCATTACAAAAAAAACAAACAAGTTAAACAATGCTGGTAGTGGAGAAATATACTACCATAGTAAATGCAAAATTTACAATAAGGATCTCTGAAAAGTACAATTGGAGAAGATTGTATCAATAAGAGACAATTCTGAATGCAAAATGTCAAAGCCTTCAGCCAGACAGTTAAGGATAAAAAAAATTGTGCAGGATTTCTTCAATGTGAAATTCGATACACACAACATAGGTCTAATTTTCCTTGTATCGCAATAATTTGAAGTAATTTTGTAGAGGGCCTTGAGATGAATATACTCACAAAATTTCAAGGCTCTATGCCAAATGGTTCTGGAGAAAAAGAATGCAATAGATTTCCTTCTTTGTATATGAAATTCAATACCCACAACAAAGGGCCAATATTTTTTGTATCACAATAATTTGAGATATTTTTGGAAGAGGGCCTTGAGATGATTCTACACACAAAATTGCTTATCTCTAGGCAAAATGGTTCAGGAGTAAAAGATTGTACAAGATTTCCTTCTTTGTTTTAATATGAAATTCGATACCCACAACATAGGGCTAATTTTCTTTGTATCACAATAACTTGAAGTATTACCGTAGAGGGTCTTGAGATGAATCTACACACAAAATTGCAAAGCTCTAGGCCAGATGGTTCAGGTGAAAAAGAATGAACAGATTTTCTTCTTTGTCTCTATATGAAATTTGATAACCACAACATAGGGCCAATTTTCTTTGTATCACAATAATTTGAAGCATTTAGTTAGAGAGCCTAAATGCGATTCTTTACACAAAATTTTAAATCTCTAGGCCAAATGGTTCATAAGAAGAAGATTGTACAAGATTTCTTTCTTTGTCTCTATACGAAATTTGATACCCACAACATAGGGCTAAATTTCATTGTATCACTATAATTTTGAGTATTTTGGTTGAGGGCCTTGAGATGATTCTACACGCAAAATTTCAAAGTTCTATGCCAAACATTCAAAAGAAAGATTGTGCAAGATTTCCTTCTTTGTCTAAATAAGAAGTTTTGATACCCACAACATAGGGCCAATTTTTCTTGCATCCCAATAATTTGAAGAATTTTGTTAGATGACCGTGAGGTGATTCTACACACAAAATTTCAAGACTCTAGGTCTTATAGTTTGGGAGAAGATTTTTATTAAGTTTGGACAAACAGACGGACGGACAGATGGATGGACAGACGGACGCCGGGACGGTGAGGGATCACAATAGCTCACCCCCAGCTTTTCGTTCTACGGTGAGCTAATAATAAAGAAAAAGAAAACAAGCAAGAAATTCATAGTTTGGATCCGTGAAGTTTGCAAAAGCTGAAACTCAACCATTATTAGCACTTTATAATGTAACTCATAAATCTTAGACCAAAAGACAAATTCCCCACTATACCCTGAGCCTGGAAGGAAGGTAATTAAAATTACTAGCGCATTATAGCTCACAATAACTGACCTGCAGGGCATTCATTTCGATTAACATGGACTGTATTGCCCGATCATTTTAGTGTAAACAAACCTGATTGTCCCTATTTGATTTCTCCTGCAATCATATTGTAAGTTTACCATTTTCACAAAAATGTCGTTCAGACAGATATACAATCAACCTTAAGCCATTACCAAACAACGACATTTTGGGGTAGTTCAATATGAAAGAATTTGCAGACGACATTTCAATGTGAATAAATTTCAAAATTTTAAAGCCTTTTGGGTAGAAAACATTGTGGGAAATGAAGAAATTGCTTGTCACAAGCAATTTCTTCATTTTTCACAATGTTTTCCAAAGCCATTATATTGTTAGGAGTCAAAAGGAGTCACTGTGTGGTAATGGGTTAAGTCACCTTCATGTGCCACGTGATTCCCCACCTGTGAAATCTGAAACAATTTGGATTCAATTACCGAAAGACAGACGCACCCCTAGTTAGACGGACAGACCGATATACGATAAACATTTACTCACCCTCATGTTGGATAACACCGACAGCCTCGGTGCGTTGTACCTGCTTAATAAAACCAATAGCACTTGAGCCATGTCATACATATAGGTATTTGGAGCATCCTGGAATTTAGCCCTGGTTTCCACAGCGAACTCCGATGTTACAAAACGATCAAACACATCTGGCCCCGCCAGATTCCGTTCTTCATCTACCATACGCTGTGTGGTTCTTATCTGTTTGAAGTTAAAAGTACATTAAATATTTATACAATTTCTATACAAATCGAATTTTGGTAAATTTCGCTGCATTATACCTTTTTTGTTGGTCCTTATAGACATGTCTGATTTTTGCCGATTTGGAGACGGACTACAGAGAGTGGACTTTCGAAGGGGGTCTTCTCAAAATGCCTGATCTAAAGGTGTCACTCCACTGTTTAATTGACTAGTTAACTAAAGAGTAAAAGGGATAAACTGTGTGTGTTCATAACTCATCTCAAAAGTTTCCCCGGACCACATGACTAAAATAAGGTTAAAGAATGTGTCTTAGTCTTTAATTCCGTACTAAGAAAAGGAGGTCATGAGCACCAAAATCATCGGAACATATTCAAGCAAGCGTAACTACCCACTAATTTTTTTACGTCAGACTAGTCTATTTGAAGTTTTACCTGTACACAAAGGTCGCAACCTGACATGTTATCCCACCGAAATTGAGCTTATTTATTAACATCAATAAAGTGAAGCAGTGGCGGGTCTGCCTTTGAGCAGGACTGTATTTAGGGCATTTTACCATTCTCTACATACAGAAACTCTGTGAGAAATGTAGGATATCAAAACTTAACCGGAACTCATTTTGATACTACAACCTGGAAGAAATGCCGTTGTGAAGTGTCTACATAGACCAAACAAAAAAGATGTTGTTTCTTTAAACTAGCCTGCTTGATATTTATTCGAACATGACTGAGTGATAAACACTTTTCCAATGATTTGGGCTCATTTCCACAAAATTAATTCGACATTACCAGATAACATCCCAAAATTGTTTTTTGTTATGTTTTAAATGGTTATGACCTTCATGCAACGGGTATGTCTTCTTGTCTGCTGCACGGCGGTGGCGGACTCGAAAATACGAGTAATAATACATACTTATCTATCAATTTTTTATAGATCAAAATAATTAGCCAGAGAATTCCGCATATCATGCTTCCATATTTTCTTAAGACGTTAAACAAAGGGATATTGTCGATAAAAAACAGTTAGTTATCCTGGTTTGATTATTGGCGCATTATACCACGACGCGCATGTATTTACAGAAACACGCGATAAAATACCACTGGCCTTTCCACGGTGGGTAACCCATGTGACTTTTGGGAAGCGTTCACACCAAAAAAATCGCCCGCTTCAAGGTATGTTCTGTTTAATTTCTCGGCTTATACGCTACGGATTTTTGACGAGATAAAGTGCACCGTACGCGCATTTGATAGGGCCATTCCCGTTTGTAACTTACTCTGCTCTAACTCCCGTGGTTTATTCAAATATTCGAGCGACAGTTTTTTTCGGTGCACGCAAACTCTTCCTACTTTCGTTTTATACCGAAAAAACTTTCGCTTGAATGTCCGGTGCACTTTATGTTACCACAATCCGTAGAGTATAAGTTGAGAAATTAAACAAAACGTACCTTGAAGCGGACGATTTTTCAGTGTGAACGCTTCCCAAAAGTCACGTGGGTTACCCACCATATTTCTAAAGTTTAGTAGGCTAAGTCTAAATTGTACACATGGAAATCGTTCAAATTAAGTATAGGAGATATGCTATGTAACATCATGACCAGTAAAAGTCATGCAAACATGTTTCATGTGAAATAGGAATTTCAAACTGTTTTAAGCCCGCCCTAAACACTGGTGATGAACTTGGACGAAGCGTGGGACGTTTTTTTCGCGATCATAGTATTCCGTCGGTGTCGTTTTAAAATATCGTAACTACGGCTTTGATAAAGCCGTAGTTACGAGATTTTATAACAACACAAACGGCTTGAAGTTGTCAATACATATCGTTATACCCGCTCTATTTTTAGAACAAATTCATTGTTATTAGAAAAACTATCCAATCAGATCTTTAAGCTCACATTTAAACGCAAAATATCTGTACCTTGTAGTAGCAAAAAACGTCCCTCGCTTTGGCCGAGTTCACCACCAGTGCTAAACAGGCGAGAGGTAGTTGTCCAAATTTCTATGCGTCTATGCGTCTGGAATCTTTTGCCAAGGTCATAGCCCATATACTAAAATTGCTTGCATTTTCAAACAACATACAGTTATGGATCACTGTGTTGAAAGTATCAATGTCAAGAACCGTACATTTAATTCACATATTTTTTCGGGTTGTTACTATTCTTCTAGCTTTCATTTCTTACACACCGTTACAATTTAAAAAGACATTCAATTCCGAACTAGTGTTTAGTGTACGAGATCTTACATCGTCGATGTTAATGCAAAAACTCGTATGTCACTTTTTGCAATGTTTTAAAAGGGAAGAAACAAAATTATTGACTTTTCCAAGGTTTTACTTAAAATTCGAACATATTGTTCACAAACAATGTGTCATTAATACAGCTAAGTAAAAATATCCCCAAACATACCAGGGGATTTCTTTGAAAATTGGAAAAAATTGACATACAAGGGGATTTCTTTGAAAATTGCAAAAATGACATACCAGGTTTTGCATTTACACCGACAGTATGTCAACATATGCGTTAGGTTTTATTATCATATTCGAATGGCTCTTGCATAATTCTCATAGCGAGACAAGAATGTTTGGCTTTCTTCTTTTGAAACAAATCCAAGACCGAAATTATCCCCTAAGACTATTGTAAACATTTTAACTCTTTAAACTTTCTCAAAATGACACATGTTTCATAACTAGCATGGACGTTAACATGAACGTTGATTGAAATATAATTTATTTGTATTGCACTGAAAATGATTATGGAAAAACAGAAAAAAAAATGTCGGTTGTTAGAATTTCCTTGTTTCGCATCAATGTTTCTAGAACTGTTTCATTAGTCACAAAAGCCAAAAAACTGTATTGAAATTGTGAAAACGAGTAAATAGACTTGTTACACCCTAACCTCTGTGACTTTTCTTTTTAAGTTATATGTGCATGGACTGAATTGATCGATGTACGTCTTAACAGACTTCTCTCATTTACTGATGCCACGAAATTTGAAATTGTTTGAGACGACCCCCAGCAAACCGAAATCAGGTGTGCGCTCTCAACATCTGCAAAAATTGGACATGTCTTATACAGACAGGTGGATGTTAATACCCGGTGTAATTCTCACTTTTCCATTAGTTCAAAGTCTGTAGGGGTTAATGGAAAACGTTGCAAGATTCTAACATCCTTGACAAGGGAGTTTTTATAGACCTTGAAATGTACCCCTATTGCTAATTTAAAGTTACAAAATGACTGAATTTTGAAGTCTCGGCAAGACGATGAAAATGAATACCCACACAATAGGGTTTGGACTTCAAATAACAGAGATATTTTGAGTTGAATAACACTTACGGCAATTTCTTTTGAGTTGCTGCTTTTGCAACCATCTACGTACAGTTTTAACGGTCCGTAAGTGGCCTTTGAAATTCGGGATGTGTTTTTACACAATGACAAGAAGTCAGCAATTGCCGTGAGGATCCTCCCGCACGAGCCCGCCTTGTAATGGTCTCTAATTGTGTTATCGTGTAACATGATATGCTCTTGCGTGATACTTGTCCATCCATATTTGCCAAAGTCTGCGTGGGCTAGGAAGCGGTTAACATAACCGGCATCCTCCTTGTGTGTTGTCGTCTTTTTACTTCGCCCGGCCCGTTGGGTCCTGAACGTGTGCCACTGGCCAACGCGAGGAACTGTAAACGGTAAAACAGCATTAAGGAACCATATCAGACTGCAATGATTTTATTTTTGGAAAATGTGCCATGTGATTCCCCACCTGGGAAATGTTAAATAATTTGGAATCAATTACCGAAAGACAGACACACCTATAGTTAGACAGACAGGCTGGCCGATATACAATAAACCTTAACTCACCCTTATGTGCCACGTGATTCCCCGCCTGGGAAATGTTAAATAATTTGGAATCAATTACTGAAAGACAGACACACCTATAGTTAGACAGACAGGCTGGCTGATATACAATAAACCTTAACTCACCCTTATGTGCCACGTGATTCCCGGCCTGGGAAATGTTAAATAATTTGGAATCAATTACTGAAAGACAGACACACCTATAGTTAGACAGACATGCTGGCTGATATACAATAAACCTTAACTCACCCTTATGTGCCATGTGATTCTCCGCCTGGGAAACATGAAACTTTTACCTTAAAAAAGTATAATTACTTACATAGTCTGACTTTCTGTGGTAATAGCCTGGTATACATCGCAAACCCAATGTCCTCTTTGCCTATTAGTGGCTTATCTTCTTCAACCTGTATTTGCTCTTGTACTTCTTCTTCATCTTCTTGAAGGACTTCTTCATCTTTCTGTTCTGGTTGGTTCTCTTCACGTCTGTCCTGTGAAGGAAGCTTTACCCGACTTCTCTGAAAGAAGGGTAAGGCCTACTTCATGTCTTGTATACCCATGTTGTGAAACGAGGAGTTTAGGTGCTTTTTTCTGTCCAGAACTTTCCTCCTACATATGAAAAAAGTAGAAAAACATTGAAAAGAATGGAAAAAATCATCATCTTCTCCATTTTCCCTCAATGTTTTCTGTACAACGATAATTCCACAAACCCTGCGATAGTTGCCTAAACAGAACTGGGCACACAAGTTTGTAATTTGAAAATCGCAAGAACTGACATACGAGATTTTGCATTTACGCAGACGATATAATAAAAAGAGAAGAAGGATGGAAATTTTCCAAGAATAGTTTTCTTGCCCGGCTGAGACCATTCTGCCTTCCTTTGAGGTACAAGGGACCTTAACCCATTACCAAACAACGCAATTTTAGACTGGTCCAAATTCAAAGACGTTGCAGACGACAATTTCAAGTCGATGGATTTTAAACTTTTTGGGTATTTTTACTTAGAAAATATTGTGGGAAATGAAGAAATAGCTTGTCACAGGCAATTTCTTCATTTTCCACAATGTTTTCAAAAGCCATTATCTTATGGGGAGTCAAAAAGAGTCACTGTGTGGTAATGGGTTAATTCCCCTACATCAGACAGCCCATTCTTCGGAAGCTCTTGTGGACTGGTGGACGGTCTGTGCATCGGAATTGCAGTCTTCTGTCTGGTCGACCTGATCAATCTATCATAAAATATGTCAATCTTCTTTTCGTTTCAAATTATAATTGTTTTGATTTGCTCTTCTCTGAAAAGAATACAGTTCAATGCTTACCTACAGCATGCAAAAATTTTATTTTAAATCATTTAAATCTTATACACAATAAGCTGCAGAAGTATCAACAACATACATCATCATGCGCAGGGTTTTTTTTCAGTCTGGGGGAAGGGGCCTGGCCTTTCTGTAGGGGAAAAAAACAAGCACGTGAAACTGTTAGGAGGGGAACAAAATTTCCAGGGTAAACCTCAATATTTGGGGAAAATTGCATGATTTAAAAGATTTTTTTTCTGGGGAAAGGGGCCTTTTGTCAAGGGGAAGGGGCCTTTCACAGGCCCTTGCCGAAAAAGGAGAAAAAAGCCTGATGCGGATTAAAATAACAAATTATTCTTCTTTTCCTGTAATAGTATACTTTTAGAAAATGCTAAATACATTATTTATTTGTAATTGATACTAGAATTTAAAAAAAATCTAAGATATAAAAGAACTAGAATAAGATTAACAGTTTCACCAAATTTATTCACATTTTCCCGTTTTGTGGATGGAGCCATCACATTATTTATATTCATGTGACGTCACGCATTCCTTTGACTAGCCCATCCTCCATAATCTTCAGTCCCAACAGCCTTTTGACATATTGTGTGCAATTATTACGCAGCCCATTGTTTCAAATTATGCATATTTGGAAATTTCGAGCCAGGCCGCAAGAATATTTTTTGATATTTCATTGTTTTAAGCCAATTTGGTTAGAATAATATTTTCCCTTCGTACGTAGCGAGAGAACACGAGGTCAATGTTGCCCGTCACATAAAACTTTTTTTTACATCGATTTCAACATTTTTCATGGCGATCATTGCTGCAGCAGGGCTGAAAATATCTTTAATAAAATCAAGAATCAAACATTATTGGTAAATACCGTAATCCAGTTTCAATCCAATATTTACAAAATGAATTCCAAACACGATTTGTAGTCTAATTTTAGATCACAGCCTTGGTAGCGCAGCGATTAGCGCACTCGACTTGAAACGCAGAGGTTCCAGGTTCAAACCCCACAGGGGTGAGGCGTGTCTTTGGGCAAGACACTTAATTTTATTACATTCATAGCTGTGAAATCCTGGATTTTCTCGGTGTAATAAAATTCTATATAGTCACTCCAGTGACGATTTCCACATGTTGTGACCATGTTGTTTTTACTACACTGAACAATTTTTAACCAGACTATGTTGTGTCTCAAAATCTAGGACAGAATTTACTCAATGAGACTAAAATAAACAGATGTGAGAAGCTTAAATACCTTTCCAAGCATCCAGGCAGTGCTGTCTAAAAGGAAAAAAAACCTGTCGACGAATTTACACTGCCACATATTCAAATCATTTGAACAGAGACTGCTTATTTTCACGTCTTGTCAAAGCAACCAAAGGACACATCACAGAAGCGAATAAAATTGTTGCCAGATTATCCTCTATGCGTTAATCCAGCTAAATCAATAGTTCTCGGCCGAAAATCAAGCTTTTCTTTCTGACAGTTGTTGTTGTTAAGTAAATTAAAGTTGTTGTTGTAATAGCCTGGATTTCGAGATAGATTGTAGACTAGAAGATTTAAATTTTATTAAGCATTCGAACTTTTTCTCCTTTTGCCTCAATATTTTCTTAGCTATATTGTACATAAATAAGAACTTTATCAATACCAATTTTGTTGTCTGCCGCAGATTTCAATTTGGACAAATCTAATATTTGTTGTTTGGGAAAGGGTTAAGAAAACATTGAGGCAAAAGAAGAAATTGTCGATACTCAGGATTTTCTCCTTTTGGCTCCATTTTTTCTGAGCTTTATTATTCACAAGTTATGTCTGTGGTATCATCCATATTTTCGTCTGTAGCAGCTATCAAATTAGATTACCATAATTTTTGTCGTTTGGAAAAAGGTTAAATGCAGAGGAGAAGAATTATTGTTGTTGTGAATTACAGTGAAATCATGATGACTGCACAAAGAAACTCTCTGTATGGAGTTTCAAATCTTTAAGGTGTTTGTTCTCAGCCTGCACTTATTGAGATAAAGATTTATTGGTTATGAATAATATACATGTGCATTTATATACTAACGGAAAAAAATAACTGTGCACATTTCCTTTCTATCTAACATTTTTAATACATAAGATAAATGAATCAAATTTTACAATTTTGGAAAAGGAACGTTTATCCTTCAAATTTCAATCAGTGTCAGTTTGCTACCCCACTCGTTATCATCGTTACAAGCTTGGAAAGTGGGTAGGGGTAAAATTCAAGCTCACAAGCCATTTTCGAGTGTGAACACTATTGACACCGATATTGCTCTTCAGCAACGAGACAGCTAAACTGTCACAAACGGCTCTATAAAGGTTCTTCTTGAAATGTTGACCAATAACGGAGCCAAGTAGTCAAGCGCTGACGTTGAATAAAGCATAAATCCATATGACGTTCCCCAACGTTTATGAATGCGAGCTCGAGCATCGGACTGTACAGATGTAATTGAGGCGCACCAATAAGCAATACCCTGTTCAAATCGACTTTACGAAAGGGTAGATGCTGTCTAAGCCACTGTAAACGATGTCATCGACGACGTCGTAGCAAGACTAGACGTATCGGAGTACGTCTAAGACGGGTGTAGCGCTCCATTAACCGATCTCTTACAGGCCTTCTGCTGATAGAACTCAACTCTGGAATCAACCTAGCCGTAACTTTTGCTGACAACAATCGATTTCACTGGTGGTTTTTCCGATTATGGTTGACTTGTCGGAATGACGTCACGCGTCGACGTATCGAATGTGGCAGGTTGCGTGCTTTTCTTACTTGTTGAAATTGTCTCAAAAGTGCCTATTTGGTGTTTCTATGCAAACCAAAACACTTGGCGACCTATTGCTTTGGAATTAGGGGGCTTCTGTCTAAAGCATACATTAACGTACATTTTTGGATGAACGTATCGCGTTGTTTTCTGTTTAATTAAACAAATTTACATGTTTTTCTGAACAACTAGCATTGTACGACAGTTTCGCCAATAAAAACAAGTTTCAACCTTACTTAGGAAAAATGCAGTGCCAAAAAACACTCAAACGAAAATGACGTTAACGTCGAACGTCCGTGTATGTGCAGTTGCTGGCATTCGACATTTCGTTAACAAGCGTCTCTTATGGACAATTGCGAGAGATGTTTCTTGTCAATAGGTCGTATATTTACATAATGAATAAGAAAATATGCATGCACAGTTACATTTTTCCATTAGTATATGTATCATAGAAAAGAAACAATTAAATCAATCCAATTTAAGTAAATAACCTTTAGACTATTGTAATGGAATTTGTCAAAAATAAAATTTCCCAAACGACAAAATGTCAGACTGTTCCTATTTGAAGGCTGCTGCAGAAAATTATACGGATGTTGATACAGATGTGATTTTTGTACGACATTGACCAGCAACTATAGACAAAAGATGAGAAAGTGTTGGTTATCACTTATCAACAATACATTTTTTTTCTTATGGCACAAAGTATTGGTAATCCTATTTTTATTAGTGATGTCAAAACTATGTCTTGTTGGTTAGCCCATTCCCATACAAGACCAGTTGTTGACTTTCGATTCCAGCCAGCTTTGATAAAGTTCTACAATAAAAAGAAAAAAAAAGAAATTGCTGATAAGAGCATTTCCCATTTACACTGAACAGATGTTCTAAACCGCCACTTTTCAGAACAGATTTTTTGGTATAAATGAAAAACGAAAAGCTTTTTTGAAACAATGTTTTGCACATTAGATTTTGTGATCACTAGCTATCGATTTAACACAAAAAAGTCAAAATCTTAACAATAGCTTTTTGCGTGAAGAGGCTTTTATATAAAACGGTTTTTGCACGTGGCGCACGATGTGATGAGTTAAATTGCACAACGTTTACTCAAGCATTAGTTCATATTGTTCCGACATGCCGATTTTGCGAAGAAAAAGGAACTCAATGGACCGGATGTCCTTCAGTGATATGGGTCGTACTGTGGGGCTTATCGAAAGAGACGTCAATATGAATAAGGCATGTACCCTTTTCAGTGATGTGTGCATGTTTCAAAAGGTTGCTCATGATACTGCCAAATGCATTAACTGTTTTCTGATTGCATTCCGTATTGCGAATCTTATGGACTTCAAATCGTGTGAAAGTGCACCAGAGAGCATGGCCCTCAGAGTCCACCAGACAAAACATTATTAGTTCACTTGTACGTTTTCTGATAGATGACATGTCTCTTGCACGAATTTAGCATGTCAATAATGAATGTTTGACGCATGTAAGCTACAAGAGAGGATTTAAAGTTTTGTTTACAAACTGCATTTAAGTGTTCTTTTAGCATGTATTATATTCCGTAGAACACAATAAAGCATTCAAAGGTGATGATATGCCGACATTGTTGTTAAATACATCTGTTGTTTTCCTGTTGCTTCTTTCTAACGAGTTATATGACCCCAAGAACCATGTCAAAGTACACCAAAGATTATGACCCGTACAATCTGCCATACAAATTATAATTATTCCACATGTACCTCTATTGTCGAAAGACATGACTTATGAATCTGTTATGCATATCGTTAACAGATCCTTGACGCCTGTATTGTATGCTTCTGGAGAGGATACAAAATTATGCTTTTTAAACTGGATTTTTTGTTCTTTTTATAGCCCGTTTTGTATTCCGTAGAACACCGTAAATCATTCAAAAGTGAAAACTGACCGATATTTTAATTAACAGTCAACACGTATCACTCAGATTTGATGCGTAGATCAATTCAAATCGGAGAAATGCTCCAATGTAATCACAAGACGTTACAATAAGTTTTGGCACAAATACCAGACAACCGGAAGTGTGGCATACATACCTAGGCTACTGAGACGTCTGGAATGATACCTGAGTACTTCCTAGATGGCTACAACTCAATGAAGGCTCGTTGTCAATCAGAGTTATTGACGCAGAGGGATGTCACATCCCTTACTTACAGTTTACCTTTCTCATGTGAAAATGTAGACGTGACGGTGACCCTTTTCAATTTGCAATTGAGTCATGTTATTGTCAAAGGGCCTTGATGAAATTTTGGCATCTTCTGTAGAAATGGTTAATCTTTCTTATTTGAAAATTTCAAGCCCCTGTCTAAAATATTAATGGAGTTATGTAAAGTTACTTGCCATGGCGGTTTAGAAGATCTGTTCAGTGTATTCCCCCAGTATCGAAAGATCGGGGGCAAATTCTTTTACTCGTGTCCGTCTGTCTGTCCGTCCGTCTATCTGTCGGAAAACTTAGTATTGGCCATTTCGGGGTTATTCGTGTTTCACAAACACATCTTGTTCATCGATGCTTTTCATGCTATGACATAAGCGTTTGCCACTTTTGCTATCACCAGTATTGTCATATGCACCAGCTTTTATCGTCGGCGTTAATGCAAAACCTCATATTTCAATTTTTTGGAAGACTTTATAGAAAAAATAAGAAATATGAGAAATTAAATACTTTTCCAAAAATGAAAGGTTTTACTTGAAAATCGGACATATTATTTACATATTGATGATAATACTGTGTCATTAATACTAATAGGTAAAAATAAAGTTTATCTTTGAAAATCGGAAAATCAACATACGAAGGTTTGCATTTTCACCGACGATCTGTGGGATAATCCAAAGAATGATGATGTTTGAAAAAGGGTTGAATTATCGAAAACTATGACGGGGATCAAAACGTAACTGTGTTCCCTTTTCCAAACAATAACTGCTCTTGACATCCACAATATTGAAGGTTTGGGAAAACATTGTGACAAAAGAAGACAATGCTGACAGCATTTTCTCCTTTTGCTTCATTATTTTCTGTGCTTATATTGTGAAAAAAATCATTTGCGCATATTTGTCGTCTGCTTTTAAATTGCGTTTTGGAATCGATCAACGGAAGGACGACGGACACAGGGCCATGACATAAGCCCCGCTGGCCTTCGGCCAGTGGAGCTAATAAAACTATCTACACTACTGCTCAAGTAACTATGTACAAAAAGGAAAGTCGTAAAAAAGAGGAGCGTATTCATGCCTTTCCTTGACAATAAATATTGTTGACATCCCTAATTAAAGAGCCTTTGGAAAACATTGTGACAAGAGAAAAAATGCTAATAACCAGCATTATTTTCTCCCTCTGCCCAGATGATTTCTGTGCTAAATTGGACATTAATCATATCTATCTCCATGGTTGTAACTAGACAAAATATTGTGTTCGCAAGACGGATAACTATTGTACCAGCTGAGTTGCGGGGCCTTTGTACGGGATGGGATATCCCACTCTTGTTGAGGGAGGGTATCTAGGACCTCTCCTACAAGTTTTGGAATTACAGACGGTCATTTGTGGCTACTGTTGGATAATAATTATGAGTTTTTCTGGCGATTCAAATTCTTATTTCCAGGAAAAACGCAATCGACTGCATGGTTGATACGCCTATGGTTTATTACACCGTCAGTAGCTACGTTGGAATTGGCCAACGTTGGTTTGGATAGCGTTGTATAAGCCGAAACAAATAATATAGTGAAGTCGGTCTTTAGCAAAAATGAACTATAAGGGACTCAATTCTTTTTGAATATTCAAAACCGCTATCAATGGTTAACTCCCTTATTTGAACAATAATCGGAACCAAATATAGGCTTGGTACTGGACTATAACCATCTCAGTAAAATTAATATGAAGATGCCAAAAGGTCGTAACTCTAATTCCATAAAATCCAAAAGTTCGTAACTTGCACAATATCACATTCCGAGGTAAAATTCAAAAGGGAATTGTATTCCTAAAGCCTATTTTGAATATACGACCTTTTAAGTTTTGTGGGTGAGACTGCTTCCTTCCGGTAGATGCAAAAAGGTCGTAAAAATGATATTTATACACTAATTTCTCTGAAAAAAAAAACAAAAAAAACGATACAACTGGTAAAAGATATTTCGGAAACATAGCTAACTATGTAATGCAACCATAAAAAGGTCAGGAATTACGAAAATAGGATTTTAATCTGTTTGTTTCCAGTATACGCCAAAATGTGGTAACTCCAATAACTTTCAATGATCATAGGGGCCATAGGAAACTTTAAATTCTCCCTTTTTAAAAAAGATAGAGAATCAATTCATTTTGCATTGACTTTCATAGATTTTATACTGAAGGACAAGGTATACTTCGATTTGGTCGGTACGTTTGCCTGTCCTGAAGAAACGCCCAAATGTCGTAACTTTTTAATGATCACATGGGACATAAGAAACACAAATGTTTCCTTTCCTAATAATGATAGAGACTTTTTTCTTTTTCCATTGGATGTCTTGGACTTTGTACTGAAAAAGAAGGTATACTTCGATTTGGTCGGTACCGTAGGAACCGCCAAAAGGTTGTATCTCCAATACTTTTTAAGGCTCTTAATGGCCCAAAGAACCGTCTTTTTGCTCCCTTTCTGACAGTAAAACAGTTATATTTCTTAGCACGTGTTCTTCTTTGGACATTCAACTCACAGAAATTCTTTACTTGGAGGCTGTATGTCTCTTCGTTAGTATGTAAAGGGTGTCCCAAAAGTAAGGTAACACTTAAACCTAAAATATCTCGGCTAATATATCAATTCTATATTCCCAATATGGATGACATTACAGAAAATTATGTGTAGAAACAAATAAAAGAAATTTAACCAAAATACCATGTCATTTGTATATTTCATGTATGATAAATAGAATACACTCTATTTTATCAATGATGTCATTTTTATAGTAAATGACGTCCTCTAGATTACGTCCCTTCTGTCGCATTACATGATTTATTCTTGTGCTATTTAAAGTTTTCAATAACTACCGCACATGTGTCCACAGAACTTTATCTTTGAATGTTTGATAGCAATATTGTAACAAAAGTCATTTTCTTGTTTTGGGAACTACGCCACAAGTCTCTCCACAGAAAACAGATCAATGAATTCAAATCTGGCGTGTGTCCACCGAAGAAAGTCTAAGCATTTTTTTTGATTTCTCAAAGACTTTAATTTCATTATTTTATATGGAATGGGGAAGTTTGAAATGAAACTCCAAAATTCACTGTACTAATTTAAATGAATCTTGTTTAAACAAAAGTCTTCTCATCGACTTTCCTGGACTTCAAATTTCAGTGTCATTTAAAGCTGAGATGTTTTCTGTGCTGTGCAAAGTTTCCGATCTTTTGCTTCTATGTTCATGAAAATCTGACCGAGATCGTTCAAATTCATGTATTATTGAGTAAATTAGTTTTGTTCGTGGTGGATCTTCTGTTTTAAACTAAAACTGTAACTTTCTTTGCATTATACACTCACCCGAACTTCTAAACGGCCACCTCATTCTTTCACCTATAAATCAACATCTCTGATGAAAACTCATGTTGTTTTAGTTCTTTGTAAAATACATTCATTTTTGAAAAATATGACAAAGTTTCATGAAGCTGGGTTCGAAACCAATGAAATGGTGGCGTTTAGAAGTGCACTGTTTTGCGTTTTTAAATCGTGTCAGTTTAGTATACACTGAACAGATCTTTTAAACCGCCACGGCATGTAACTTCGCATACCTCCATTAATATTTAAGATAGGGGCTTGAATTTTTCAAATAAAAACGATTAATCATTTCCACTGAACCTGCTAAAATTTGCAGTGAGGCCCTTCGACAATAACATGACCTAATTGCAAATTGAAAGGGGTCACTGTCACGTCTACATTTTAACACCCGAAAGGTAAACTGTTAGCACGGGATGTGACATCACTGTGCGTCAATAGCTCTGCTTGAAAACGACCCCTCATTCAGTTGCACGAGAGTTGTCCCCATAAATCGTAGACAATGTAGTTAAATCAAAAACCTCTGGATAGATATTTCTAATTTTTCCCTATCTTAAGCCCACACCTTTTGACGCCACTTTGACAAAAAAATCAAGTTAAATGCTTACATTACGCTAAATATATAGAATTTTTTGTAAAGGCATGCACCGACCAACGGCGCATGTCACAACGTCATGATGTAACAACGTCACATTTTAACGGGAAACTGAACTGCATTTTCTTGTCTTATGATTCAACTTTGTAGCTTTATCGCAGATACTCTTGATTTTTTACTAATTTTGAAATCAATAATTGATAAATGAATTCAACCAAATATATTTTTCATCTCAAAGTCCGTTTTATTCGCCATACTCTTGTGCATTTTGCGTTAATCGTAATCAGTGATTTCTTTTTACCATTTAACGCCCGCTCTTCTAAACAATCTCGGCCTTCTCCGGGGGCAATATTGAGACTTTTAAAAAAGTGTCCATACATGTGCTATAAACACGTGGCTGTGTACACTGAACAGATCTTCTAAACCGCCATGGCATGTAACTTTATATAACTCCATTAATATTTTAGACTGGTGCTTGAAATTTTCAAATAAGAAAGATTAACCATTTTCACAGAAGATGCCAAAATCTGATCAAGGCCCTCTGACTATAACATAACTAAATTGCAAATTGAAAAGGGTCACTGTCACTTCTACATTTTCACATCAGAAATGTAAACTGTAAGTACGAGATGTGACATCACTCTGCGTCAATTACTCTGATTGCCAATGAGCCCTCATTCAGTTGGAGCTACCTGGGAAGTACTAAGGTGTCATTCCAGACGTCTCAGTAGCCTTAGTATGTCTGCCACACTTCTGGTTGCCTGGTATGTGTGCCAAAACTTATTGTAACGTCTTGTGGTTACATTGGAGCATTTTTCCGATTTAAATTGATCTGCGCATCAAATCTGAGTGATATTTGTTGACTGTTAACAAAAATGTCGGTCAGTCTTCAATTTTGAATGATTTACGGTGTTCTACGGAATACAATACGGGCTATAAAAGAACAAACAAATCCAGTTTATAAACATAACTTTGTATCCTCTCCAGAAGCATACAGGCGTCAAGGTTCTGTTAACGATATGCATAACAGATTCATAAGTCATGTCTTTCGACAATTAAGGTACACGTGGAATGATTATCATTTGTATGGTAGACTGTACGGGTCATAATCTTTGGTGAACTTTGACATGGTTTTTGGGGTATATAACTCGCTAGAAAGAAGCAACAGGAAAACAATCGACGCATTTAACAACAATGTCGGCATATCATCACTTTTGAATGCTTTATTGTGTTCTACGGAATATAAAACGTGCTAAAAGAACACTAAAATGCAGTTTGTAAATAAAACTTTAAATCCTATCTTTTAGCTTAAATGCGTCAAACATCCATTCCTGACATGCTAAATTCGTGCAAGAGACATGTCATCTGTCAGAAAATGTACAATTGAACTGATAATGTTTTGTGTGGTGGACTCTGAGGGCCATGCTCTGTGATGCACTTTCACATGGTTTGATGTCCATAACATTCGCAATACAGAATGCAACCGGAAAAAAGTTAATGAATTTGGCAGTATCATGAGCAGCCTTTTGAAATATGCACACATCACTGAAAAGGGTACATGCCTTATTCATATTGACGTCGCTTTCGATAAGCCCCACAGTACGACCCATATCACTGAAAGATATCCGGTCCATTGAGTTGCCTTTTCTTTGCAAAATTGGCATGTCGGATCGATATGAACTAATGTTTGAGTAAATGTTGTGCAATTTAACTCATCACATCGTGCGCCACGTGCAAAAACGGTTTTCTATAAAAGCCTCTTCACACAAAAAGCTATTATTTAGATTTTGACTTTATTGCGTTAAATCGATAGCTAGAGATCACAGAATCTAATGTGCAAAATATTGTTTCAAAAGAGCTTTTCGTTTTTCATTGATACGAAAAAATCTGTTCTGAAAAGTGGCGGTTTAGAACATTTGTTCAGTGTATTTTGATTAGTTTCATCTTCATTAAAGATTCAATGTGTTTTACTGCTCTCACACCGAAGGACGGACAATTTTACGGTGCGCCGCAAGTTTCAGCAACGTCGCCTTTTTACGTCAACGACATTGTTATTCATTTTCTTTTAAAACATGTTAGTTGGTAAACGAATAACATCATCGCTTTAAAATTTTGCACAATTACAATACATAATTTACTCGATGCGGCTGTGTAACTTTTTTGGCAGAAAATAGAAACAAATTTTTTTTATTACGACATTTAATCAGGAATGATAAGCGGGAAAGGCGTTATTATTTATGTGCGCCGCACGACCATTATGCGCTTAAAAAATTGGATAAAACTGGATATAAAGGAAATATATGAAAAGCTAATGAATGAAAATCGAGTCAAAAATGGACATACAATGGTCATACGGAAAATAAACATTGTGCAACGTTAATAAGACATGTTATAGAATGTTTCTACGTTTTATTTTGACAACCCTCGTAGCTACCCGAGAAGTTCTAAGGTGTCATTATAGAAGTCTCAGTAGCCTAGTCTTAGTCCTCAACGCTTCTGGTTTCCTGGTATTTTTGCCAAAAATTCGTGTAATGTATTTTGATTACTTTAGAGCATTTCTCTGATTTGAATTCATCTGTGCATTAAATCTGGGTGATATGTGTTGATTGGTAACAAAAATAACGGCCAGTCTTCTATTTTGAACGCTTTGATGGTGTTCTATAGAATACAATACGTGCAATTAAAAAGAACAAAAAAATCCAGTTTGTAAACATAACTTTGTATCCTCCTGAGTAGCATACAGACCTCAAAGATCCATTACTGACATGCATAACTGATTCATAAGTCATGTTTTTCGCGAATAAAGGTACATGTGGAATAATGATAATTTGTATGGTAGACTGTATGAATCATGATCTGTGGTGCATTTGACATGGTTTTTTGGGCAATTTAACTCGTTATAAAGACTCAATAGAAAAACAAACGATGCATTTAACAACAATGTCGGCAAATCTTCACTTTAGAATGCTTTATCGTGTTCTAATACATGCCAAAAGAACACTAAAATGCAGTTTTTAAACATATCTTTAAATATTCTCTATTAGTACTCACGCGTCAAAAATCCATTACTGACATGCTAAATTTTAGCCTGGCTTCCACCGTGAGTATGTGTATTTGAATACCAAAGGAACGTAACTCTTGCATTCCTAATTCATTAGCTCAGATTATCTCCATTCTAGCTAGAAACTCACATCCACATTTACAGGTAGTATGGCATTATGAAAAATATGAGAAATGTAATGTCTGCATATCCTTTATTACAGACCAGATTAGTCATACGGGGGCCAGTCTAGGTAAATGAAAGTGTTTCGTATCGTTCATTGATTTGATTGTACCAAGCACTTAACGTTTTGTGAAACTGAAGGGGGAATGTTCCAGTTTCCTATTTTTGCCAATAATAGAATTTATTTATAGTCTATATGTTGAAATTACCAATTGAAAAATAAAATAAAAATGGATGGTCAGCGATCTTGTTTGAATTTTATAGGCACTCGCATCACATACCCCTCAATCTAAAAAATGCAATATTTCTGGCACCTGTCCCAGGTCACTAAAGTGCTAAAAAAATATATGTATTCATCGTTTAGTCCCGAAAACGGATGTAAAGTAACTTTTTACCATTAATAAGAGCAGAAAACCCAAAATATGTGCTATTATAAACGCGTAAATGTATAAAACAGCATACTCACGTGTGCGGTTAGATCAAAGAAGCTTGAGTTTTTTATGTGTTTTATTTGCATTTTTTAGGAAATAATTCAAGTTCTACATAATAGAATTTGATAAAACCCCCTCGTTGTATTAAGCAACCTATCCTGGTAATAATTCAAAAAGACAACTTATCAGCGCACTTATTATTGAATTACAGCAATCTTTATCAGCTACACATAACTAAATTGACGCAAAACAGTGGTAACTGCATACACAATTACGACTGTCTTGCTCTAAATAATCGTTTTCCATCTTGAGGAAATCAGTTTCGCATAATAAATACACTTATACCGTCGCAAATGATAAATTGTAATGATGTGTTTTATAATTGAAAATATTTTAACGAAACATAATGGTACTAAACATTTAATATTCTACAGTAATGACCGAGTGTTCCGAAAAACCGGAGCATTCCACCTTAATTACAGGGATGAAAAACGGACACTTTTAATGTGACAGGGATCCTTTTTTCAGGTGTACAATTTGAACGTAAAATTTACACAATTTAAACCTTCAGAAATCCAAGCAGAAGAATGCAAACCATGCTGTACTGAACGGAATGTTAGTCCGACAAGTTACCGGTCAATTTTTTCAGTGCTTTAGATAATGATGTTTGAGAAGCATCATTTTAATTATTTTTCAAAGCTTGATAATTTTACAATGTAATCTCCATAGGAAATTGAAATCGCTTTTGCATGGACATTTTGGAACAATCGTATTAGAAAAAGGGTTCAATTATGTCCCTGTAAGGCCTGCATGATGTTGCAAAAAACCAATCGAAAACCGTAATAAATTTTTGAATAACAAACATCTTTAATTCCCCATTTGTTTATGTCAATGTGATGTAATTCGCAAAATTGACAGAATAGACCTTGATTTTAGAGCTTGCTTCCAGAGATAAGTGAGATTTTAAGCGTTATTTTTTGGCAATCCGGATATGACCAATTCCGAAAAAATAGTGAAGCGTTTCTGCGCATGCACATATTTTGCATTACATGAAAATAGCTTTTAAAGCATTAAGGTCTGTAACTCTGGAAATTGCATTCCTATAGCCAATTTCGAATCTACGGCCTTTTACGGTTTATATGTCTGACTGCTTCCTTCCGGGAGATGCCAAAAGGTCGTAAGTATGATATTTATACACTCACCCGAACTTCTAAACGGCCACTTTTATTTTTTGAATAAATAAATCATATCAATTCACTTGGATTGTGTGTTTGCTTTTTGTACTTAACGAAGTCATATTCTATCCTTTCGAACAAAGAACAGTAGTGTCACGTCAAAAAAGAAGCACGTGACGTCATTTTGATCGAAACTTCAAAATTGCACGTGTGTATTTTGAATTTCTTGATAAATATCAATTCTGTTTTGATAATTTATCCATATGGATAGCCCTGTCAGAAAAACATTTAACATGACAAGAATTATTATTAAAACGCGGGAAATGACCCTCGGAATGTTTGATGTTGGGGCTCCAGTCAGAAAGGTCAATTCGATAATTTCTTTTTCTAACAAAATCTTAATGCAATCATTCGATTTCTTTTGATTTTTTGGTAAACATATCGTTTTTATTGTTTGTCGATGGATCGAATCTGATTTTTGCGGCTTTTTCACAAATAAGCAAATTTAGGATGAGTGCATGCCTACCGGAAGTGTTCATAAAATACGACGACGGCCACACTTAAGGACTACTATAGTCAACAAGATGGACAACTTTATTAAGCAATTTTTAGAAATAATTTCATGCGTGTGCAAATAACGATAGACGAAATTTGGGTAATCCTAGCCACCAAATCTACCACAAACGGCTATGAGGCGCTTTAATAAAAGCGATCCTAGGCCGCATCGTCAACGAAATGTGAAAGCCTTAGCACTTTGAAACATATTTTGAAGCCTAAACTGTACTGAACATCCCCTATGTTATCGGAAAATGGATTGTGCACAAAATATGTTTCGTGATTTATCCAGAATCACGTCTTTAACTTGTTAAAAAGACGGTTTCGAGCACTGCCAAAGTAAATGATTTAGAAGACCTGCATCGGCAAACCTGGTATTTCCGCACTGTACCATACCCTACAGTATCTTCGAGAATGCATATTATCCACGAGAATAGGATTCTTAGCCATGATAAATGCACACAGAGATCACATAGGATATTAAGTTGTGATATGCGAATTTTTATTTATGGGGTAGTGCACTTCAAAACGTCACCATTTCATTAATTTCGAACTCAGCTCCGTGAAACTTTGTCATATTTTTAAAAGATGAATGTATTTTACAAAGAACTAAAACAACAAGAGTTTTCATCAGAGATGTTGATTTATAGGTGAATTAATGAGGTGGCCGTTTAGAAGTTCGGGTGAGTGTACAGTAATTTCTCTGGATAAAACCGATACATAATCAATAAATATATTTTGAAAGCATAGCAAACTATCTAATCTAACGTGAATAGGTCCGGAATGTCCAGTACACGCCAAAAGGTGTTAACTCTTATAATTTTCTTTGATACTCTTGGCCCTAGAAAACGTTAAATTCTCCTTTTCTAAAAATGATTGAGAATTAACTCTTTTTGCATTGAATTTCATAGACTTTAAATTGAAATAGAAGGTTTACTTCGATTTTGTCGTTACGTTGAACCGCCCATCTGTCTTAACCTTTGAATGATCACAGGGGCCATGAGAAACAAAAAAAATTCCTTTCCTTTACTGAAATGCAACAAAAAATTGATTTGATCACACGTTTTTTTTGTTTTTCTCTAAATCACCCTAATCTGATTACTGTTTTCAATGCATAGTAGAACTGCATCATTTCACTTTCTACTGTCAAAATTTCAACAAGGTCGCAGGTTGCTCGTGCCATCAATCTGCCTTTAAATGAGATTGGTTTGGCGTTAACGTTAAATGCGTTGTTGCACGTAATCCAAACAGTCGTTAACGATTCTTGACTGAAAATTGATTGTTGTACTATCCATGAATAGCACCAACATTTTTTTCTCGATAAGAGAATTTTAATCCGTAGATAAAATAAGCAAATGTTATGGTCTTAAAGCAGTTAGGCACTGACGCCCGCTTTTCAGGCGACCATCAGTTGTTCCGTTAGTTCTAAGACGTTATCTGAAGCAATATTTTGTCAACCGATGTACACCAGAGTCAGCAGCAACTGCGGGTTGAGACGTTCCATTCGTAAACATCACAATTGATACTGGACGACGTGTTAGAATAGGTCGCAAAATGATATGAGTGATTAAATCTAAACGAAAATCACTGTTTTTGGTCGAGTTTACGTGCATCTACACAAATTAAAATACTTTTATTGAAAGTTCGGATATTCGAATTTTTGCACGTGAGAAACGTGTAAACGTCTATTTTGACGTTATCTCAGTAGTAAAATTGGTTCTAACATTAAATCAAAAATCAATATCAAGATACATTGCCATGTAATGATCTGTATCAACTTTGACTTACTAACATTTGAGAATTCAAAGAGAAAACCAAAAAAATATTTGTTGCTTTACTTTTTTCCTGTAGTGTAATAAAAATAGAGACTTTATTTTTTTGCCTTGGAATTTTTTGACTTAGTACGGAAAAAGAAGGTATACTTCAATTTGGTAGGTAATTTCCCAAGACTCCCTTTAACTTCGTTTAAGTTCCAATAAGATTCCAAAAGACTCCCTGAGACTCCCCAAGATTCCCTTTGACTTCCTTTGTTCTCGAATAAGATGTCAAAAGACTCCCTTACACTTCCCCAAACTCCCTTTGACTCCCTTTATAGCCCAGTAACATTCCAATAGACTCCCTTTCATTACCCAAGACTTCCTTTTGACTTGCTTCGCTGTACAATACGATTCCAAAAGGTCCCCTTAGAGTCCCCAAGACTTCATTTCACTTCTTTTAATTTCCATTTAGATTTTAAAAGACTCCCTGAGACTCCGCAGGACCCTCCTTGACTTGCTTTAAAGTCCAATAATATTCCAAAAGACTTTCTTAGATTCCACAAGACTCCATTTGACTTATTTCGGTGTGCAATAACATTCCAAAAGACTCCCTTAGACTCCCCAAGACTCCCTTTGAATCGCTTCGTAGACAAAAGACATTTCAATAGACTCCCTTATATTCCCAATGACTCCCTTTTACTTCCTTAAATGTCCAATAATATTTCAAAAGACTCCCCTAGACTCCCCAAGACTCCCTTTGACTCCCTTCGATGTCCAATAAGATTTCAAAAGAATCCCTTTTTTCCGTAAGACTCCCTTTGACTTCCTTCGCTGTCCCATACCATTCAATAAGACTCCCTTAGACTCCCCCGGACTCCCTCTGACTCCCTTCGTTGCCCTGTAACATTCCAATAGACTCCCTTTCATTGTTCAAGTCTCCCTTTGACTTCCTTCGATGTCCAATAAGACTTCAAAGCACTCCCCGGGACTCCCTGTGACTCCCTTTGTTGCCCTAATACATTCCAATAGACTCCCTTTCTTTCCCCAAGACTCCTTTTGACTTCCTTCAATGTCCAATAAGATTTCCAAAGACTCCCCTAGACTCCCCAAGACTCCCTTTGACTCCCTTCGATGTCAAATAAGATTTCAAAAGACTCCCTTAGACTACCGAAGACTCCGTCTGACTCCCTTCGTTGCCCTAATACATTCCAATAGACTCCCTTTCATTCCCCAAGACTCCCATTGAATTCCTTCAATGTGCAATAAGATTCCAAAAGACTCCCTTTTATTCCCCAAGACTCCCTTTGACTTCCTTCGCTGTCCCATACCATTTATAAAGACTCCCTTAGACTCCCCAGGACTACCTCTGACTCCCTTCGTTGCCCTGTAACATTCCAATAGACTCCCTTTCATTGCCCAAGTCTCCCTTTGACTTCCTTCAAAGTCCAATAAGATTTCAAAAGACTCCCCTAGACTCTCCAAGACTCCATTTGACTCCCTTCGATGTCAAATAAGATTTCAAAAGACTCCCTTAGACTCCCCAAAACTCCCCCTGTCTCCCTTCGTTGCCCTATTACATTCAAATAGACTCCCTTTCATTCCCCAAGACTCCCATTGACTTCCTTCAATGTGCAATAAGATTTCAAAAGATTCCCTTTTATTCCCCAACACTCCCATTGACTTCCTTTGCTGTCCCATACCATTCATAAAGACTCCCTTAGACTTCCAAGGACTCCCTCTGACTCCCTTCGTTGCCCTGTAACATTCCAATAGACTCCCTTTCATTGCCCAAGTCTCCCTTTGACTTCCTACAATGTCCAAAAAGATTTCAAAAGACTCCCTTAGACTCCCTTTGACTCCCTTCGATGTCAAATAAGATTCCAAAAGACTCCCTTAGACTCCCCAAGAATTCCTCTGACTCCCTTCGTTGCCCTATTACATTCCAAAAGACTCCCTTTCATTCCCCAAGACTCCCATTGACGTTCTTCAATGTGCAATAAGATTCCAAAAGACTCCCTTTTATTCCCCAAGACTCCGTTTGACTTCCTTCGCTGTCCCATACCATTCATAAAGACTCCCTTAGACTCCCCAGAACTCCCTCTGACTCCCTTCGTTGCCCTGTAACATTCCAATAGACTCCCTTTCATTCCCCAAGACTCCCATTGACTCCCTTTGTTGTTCTGTTACATTCCAATAGACTCCCTTTTATTCCCCAAGACTCCCTTTGACTTCCTTCGCTGTCCCATACGATTCATAAAGACTCCCATAGACTCCCCAGGACTACCTCTGACTCCCTTCGTTGCCCTGTAACATTCCAATAGACTCCCTTTCATTGCCCAAGTCTCCCTTTGACTTCCTTCAATGTCCAATAAGATTTCAGAAGACTCCCCAAAACTCCCGAAGACTCCCTTTGACTCCCTTTGATGTCAAATAAGAATCCAGAAGACTCCGTTCGACTCCCCAAGACTCCCTTTGATTCCCGACGATATCAAATAAGTTTCCAAAAGACTCCCTTAGACTCCCCAAGACTCCCTTTGACTCCCTTCGATGTCAACTAAGATTCAAAAAGACTCCCTTTGACTCCCCAAGACTCCCTCTTACTCCCTTCGTTGCCCTCTTACATTCCAATAGACTCCCTTACATTCCACAAGACTCCTATTGACTCCCTTTGTTGTCCTGTTACATTCCAATAGACTCCCTTTCATTCCCCAAGACTCCCTTTGACTTCCTTCGCTGTCCCATACGATTCATAAAGACTCCCATAGACTCCCCAGGACTACCTCTGACTCCCTTCGTTTCCCTGTAACATTTCAATAGACTCCCTTTCATTGCCCAAGTCTCCCTTTGACTTCCTTCAATGTCCAATAAGATTTCAGAAGACTCCCCAAAACTCCCCAAGACTTCCTTTGACTCCCTTTAATGTCAAATAAGAATCCAGAAGACTCCGTTCGAGTCCCCAAGACTCCCTTAGACTCCCGACGATATCAAATAAGTTTCCAAAAGACTCCCTTAGACTCCCCAAGACTCACTTTGACTCCCTTCGATGTCAAATAAGATTCAAAAAGACTCCCTTTGACGCCCCAAGACTCCCTCTTACTCCCTTCGTTGCCCTCTAACATTCCAATAGACTCCCTTTCATTCCACAAGACTCCCATTGACTCCCTTTGTTGTCCTGTTACATTCCAATAGACTCCCTTTCATTCCCCAAAACTCCCTTTGACTTCCTTCGCTGTCCCATACGATTCATAAAGACTCCCTTATACTCCCCAGGACTACCTCTGACTCCCTTCGTTTCCCTGTAACATTCCAATAGACTCCATTTCATTGCCCAAGTCTCCCTTTGACTTCCTTCAATGTCCAATAAGATTTCAGAAGACTCCCCAAAACTCCCCAAGACTCCCTTTGACTCCATTTGATGTCAAATAAGAATCCAGAAGACTCCGTTCGACTCCGCAAGACTCCCTTTGATTCCCGACGATATCAAATAAGATTCCAAAAGACTCCCTTAGACTCCCCAAGACTCCTTTTGACTCCCTTCGATGTCAAATAAGATTAAAAAAGACTCCCTTTGACGCCCCAAGACTCCCTCTGACTCCCTTCGTTGCCCTGTAACATTCCAATAGACTCCCTTTCATTCCCGAAGACTCCCATTGACTCCCTTTGTTGTCCTGTTACGTTCCAATAGACTCCCTTTCATTCCCCAAGACTCCCTTTGACTTCCTTCGCTGTCCCATACGATTCATAAAGACTCCCTTAGACTCCCCAAGACTCCTTTTGACTCCCTTCGATGTCAAATAAGATTAAAAAAGACTCCCTTTGACGCCCCAAGACTCCCTCTGACTCCCTTCGTTGCCCTGTAACATTCCAATAGACTCCCTTTCATTCCCGAAGACTCCCATTGACTCCCTTTGTTGTCCTGTTACGTTCCAATAGACTCCCTTTCATTCCCCAAGACTCCCTTTGACTTCCTTCGCTGTCCCATACGATTCATAAAGACTCCCTTAGACTCCCCAGGACTACCTCTGACTCCCTTCGTTTCCCTGTAACATTCCAATAGACTCCCTTTCATTGCCCAAGTCTCCCTTTGACTTCCTTCAATGTCCAATAAGATTTCAGAAGACTCCCCAAAACTCCCGAAAACTCCCTTTGACTCCCTTTGATGTCAAATTAGAATCCAGAAGACTCCGTTCGACTCCCCAAGACTCCCTTAGACTCCCGACGACATCAAATAAGTTTCCAAAAGACTCCCTTAGACTCCCCAAGACTCCCTTTAACTCCCTTCGATGTCAAATAAGATTCAAAAAGACTCCCTTTGACTCCCCAAGACTCCCTCTGACTCCCTTCGTTGCCCTCTAACATTCCGATAGACTCCCTTTCATTCCACAAGACTCCCATTGACTCCCTTTGTTGTCCTGTTACATTCCAATAGACTCCCTTTCATTCCCCAAGACTCCCTTTGACTTCCTTCGCTGTCCCATACGATTCATAAAGACTCCCATAGACTCCCCAGGACTACCTCTGACTCCCTTCGTTTCCCTGTAACATTTCAATAGACTCCCTTTCATTGCCCAAGTCTCCCTTTGACTTCCTTCAATGTCCAATAATATTTCAGAAGACTCCCCAAAACTCCCCAAGACTCCCTTTGACTCCCTTTGATGTCAAATAAGAATCCAGAAGACTCCGTTCGACTCCCCAAGATTCCCTTTGACTCCCGACGATATCAAATAAGTTTCCAAAAGACTCCCTTAGACTCCCCAAGACTCCCTTTGACTCCCTTCGATGTCAAATAAGATTCAAAAAGACTCCCTTTGACTCCCCAAGACTCCCTCTGACTCCCTTCGTTGCCCTCTAACATTCCAATAGACTCCCTTTCATTCCACAAGACTCCCATTGACTCCCTTTGTTGTCCTGTTACATTCCAATAGACTCCCTTTCATTCCCCAAGACTCCCTTTGACTTCCTTCGCTGTCCCATACGATTCATAAAGACTCCCATAGACTCCCCAGGACTACCTCTGACTCCCTTCGTTTCCCTGTAACATTTCAATAGACTCCCTTTCATTGCCCAAGTCTCCCTTTGACTTCCTTCAATGTCCAATAAGATTTCAGAAGACTCCCCAAAACTCCCCAAGACTTCCTTTGACTCCCTTTGATGTCAAATAAGAATCCAGAAGACTCCGTTCGACTCCCCAAGACTCCCTTAGACTCCCGACGATATCAAATAAGTTTCCAAAAGACTCCCTTAGACTCCCCAAGACTCCCTTTGACTCCCTTCGATGTCAAATAAGATTCAAAAAGACTCCCTTTGACTCCCCAAGACTCCCTCTGACTCCCTTCGTTGCCCTGTAACATTCCAATAGACTCCCTTTCATTCCACAAGACTCCCAATGACTCCCTTTGTTGTCTTGTTACATTCCAATAGACTCCCTTTCATTCCCCAAAACTCCCTTTGACTTCCTTCGCTGTCCCATACGATTCATAAAGACTCCCTTATACTCCCCAGGACTACCTCTGACTCCCTTCGTTTCCCTGTAACATTCCAATAGACTCCCTTTCATTGCCCAAGTCTCCCTTTGACTTCCTTCAATGTCCAATAAGATTTCAGAAGACTCCCCAAAACTCCCGAAGACTCCCTTTGACTCCCTTTAATGTCAAATAAGAATCCAGAAGACTCCGTTCGACTCGGCAAGACTCCCTTTGACTCCCGACGATATCAAATAACATTCCAAAAGACTCCCTTAGACTACCCAAGACTCCTTTTGACTCCATTCGATGTCAAATAAGATTAAAAAAGACTCCCTTTGACGCCCCAAGACTCCCTCTGACTCCCTTCGTTGCCCTGTAACATTCCAATAGACTCCCTTTCATTCCCGAAGACTCCCATTAACTCCCTTTGTTGTCCTGTTACATTCCAATAGACTCCCTTTCATTCCCCAAGACTCCCTTTGACTTCCTTCGCTGTCCCATACGATTCATAAAGACTCCCTTAGACTCCCCAGGACTACCTCTGACTCCCTTCGTTTCCCTGTAACATTCCAATAGACTCGCTTTCATTGCCCAAGTCTCCCTTTGACTTCCTTCAATGTCCAATAAGATTTCAGAAGACTCCCCAAAACTCCCGAAAACTCCCTTTGACTCCCTTTGATGTCAAATAAGAATCCAGAAGACTCCGTTCGACTCCCCAAGACTCCCTTAGACTCCCGACGACATCAAATAAGTTTCCAAAAGACTCCCTTAGACTCCCCAAAACTCCCTTTGACTCCCTTCGATGTCAAATAAGATTCAAAAAGACTCCCTTTGACTCCCCATGACTCCCTCTGACTCCCTTCGTTGCCCTCTAACATTCCAATAGACTCCCGTTCATTCCACAAGACTCCCATTGACTCCCTTTGTTGTCCTGTTACATTCCAATAGACTCCCTTTCATTCCCCATGACTCCCTTTGACTTCCTTCGCTGTCCCATACGATTCATAAAAACTCCCTTATACTCCCCAGGACTACCTCTGACTCCCTTCGTTTCCCTGTAACATTTCAATAGACTCCCTTTCATTGCCCAATTCTCCCTTTGACTTCCTTCAATGTCCAATAAGATTTCAGAAGACTCCCCAAAACTCCCCAAGACTCCCTTTGACTCCCTTTGATGTCAAATAAGAATCCAGAAGACTCCGTTCGACTCCCCAAGATTCCCTTTGACTCCCGACGATATCAAATAAGTTTCCAAAAGACTCCCTTAGACTCCCCAAGACTCCCTTTGACTCCCTTCGATGTCAAATAAGATTCAAAAAGACTCCCTTTGACTCCCCAAGACTCCCTCTTACTCCCTTCGTTGCCCTCTAACATTCCAATAGACTCCCTTACATTCCACAAGACTCCCATTGACTCCCTTTGTTGTCCTGTTACATTCCAATAGACTCCCTTTCATTCCCCAAGACTCCCTTTGACTTCCTTCGCTGTCCCATACGATTCATAAAGACTCCCATAGACTCCCCAGGACTACCTCTGACTCCCTTCGTTTCCCTGTAACATTTCAATAGACTCCCTTTCATTGCCCAAGTCTCCCTTTGACTTCCTTCAATGTCCAATAAGATTTCAGAAGACTCCCCAAAACTCCCCAAGACTTCCCTTGACTCCCTTTGATGTCAAATAAGAATCCAGAAGACTCCGTTCGACTCCGCAAGACTCCCTTAGACTCCCGACGATATCAAATAAGTTTCCAAAAGACTCCCTTAGACTCCCCAAGACTCCCTTTGACTCCCTTCGATTTCAAATAAGATTCAAAAAGACTCCCTTTGACTCCCCAAGACTCCCTCTGACTCCCTTCGTTGCCCTGTAACATTCCAATAGACTCCCTTTCATTCCCCAAGACTCCCTTTGACTTCCTTCGCTGTCCCATACGATTCATAAAGACTCCCTTAGACTCCCCAGGACTACCTCTGACTCCCTTCGTTTCCCTGTAACATTCCAATAGACTCCCTTTCATTGCCCAAGTCTCCCTTTGACTTCCTTCAATGTCCAATAAGATTTCAGAAGACTCCCCAAAACTCCCTAAGACTCCCTTTGACTCCATTTGATGTCAAATAAGAATCCAGAAGACTCCGTTCGACTCCGCAAGACTCCCTTTGACTCCCGACGATATCAAATAAGATTCCAAAAGACTCCCTTAGACTCCCCAAGACTCCCTTTGACTCCCTTCGATGTCAAATAAGATTCAAAAAGACTCCCTTTGACTCCCCAAGACTCCCTCTTACTCCCTTCGTTGCCCTCTAACATTCCAATAGACTCCCTTACATTCCACAAGACTCCCATTGACTCCCTTTGTTGTCCTCTTACATTCCAATAGACTCCCTTTCATTCCCCAAGACTCCCTTTGACTTCCTTCGCTGTCCCATACGATTCATAAAGACTCCCATAGACTCCCCAGGACTACCTCTGACTCCCTTCGTTTCCCTGTAACATTTCAATAGACTCCCTTTCATTGCCCAAGTCTCCCTTTGACTTCCTTCAATATCCAATAAGATTTCAGAAGACTCCCCAAAACTCCCGAAGACTCCCTTTGACACCATTTGATGTCAAATAAGAATCCAGAAGACTCCGTTCGACTCCGCAAGACTCCCTTTGATTCCCGACGATATCAAATAAGATTCCAAAAGACTCCCTTAGACTCCCCAAGACTCCCTTTGACTCCCTTCGATGTCAAATAAGATTTAAAAAGACTCCCTTTGACGCCCCAAGACTCCCTCTGACTCCCTTCGTTGCCCTGTAACATTCCAATAGACTCCCTTTCATTCCACAAGACTCCCATTGACTCCCTTTGTTGTCCTGTTACATTCCAATAGACTCCCTTTCATTCCCCAAGACTCCCTTTGACTTCCTTCGCTGTCCCATACGATTCATAAAGACTCCCTTATACTCCCCAGGACTACCTCTGACTCCCTTCGTTTCCCTGTAACATTCTAATAGACTCCCTTTCATTGCCCAAGTCTCCCTTTGACTTCCTTCAATGTCCAATAAGATTTCAGAAGACTCCCCAAAACTCCCGAAGACTCCCTTTGACTCCCTTTAATGTCAAATAAGAATCCAGAAGACTCCGTTCGACTCCCCAAGATTCCCTTTGACTCCCGACGATATCAAATAACATTCCAAAAGACTCCCTTAGACTCCCCAAGACTCCTTTTGACTCCCTTCAATGTCAAATAAGATTCAAAAAGACTCCCTTTGACGCCCCAAGACTCCCTCTGAGGGTTAGGGTTAGGGTTAGGGTTAGGGTTAGGGTTAGGGTTAGGGTTAGGGTTAGGGTTAGGGTTAGGGTTAGGGTAGGAGATTTTGACGAAATCAGTCATGACTGATCAGTCAGAGTTAATGTTGATTGGTCAATTCTGGTCACGTGGCCTCAAATTCAAATGATATTTTGATGAACTCCTTTTACATTTCAGTTCGACTTTAAGTGTGGTTTAATAAACATTATTATTGCGAACGATTAGTTTTATTTTTGTATGGATTAAGAAAAAAGGACGTATGTACTGTTATAGAACGTTTGACAGGGTTAGGGTTAGGGTTAGGGTTAGGGTTAGGGTTAGGGTTAGGGTTAGGGTTAGGGTTAGGGTTAGGGTTAGGGTTAGGGTTAGGGTTAGGGTTAGGGTTAGGGTTAGGGTTAGGGTTAGGGTTAGGGTTAGGGTTAGGGTTAGGGTTAGAGGTTAGGGTTAGAGGTTAGGGTTAGGGTTAGGGTTAGGGTTAGGGTTAGGGTTAGGGTTAGGGTTAGGGTTAGGGTTAGGGTTAGGGTTAGGGTTTGGGTTAGGGTTAGGGTTAGGGTTAGGGTTAGGGTTAGGGTTAGGGTTAGGGTTAGGGTTAGGGTTAGGGTTAGGGTTAGGGTTAGGGTTAGGGTTAGGGTTAGGGTTAGGGTTAGGGTTAGGGTTAGGGTTAGGGTTAGGGTTAGGGTTAGGGTTAGGGTTAGGGTTAGGGTTAGGGTTAGGGTTAGGGTTAGGGTTAGGGTTAGGGTTAGGGTTAGGGTTAGGGTTAGGGTTAGGGTTAGGGTTAGGGTTAGGGTTAGGGTTAGGGTTAGGGTTAGGGTTAGGGTTAGGGTTAGGGTTAGGGTTAGGGTTAGGGTTAGGGTTAGGGTTAGGGTTAGGGTTAGGGTTAGGGTTAGGGTTAGGGTTAGGGTTAGGGTTAGGGTTAGGGTTAGGGTTAGGGTTAGGGTTAGGGTTAGGGTTAGGGTTAGGGTTAGGGTTAGGGTTAGGGTTAGGGTTAGGGTTAGGGTTAGGGTTAGGGTTAGGGTTAGGGTTAGGGTTAGGGTTAGGGTTAGGGTTAGGGTTAGGGTTAGGGTTAGGGTTAGGGTTAGGGTTAGGGTTAGGGTTAGGGTTAGGGTTAGGGTTAGGGTTAGGGTTAGGGTTAGGGTTAGGGTTAGGGTTAGGGTTAGGGTTAGGGTTAGGGTTAGGGTTAGGGTTAGGGTTAGGGTTAGGGTTAGGGTTAGGGTTAGGGTTAGGGTTAGGGTTAGGGTTAGGGTTAGGGTTAGGGTTAGGGTTAGGGTTAGGGTTAGGGTTAGGGTTAGGGTTAGGGTTAGGGTTAGGGTTAGGGTTAGGGTTAGGGTTAGGGTTAGGGTTAGGGTTAGGGTTAGGGTTAGGGTTAGGGTTAGGGTTAGGGTTAGGGTTAGGGTTAGGGTTAGGGTTAGGGTTAGGGTTAGGGTTAGGGTTAGGGTTAGGGTTAGGGTTAGGGTTAGGGTTAGGGTTAGGGTTAGGGTTAGGGTTAGGGTTAGGGTTAGGGTTAGGGTTAGGGTTAGGGTTAGGGTTAGGGTTAGGGTTAGGGTTAGGGTTAGGGTTAGGGTTAGGGTTAGGGTTAGGGTTAGGGTTAGGGTTAGGGTTAGGGTTAGGGTTAGGGTTAGGGTTAGGGTTAGGGTTAGGGTTAGGGTTAGGGTTAGGGTTAGGGTTAGGGTTAGGGTTAGGGTTAGGGTTAGGGTTAGGGTTAGGGTTAGGGTTAGGGTTAGGGTTAGGGTTAGGGTTAGGGTTAGGGTTAGGGTTAGGGTTAGGGTTAGGGTTAGGGTTAGGGTTAGGGTTAGGGTTAGGGTTAGGGTTAGGGTTAGGGTTAGGGTTAGGGTTAGGGTTAGGGTTAGGGTTAGGGTTAGGGTTAGGGTTAGGGTTAGGGTTAGGGTTAGGGTTAGGGTTAGGGTTAGGGTTAGGGTTAGGGTTAGGGTTAGGGTTAGGGTTAGGGTTAGGGTTAGGGTTAGGGTTAGGGTTAGGGTTAGGGTTAGGGTTAGGGTTAGGGTTAGGGTTAGGGTTAGGGTTAGGGTTAGGGTTAGGGTTAGGGTTAGGGTTAGGGTTAGGGTTAGGGTTAGGGTTAGGGTTAGGGTTAGGGTTAGGGTTAGGGTTAGGGTTAGGGTTAGGGTTAGGGTTAGGGTTAGGGTTAGGGTTAGGGTTAGGGTTAGGGTTAGGGTTAGGGTTAGGGTTAGGGTTAGGGTTAGGGTTAGGGTTAGGGTTAGGGTTAGGGTTAGGGTTAGGGTTAGGGTTAGGGTTAGGGTTAGGGTTAGGGTTAGGGTTAGGGTTAGGGTTAGGGTTAGGGTTAGGGTTAGGGTTAGGGTTAGGGTTAGGGTTAGGGTTAGGGTTAGGGTTAGGGTTAGGGTTAGGGTTAGGGTTAGGGTTAGGGTTAGGGTTAGGGTTAGGGTTAGGGTTAGGGTTAGGGTTAGGGTTAGGGTTAGGGTTAGGGTTAGGGTTAGGGTTAGGGTTAGGGTTAGGGTTAGGGTTAGGGTTAGGGTTAGGGTTAGGGTTAGGGTTAGGGTTAGGGTTAGGGTTAGGGTTAGGGTTAGGGTTAGGGTTAGGGTTAGGGTTAGGGTTAGGGTTAGGGTTAGGGTTAGGGTTAGGGTTAGGGTTAGGGTTAGGGTTAGGGTTAGGGTTAGGGTTAGGGTTAGGGTTAGGGTTAGGGTTAGGGTTAGGGTTAGGGTTAGGGTTAGGGTTAGGGTTAGGGTTAGGGTTAGGGTTAGGGTTAGGGTTAGGGTTAGGGTTAGGGTTAGGGTTAGGGTTAGGGTTAGGGTTAGGGTTAGGGTTAGGGTTAGGGTTAGGGTTAGGGTTAGGGTTAGGGTTAGGGTTAGGGTTAGGGTTAGGGTTAGGGTTAGGGTTAGGGTTAGGGTTAGGGTTAGGGTTAGGGTTAGGGTTAGGGTTAGGGTTAGGGTTAGGGTTAGGGTTAGGGTTAGGGTTAGGGTTAGGGTTAGGGTTAGGGTTAGGGTTAGGGTTAGGGTTAGGGTTAGGGTTAGGGTTAGGGTTAGGGTTAGGGTTAGGGTTAGGGTTAGGGTTAGGGTTAGGGTTAGGGTTAGGGTTAGGGTTAGGGTTAGGGTTAGGGTTAGGGTTAGGGTTAGGGTTAGGGTTAGGGTTAGGGTTAGGGTTAGGGTTAGGGTTAGGGTTAGGGTTAGGGTTAGGGTTAGGGTTAGGGTTAGGGTTAGGGTTAGGGTTAGGGTTAGGGTTAGGGTTAGGGTTAGGGTTAGGGTTAGGGTTAGGGTTAGGGTTAGGGTTAGGGTTAGGGTTAGGGGTTAGGGTTAGGGTTAGGGTTAGGGTTAGGGTTAGGGTTAGGGTTAGGGTTAGGGTTAGGGTTAGGGTTAGGGTTAGGGTTAGGGTTAGGGTTAGGGTTAGGGTTAGGGTTAGGGTTAGGGTTAGGGTTAGGGTTAGGGTTAGGGTTAGGGTTAGGGTTAGGGTTAGGGTTAGGGTTAGGGTTAGGGTTAGGGTTAGGGTTAGGGTTAGGGTTAGGGTTAGGGTTAGGGTTAGGGTTAGGGTTAGGGTTAGGGTTAGGGTTAGGGTTAGGGTTAGGGTTAGGGTTAGGGTTAGGGTTAGGGTTAGGGTTAGGGTTAGGGTTAGGGTTAGGGTTAGGGTTAGGGTTAGGGTTAGGGTTAGGGTTAGGGTTAGGGTTAGGGTTAGGGTT